>JAKSZT010053830.1:26766448-26901994 GCA_026826555.1 Tolypeutes matacus | reverse complement strand
GGTGTGTGCGTGTGTTCGGGTTTGTGTGCGCGTGTTCGGGTGTGTGCATGTGTGCGCGTGTTCGGGTGTGTGCATGTCTGTGCGTGTTTGTTGGGAGGGTGAGGGCTGGGGCAGGAGAGGGAAGGTGATTTGGAGGACGTGCAGCAGAGACAGCCTGAATAACAGCAGACAGGTGTCCAAAAGCTGCTGAGGCCAGGCCACGGCCGCGGTTAGGGGCTGCCAGCACTGCGGCACGGCCCTGCCTAAGAGGAGGCAGGAACAAGCTGACCCGGGGGTCCATCCGTCTCTAAAAGTGGCCGAGGCAGAGAAGTGGGGAGAGAGGGGAGCAGGAACGCGGAGCGCACTGGAGAGAGAGCTGTGGCTGGCGGTGGGGTGGGAGCTAGGTGGGCGCGGAACTTAACAGCCCCTGAGAGCAGGCAAGAGCGCGAGAGGGAAGGTCACAATCAACCCGAGCTTAGTGGGAGAGGGGCCGGCAGGGGACGCCCAGGTAGGGGAGGAAGTGGACAGGAAGAGACTCTCAGGTTTACCTACCGTTCCAGAGAAGAGCTCGGGGGTTCCGGCAGGGGATGGGCTAAGGGAAGCAGAGGAAAGTTCTCCTGGGGAAGGAGGAGCGAGGCCTCATGAGGCCAGTGCGGACACTAAGTCAGCAAGGACGCAGGAGGACCCAGCTGGAGGGGCTCTCCAGGCCGCTCTCCCTGGGCATCTGCACGCGGTCAAGCTCACTGCTAGAGAGCGCTGCGGATCTCAGAACAGTCGAGATGCTCTTCCTGCGAAACTTCTACTCCGCGCTGCCCGTGTGGGTGTGTTTGCCCCTCTGGGCACAGTCACACGAGCCTCGAGCCGAAGCTGTACTTCTGAAGCAGCCTGGGAAGAAATTTAGGACAGTGCCTTCCCATTCCGGGCTCCGACATTCCTCTTTGCCACTATGTGGATCGCCATCCTCCAAAGCTTTGCTCTTTGGCTGAACCTGT
This sequence comes from Tolypeutes matacus, assembly GCA_026826555.1. NCBI lineage: Eukaryota > Metazoa > Chordata > Mammalia > Cingulata > Chlamyphoridae > Tolypeutes > Tolypeutes matacus. The sequence continues at coordinate 26,901,023 of JAKSZT010053830.1, read as the reverse complement.
AATGATTTGTTCCACCTTTCATTGCTTGAGAGGGTGAGGGGAGTGGGCTCGCTGAGCTCCTGTGACGAGAGTGCTGGCCCTGGGGCTGACCCCACAGCCCTATTGTCTAGTTCAGCGTTAGCCTTTTTCACTGTGATGTTCCTTTGTGCATAGAGATGATAAATGATCCATCTCTCAACACAGCCGCCCACGGCCACGGCATTCTGAAGCCATTCCGCATCAGTGTCCCCTCGGAACTCGGAGAGCCAAGCTCCTGGCTCAGTCAGCCACGTCGCCAATTTCACAGAGAATACAAGGAGGAAACCTGAAGCACGCTGGCTGTGTTAGAAAGCAAAGGTTATCTAGTAATGCAAGACCAGCATAACATAAATGGGGTATATTTCTCAAGCCTTAAAATTCCCATCCCATTAAAATGACTAGTAATATTGCTCTCTCTTTATATAGTGGCTTCCTCCAACGGAGCTGAAAATGTTTTACTAACATCTTCTCGTTAACTCTACCCTCGTCTCCATGAAATATGAGATGAGAGTGGTTACTGTTGCTTTTTTTTTTTTTTTTTTTTTTTTTTTTGTGGTCAATATGAAGTCTGGCATGGTAGGGCCATAAACCCAAAGTCATCCTGTGGGTCAGAGATTTTAATATTTCCTCTCATTTGTTGTCTCCCTTTGCTCTCGATTCAGTAGTATCTGTTTGATTAAGGTTTTCAGTCCTCTTGGTGGCTGCATGGGGATATATCTAGATGTGAAAAATTGAGCTGGACTAAACTGTACATTGAACGAATGATGACATCAATAAAATTACATTTACCTAAGCTCTTTATCATTACATGGTTTCACAATAATTATCTGTCATTTCTCTGATAGGAAGAGGGGAAGATATTATTGTGAAAGCGTGACAAGAAAGAAACCATTATTCAGCTCTGTAAATTTCTTGGCATCAAAATGCAGAGAAGAGAAAATTTGCTGGAAAGCACTAGAATTATCAGAAGAACAAAATTCTTAACATGTGTAGAATCAGCACTTATTAAAGAGCTCTCTGTGACTATGATAATATTTCAGATGTGTCCTTACATGATTAGAAGAGGTAAAGGGTGGATGGGGAATTTGGAGGTGTTAATTGCCATCAAACTATTTTAATTAAAAGAGCAGAAAAGTTTGATACAGTAAAGCAACTAAGCTGGGTTGGTTGGTTGATGGCTTATGTCCTCTTGCCTGAGCTTCCTTTCCTTTCACAAGACTGTTCAGCTGCAGCAACATATTCTATGTCTCTGTGCCTTTTCTAAACTGGTCCCTCGCCCTGAACAGACCCAGTTATATCATCTTTCTGGAGCCTTTTCTGAGGCCCACAGAAACGTCCGCATCTCCTTCCACAGCCCTCCACTGCACCTTGCGCCAGCACCACTGCTGTAACTCTTGTCATGGTTTTCCCCACGTGTGTTTACTAGTCTCCTCTCTTAGACTACAACCTGCCAGAAAGGAAGGGAGCAGAGCCTACTCATCACTTGCAGCTCAAGTGCCTTGCATGTCGTAACCACCCAAACTGTAAGATGGGATGACTTATTCAATTAAAATATTTAACATTTATTAAGCTTCTCTATGCTCCAAGCACTGTTCCAGAGGTTTTATATAAATATTATCTACAGTTCATGGGTGAGGAAGCTGAGGTTCCAGAAGGTGCAATGGCATTCCCAAAATCACAGTGCTGGTAAATAAGTCAGTAACAATGGATTTTCTAGCTCCAAAGTCCTTGTCGATTCCACCATATCTCACTGCCTTACGCCATTTATCGACTGAATGAGAATATCGTTAAATAAATGAACAGTGAATGCACTGATGAACGCATGTCATCAATAAAGGCATTTTGACCAACTTAAGCACCCTCAGGAAGCTCTTAGTAGAAAAGCAGTTCACCAGAAGGCTTTGGGCAGCTATGAGCCATTGAGTCATGTGCCAGATCCTCAGGTGTTAACCTGGGCACGCACCGAGTTGACTCAGAGAAGAAAGGCAAAGCTTATTTGCCACAATATTTCATTGTTGCGCATGGATGTGTCCGTTTATGATTTCTGCTTTTGAAAATACATTGTTTGCTGTCTTGAGTGTCTGCCATTAATCCAATCACTAGCACAGGATTTGAAGTCGCTTTCTGCACCCCTCCCTCTACGCTGTTCTCAGAAGTAGAACCTCAGGCTGGTCTGATGCTTTCATGGACCCCAAAAAACTGTGTTCTTGAGCTACCCATTCCTGTGCATGTAAACCTATCCTATGAGGGATTTTTGGCTACTTTCAGTTAAGGGACCTTTTGATTAGATCACTTGTGACTAGATCACTTTAGGACCTTTGATTGGGCTACTTTAGCGAAGCATGACCTAGGGTGGGCCCTGTCCCCCTTGCTGGAGTGTGACATAAGCAGAGAAAACTGAAAGCAGAAACACAGAGAGAAGGAGAGCTGCATTTTTACTCTGCCATGGGAGGGAGGACTCCAGGATCGCCTATAGCTGCAGAAAGAGAAACCCCCAGAGGCTGAGAGGGAGGCCAGAGGCTGGACTCAGTGGAGAGCCTGAAGCTGAAGAGACATGGCCCAGGGAGAGAAGAGCCATATGCCTGACTGCCCAAAGCTGAACTTGGGGAGAAAGTGAACCTGGAGGAGAGAGAGAGAGAGAAACTGGCCGTCATTTTGCCTTGCCACATGGCATGAGTCCAGGATCTAACAGCAGCCAAGCTTTGGTGAGACAGCATCTCTGATGGTGCCTTGATCTGCACATTTTCACAGCCTCAGAACTGTAGGATTTTACCTTAATAAATTCCCATTATAAAAGCCAACCCATTTCTGTTATTTTGCATGGGCAGCCTTTAGCAAACTAAAAGACTCTTAGATATTTAAAACTGGCCTATTTAACAGCAGTGGAAGAGTTTGGGTCCTCATCATTGATTAAGCCCAAGCTTGGCATGTCTTCACTCATGTTCTCCCCTCAAGTCCTCATCACCTTTAATTATTCCTTTGATTCTTCCGTCACCCTGAAAAAAATATATATGTACACACATACACATACATAGGCATATACATGTGAGTGTATATCTCTTTTGGATATCATTATGCACATAGAAGTCATTTAATAAATATTTAATATAAGTACTTAAAGCAGTGTATACAGAGGAAAAGGTGATCTTCAAAATTCATGACTCCAAATTGGTAAACTCTTTCCTTTACTTTCATTTCCCTTCCTATATGGCCCTTCTATATTCCATTAAAGAAGATAAGTGGCTTAAATGCTCAGGCTAAAAGAAAATGCATGTACATTTATGATAATATGATGTCTCACTCATAACTTGAGAGTTTAAATTCTTTAGAATAAAATTTACAAATATATCTTAATTCTGTTAAAAGAAATCCTCACTGATACATCATTTTTCATGAAATCATGTCATTAATAAAGTTAAAACTTGTTGCAACAAGGCACTACCATATGAACTTTTCCCAGACAATTACTTAACTGTGCCACCATTACACATTGCAACCGAACACAAGAATCAGTGTTTGCAGAGGTTCATAAAAGGCTCTCTGATGATATTTGTCTAAAATCCTATAATTCAAGATACCACTCAGCTCCGCGGGCAGGACGGTGTCACCTGAGCCTGAAGAGACGTGATTATCATAACCATGTCAAAGCTCCTGAAGGAGCACTTTGCACCAGTGACTTCAAATTAAAGGCCCACTGACAGCTCTGAAATCGTGTTGAAATATAAAAGATTAAGCACAACAATATTGATCAGCAGGCAATTGTACCATTAAGATGCATGAGCTTCCCCTTGCTGGCCCTTTCCTGCAATATTAAATTACCCACTGAGTTTATTTATTTAGAATTTTGAGGATTTCATAAGACATTTCTTTTTAAAATAGATATTAACTTTTCTAGGGCTCTAAATAGAATATTCCCTTAAGGTTATGATTTTTGGTATATATGGCTTTCACACCATTTCCATTTGTCCCTGTGTCTGTGACTGTCATCAGGAAAGATTAACCAACTATTAACTAGTGACTGGCAAGGATAATTACTATATTTAACTTTCAATTTGATATTTAGTATGTGTTGGGTTCTAAGTGCTTTGTATTTATAGTATTACATGTAATTTTCAGTGTAATTTTATGCCTAGCTTTTCATTTTTTTCTAATATCTAATCTTCCTGAAGCTACCCTACCACAACGGGTGCTAGGGGGAGGGAAGGATTTAAAATGCCAATTTACAGTGTCTCAAATCCCCCTGGTTTAAATGGCCCCTAACAGTGTTTCCACCTCACTAGTGTAAATGACCATTTTTCTCACTTCCTCCCCTTCTCCTTTACCTCCGCAAGGAGCACGGCGGTCCCAGCAGGGCTCGCGTGCCCTTCTCACTGTGACTTCGGGGGGCTGTCCCACTCACTGTCGCTGCATCACACCTACCCTGAAGCCCTGGGGCTTCAAGCCGCACTGGCCTTGCTGCTGCTCATTGTGGGCCTGCAGTCTCCCTGGAGGCAGAGGACGCATCATGACCTTGGCCCTGCTGGTGGCCGGGGCTGGCCGGCCTCTCCTCCCTCTTCCGGGAGCATCAGGACGCTGCTAGCTCTTCTCCACATGGACCGGCTCGAGCTTCCTCAACACATGGCGGCCCCAGAAGAGCTGAGCATTCACACGAAAGCCTGAAATCTTCAGAAGCAGGAATTCCAAGAGTCAGGACAGAAGCTGGCCTAGCCTTGGAAATCCCTCCTGGCTCGGCCCTCAGCCCATGGGCTGCTCAACGGCCCTGCTTTCCCCAGCAGGGCAAGAGAAGGCCTGCCCACCACGCACGGGAGCGGGGAGAACCAGGAGTGGCAGCTCAGGCCGCCCGAGGCCCTGCGGACAAACGTGGGGCGTCTGTCTCCTCCAGGGGAAGAGGACATTTAGCCGCTGAACGCCCCCGCCCCTCCTGACCTGCAGATGTTCCCACAGCTCACTGAGGTGGCAGCGAAGGCAAGAGAAATCCTCATTTTTGCCTCTTCACCCCTCCCTATATATGCTTCTAGCTCTCAACAAGATTTAATATGTGGTTATTGAAATTTATTTAAAAGCATCATATTTATGCCTTCATTCAACAAATATTGAGTATCTGCTATGTGCCAGGCTTTTGTCCTGTCCCCAGAAGCACTCACTCTATTGGGAGAGAGTGAAGGAAGCAAATATGTAAATTTGGTGAATCAAAGCTATTAAATGGTAATGTTAATAAATGACAGAAAATACTAGATTTCAAAACTATGGAAGATGGCAGAGGCGTGGAATTTTGTTGTTTGGGAAAACGACAATGCTTGAATCACTTTAGCAAATAAAACTCTACTGCTTTAATTTCAAATCAGTAGAAAACCAATATGTGAATTAAGGAAATGCAAACAATCTAACAGGGGTCAGGAAAAGACAGCTATAAAAGCAAAGCAAAGCAAAACACAGCAAATTAAGAAACAACCAACCAGATCATAGAAACGATTTTACAATATCAGTCATAATAAATAAGCCAAGCAACTTTATTTTAGAGCAAAGATGTTAAGAATGAGTAAATAACAACACTGCCTTGTTCTTTTCAAATAATCAGAGTTTCCCTCTGTCTTTGATGCCCTAACATGTCTGGGTGGACATCTGTTTCCCTTTGAGTCGCTTGGAGCTTAGTGTGAATCTTCAACCTGAGCACTCCTTTTTGTCTTCAATTCTAGAAAATTCTCAACAAATTATCTTAGAATATTGTGCCTTTGCCATTGTCCCAATCCTCTTCTTCTTGTGGAGCTCTAGCTTCACTTACCAAGTTTTCAGCCTTTCTTTCATATTTTCTGTCTCTGTTCCTCATTGAGCTCTATATGCAGTGTTTTCCTTGTATTAACATTCAATATTCTAAGCTCACCAATGCTTTCTTTATTTTTATATAATCTAATTCTTAAAACATCTAGTGACCTTTCAACTAGGAAAACTCTATTTTGAATAGCCTTGTTTGGATCTGGTGATTTATTTCCTTTCTCTTCGATCAATTCACATATGCATAATTTAAATTCTCAGAACTTTAATTCTTAGAATGTAAACCTCCTGTTTATCTCCCAGTTCCCACCCATTGCAGCTTGTCTCCCAGTAGTAGTGGCAAGTTTTTATGGTGAGCTTTTGATGAGTATGGGTCTCCTTTCAAGTCAGAATGTCCTGATGTGCAGCATTTGCGATTGTTGGGGTTATAAGATATTCAAAAACCTGGTGAGTTTTTTGTTCCTCCTTAAGACTTCCCTCATCACCTTGCAAAACTGGACTTCACATCTTTCCTTGGCATATGCTTGGTGCTCCAGTGCCTTGCTGGTGACACCGTTTCTCTGGGCTATGGGCACACTCCTAGTGGCCACTTCTCATTCCCTCAGGGTCCTTGTCCTTGTGCCGAGAGTCCACTTCCAGTTCCCCACTCATATAGATTTGAAGCCTCACCTCCTGGCTCCATGCTGGTGATAAAACCCTAAACTTGTAACTGGTTCTAACACTCAAAGGACCCATCTGGCTTTCAGGTCCTTTCCTGTATTTGGCAATTGACTGTTTTCCTTTCTTACTTGTAATACTTGATTTGCTGTTTGTTTATATTTGAAATTTTCTAATGAAGCAACATGTTTTCCCTAAAAATAATTCCAATCCTTTTTCATTAAACTGACTCTACCTAAAATCTCATTCTAGAATCAGAATCTCAATCATTTAAGAAGTTATAGAAACTTGTTAGATACCTATCACACAACCAGCATATTGTTGAAAAAGGTACATTGACTCAAATGTTTGTTCTTTCACCACAAACCTTTTTGACATTATCGAAAGATATCGTCACCAAGATAAAGTAAAGTGGAGTGTCAATATTCTGCATTTGTATCGGGTCCTATAGCTCCTTTGATGGAATTTTGTATTGCGTTGCCTCTATCAGACATTACCATTAGGAAGAAGGCTTTTTAACAAATTTCTTCCAGGCCTAATCACACAGTTTAAATTTTCACAGTTCAGTATCACTCAGTAATGTACTTAGAAAAGTGATGATCTATGGCACTGCAAAGCAGAGAGAAAAAAAATAAGCACAATAACTTTGCTGTAAAGATCAATCATCTTTTGTGTGCATGTGTCAGTTGAAATGGAGATGCACTATGAAAAATTCAGGATGAAAGCTTTGTCTTTCTGGAAGTGATAAATGTGAGCTAAGAAGCCTACCTAGTAAAATACGGGCACAGAGCCTCGAAGAGACCGGACTGGGCCTTTGGAACTAAGGCCGTGGGCTCTTTGCTCACTACACAATTGCAGTTAGAAAATGGTTCCTGTAATTGACCAAAGTTAGCAGGTTTCACACCTACTTTTACTTACTCTGACAGCTCACAATCATGATACAAGGCAGCTGCCCGAAGCTTTTACTGCCATTAAGAGGCAAGAGAAAATGTGGGTTCAGATGAGGCCACTGACAGAAAGTGAGCCTCAGTTTCTGAATTAAAAAGATATTTCAGCGGGTTGCATTTTTCCTAATCTACGAATTGTATTTTCCATTAGAGGAAATTGAGATTAAAATGATAGAGGTGAAATTCTTCAAATAAATTTAAAATAATACTGTTTTCCAGAATTGCTAATACTATAATTACTTGAGTTCATTTAAATTTCAAGAACTGCTTCCTAAGTATCTTTCTGTTTACTTAGACTCCTTATAGTTGCCTAATTTTCTGGTGAAAACAAAAAAAATCACTAAATTAATATTTATATACTGATGCGAATAACCACAGTTGGAATAATGATGCAGTTTGGCTACATCTATCTGACAGTCTGGTTCAAATGGTTGGTGTTTGAGTTTAATAGATTTTGGAGAGATTTCTCAAGTAAGGCCTGAATGGGCCTCAGCTGTGTGTGGACTGACTGAGACGCGCATACTGCCTTCTGAATATTCACACCATGTTTTCAGAGACAGGGGAATGATGCAATCCCAGCAAAATCCTCAAGGTCCCAGGAAGGAATGTAACTAGTTCATTTTAGCGTTGATTTTACCCTGATCCCTCACCTCTCAAGGAGTATAAGAGCAGAATCGTACCATAAAATACCAGTGCGTATTTTTTCTTTGTTTCCAGAATGGCATATTATTGACATAACACATGGCCTGGTGGCACGGTCTTCCGGCATCTGCCCTCTGGGTCACCTGTTTAACCTTTCACCTTACAGTCCGTGTCCGCACAGAATGAGACTAGCTGTGGGCATCAGGCTGCTGTGGGCAGCGTTTACAGGTTTCCCCTTGTAAATGGATCCAGAATTCCCTTTCTTTACTATGTCCATCAAAAATTGAAGCTTGTGATAAATGGTTATTTAGTATTGATCGCTTGTAAAGCACATCATTGTTTTAGCTAATATTTCAGCTAAACCTGAAAATGCTGCTTAACATGAATTTTTTACATTTTAAAATTTACTACCACAAAGGCCCAAATTTTGGTAAATTTAAGTATCTGAGTAGGATACTTTTGCTCTCAGGTACAAAGCAATCCTATTGTTCCTAAGAAAACTTTTTATGAAAGATTATTTACATAATTAATAATGCATATTTTAAGGTTTTGATGCTGTTCTTTACCCGTCACTGAAGAATTCTAAAAGATCAAAAACCTAGAATAACTCTTCCAAAATAGGGTACAGAGATGAAGAAAATTCATAATTTTATTCTGATAAATTTATCATTTGCAAATTTGTGAGAATGACAAAGCTAATATGCAGTGAATTACAGAACTTTATCACATTTATTGTTCTCTGTTCATAGAGTTTCTCCATTCAATTCAAATGGAAAAAACAAAAACAGTACCCCCTTAAACGAGGTTTATTTTTAACAAAGGGAAGGTAAAGTGCAGAGAAGCTATGGTTCTCATTCACTAGCAAACAGATTACTGTCATTTTGTATTAGAGGTCTAGAATTTATCTTCCCATCGTCTTAGAATAAGTGATCTGGCATTACTTCAAGTTATTATTTTTCTCCTTTCAATTCAAGCTACATTAAATAGTATGTAAATAAACATGTCAAGCAAAACCTATTTATTGTCATAGGAAAGTCATTTGGTAGACAGCTTGTCAGAGACTGGAAAATTAAAATCTTTTTCAAACACTTTTTCTTCCCAACAGGTTGATACATTTAAGACAAATACATAACATAGCCTGGTGTTGCTAAAGCCATGAGCATGCCTCCTGCATCTGAGCAGTGGAACAAATTTCAGATTCTATTACCGACACAAAGTAAGTTTGCTTTCTCAATTTAAATTTTAGTTCTTTCATAAGGCATATTTGTGTCTGTATGTTCATTATGTCACAGAAGAAAAATGTAGCATGTATCGTACTTGCCAAAACCAGAGAAAGAAATTAAAACATCTCGAGGAGCCAGGCTCCCTTACCATGAGTTTTCATTTATTTGGCTGCCTGATCCTTGCGTGCATCCTCGGGAGCAACAGAAAGGGAGAAATGGTCTCAGCCAGATTATGGGGAAAACCTCTCCTGGACTGGAACTTCCTGAATGTCTTCCGGTGGCTTGAGAAATAAAGTAACAACTTAGAGGTTGCCCAGTGCCCTCCTCCTACACTTTAAGTTTACTCAGAGCAGTCAAAGACACTGACACTAGAGGGATGAGGCCAAGAGGATGTAAGAACAACCAGATGGTTTTTTAATTCCAACGATCTGAAAAATAACCAAATCAGCTCAATGCTAAAGTAAAAAAAAATTAAAAATAAAAAAACCCCACACTTAGTTACATAGTGCTCATGACACAGTGCCCCAATGGTAGTAAAGATCCAAAGGTGACACTTAAAATGTTTGTTCTGAGACCGTTTTGTTTATTATTACTACTATTATTATTAAAGTAATAGTACTAGTAGTAAGAGTTATGAATTTGTGATAATCCATCATCACCAACTCGTAGAGTCCAGATTTACTTCAATTTACACGAGTGCTTTTCAAGTTTAGGGAGAGTTGAACTAATTTCACACAGCAAGCTTTTCCCTCGACTCAAACCATCTTGTACTAATCAACAAGGCAATCAGCCAGCTCAAATATTTCAGTGACTACTTTTTATCTAACAAATTAATTCAAAGTCCTTATTCCTCCCCAGTGTTGTGGGCTGACTTAAGCTAATTTGGCTTCTCACATATACTGGGTTTTGTTGGGAAGATAATCAGTCTCCTAACCATCACTATCAGGTGGCATGGAGACAGGATTCAAATGTAATTCTAACACATGAACACACACACACAATAGCACTCTGGCACACATAAAGCACCGTGTCTCAAGTCTCTCTTCCTTTTGGCCTTCCAACCATGACCTTGCATACAATGTCACCTGATGTAGACGGAACACTACTCCATAGCAGGGTTCTGCCAGCCTTCTCCTTGGAATCAGGTAACAGAACAGGCAGGGTCGAGTGGGGCCCTAAGCCAAGGATGTGCTCCACAAGTTAAAGGCTGCCCAGCTCCCCGTGTGCTTGGGCCCTGTCCAGGCAAGTGTGGAACTGCCACAAATTATACCAAGCCAATCTGCACATCTTTAAAACACACATTTCTCCAGCAGCGACAAAAATACCTCTAGCATTCTTTATGCTACTTAAAAATAAATGAGGGGAGTGGATGTAGCTTCCCATATACAAGGTCCTGGGTTTGATCCCTGGTACCTCCTTAAAAAAAAAAAAGAAAAAATGAATAAATGAGTAGTACTGAGCATGTCAACAGATAATGCAACTCCTTGTAACAGTCTCATTAGAGTTTCAAATGATGAACAGCCACGGCTGAATTGTGTATTCCTGATTATGTCCACGCATTTCAAATATTACCTAAAGCCTCTAGACTATAGATTAAAACCAAAACAATTCTATAGACAATTGTCTATGCTAAATTATTTTTTTTAATCACAGAAAAGATACACATCCAAGGCTCCAAGCTCTTTTTTACATTCTTTTCCTTAACCACTTTCTTACATGCATCTTACATGCCATTGTATGTGCTACACTATCTATTTCTCCCTAGCTCCACTCAACAAAAAAATGTATCCATCCTTCAAAGTCCATTCTTAGTAACAAATTTCATTAATTCCTTTATTTAACATATATTTAATAACATTTAGTAAGGCATTTTATACAATAACATTATTAACATTTAATAGCAAGTTTACTATACATTTTATAACAAATTTCATTAATTCTTTTAGTTGCTCTGCATTTATTGAACACAGATTACGTGCTAAGTCATGAGACCAAATAACATATACTGTCCTTAACCACAGAGGGTGCACCAACCTGCAAGCAAACAAGGAAATGTCAATGGGATGCATAGTATAGTGGGAAAATTAGGGCAAATCTGCTAGTAGTATAGACCAAGGAAGAGGGTATTCAAATCTGGTTGGGGAATCATGAAGGCTTCTCAAAAAATACTGCTTCAGGTGAAATTAAAAAATAAATATAAGTTGTTCTGGTTGGAAAAAGCAAAGCCAGAGAAACATGAGAGGGCAAAATCTGGTCTTATAAAACAGATTGTCTGTCAATATTTTGCCTGGCAGCTACTTTGCATGTGCTCCATGGAAAGAAATTTGAATCATGTAGTCTCTGGCAGCCACTGAAATATGAAAAGTAGGAAAGGATTTCAAATTATGATGTTAGATAGATCACTCTTACTGCCATGTGAAGACGGATTGCATGGGAGGCTGGAGAAGGTGTAATCAGAATTTCAAATGGTCCAAGTGAGTAATGAGGAAGCCAGGAAGTAAGGCAGTGGCAGTGGGGATAGAAAGGGTGAAAATGTGACTAAATATGGCATTTAATTAAAAAGCATCAACAGTATGGCTTGCTCACAGCAGACATAAAATAAAGACAACGTTGAGAGCTAAGGCAGCTGTTGTGGCTGCCGTACAGGTGTCTATGCCACAAAATGGGAAAAGAAACACAGACGAGCCACATCTCAGTGGAGAGAGGGGGCAAGACTGATTCCAATTTCAGAAATGCTGGTTCAGAATGATCTGTGTCATGTCCAACAGCTAGTTCTGTATATGATTCTAGAACTCAGGATAAAGTTCTAGATAGAAATACAAATTTTGGATCATCATTATAAACTAACAGATGAAAGAATGGATATGAACAAGGATGCCCTAGTAAAGCAATAAAGTAGAAGAGGAAGAAGTCCTAGGTTTTAACCCTTAGAACAGAATCATTTAAGAGGTGGGGAGGAGAAGAAGAAACCTATTGAAATGATTTAGGAAGGGAGCTGAGGTGGCACAAGAGATTCAGCGCCTCTCTCCCACTCTGGAAAGCCCCAGGTCTGGTTCCTGGTGCCGCCTAAAGAGAAGACAAGCAGACAGAAGAACACACAGAGCGCAGACAGCGAGCACAGAACACGGGGGCGGGGGAGAAATAAACAAACAAACAAACAAATAAAGATGTAGGAGAGAGCATTCAGGGAATATGTAGGGAACGAAGAGAACTGGAGGAAAAAGAAGAGAGAAAAGAGTTTCAAGAAGAGTGTCCAAATGGTTAATGTCTTGACACTGTAAAAGAAAAAACAATCCCTTGGGTCGTGCTCCTGGGAAATCAGCGGTGACCCTCCTAAAAACAGGTTCAGTGAAAGAGTGGGGCAGAAGAGAGAGGTGCTTTCTCATTGTTGCCCTTATTTCACCTTGTAGTAAGTCATTTTGTTCTTTTCTCTCCCTTCCATGCCTATGACTTCTCTCAGTTTCCACTGTAGCACATAGAATTAACCCTTGCCAAATTTTTCTTGATTTAGTTTGATCTTGTATATGATATTCAAACATTTTTAAAAACCTGTATGAAAGCCCACATAAATTAATCTCTTTAAATGGTTTTCCTATTTATATAACCCATAAACTCTATTTTTAGGGGAAAAATTAAAAGTCCCATATCCATTGCAGTGCTTTACATACATTTCATATTTCTATAGGGAGAAGAGGGGCTATCAGGGTGGGATACTCAGGAGTGGCCATGAATCTAACAAATAGGATTGAAAATTTTAAGTGCATGTGTTGTAGGTTTCAGGACCTCAGGGATGTGCAGGAAGTCTGAGGAGTTGGAGGCGGAGCAATTTTGGTACTAAGAAAGTAACAACGTCTCTTCTGGGCAATAGCTGTCTGGCTCACCAATGGATTTTGGCCCCTAGGAGCAGACAAACAAAAAACATTGGCTTCTGCTGACCAAAATGACGGAGTGCTACAGTCGTGCAGAAACCCAAACAGTTTAAAATTCAAGACCAGGCAACAATCAACAATCACCGTTTGCAATGATTCTCCCAGGAGCCATCCTGAGCCTTTCTACCACTTTCTACACCGTGCTCCCCGCACTCAGGATTTTACGCCTCGGGGCCAAAGTGGTAATACCCCTCACAAGCTTCTCTGGACCTGGAGTGGATAAATAATTAATTCTAAGCCACTACTGCTGGCTTCGGCTGACAGAAAGCAACTATTACCCTGACTCCAAAGCTGAGTGCACAGACTTGGAAAAGCCCTGGGGGGTCATGATATTTGCATTTCGTGTGATGATGACCTCCTTTTCATACAGCTCCCCACCTCCTGTTGTCCCTAGTGAGCTGGCAGCCAAAAGCAGCCTGAGAAAATCTACCTTTCCTCTTTACTTTTTTTCTCCTTAGTACACAGTGGAATGAAACATATTAAGTGCTGAAGAATGGCAGAAATCTAGGATTCCCTTCCTTTAAACCAGCTCAGATGGCAGATATCTGTACTTGGCCTCAGAAATTCCACTGCATTCACAAAACTGATAATAAAATGTAGGTCAATACAAAGCCTACCCCAAGTATACAAATGAGAATTTCTCTTTTAAAACTACAAAACCCAGTACCTCGGTCATTTTTTTCCTGTTTCCTGCAAACATGGGACTGTGTGTTAGGAAAAATAATTGTAAAGCCTCTGGTTAAGGTGAACTATGTCTACTTCTTATATGAGGATAACTATATCTGGACAGTTCCAGGGCATACAGAAGCAGCTATGCCTTCATGGTCTCTTTTTTCACTCTAATTTTTTTTTTTTTTTGCAAAGCAATTGATTTTGGGTAAGCCAAAGATAAAAATCAGAACAACTGATTTAAATAACTGGAGAGTTTAAATAATGCCTAAGAGTTTTGTTTTTTTTTTGGTAGGGCAACATCTACTATCCTTTATTAAAAAGACAACTTGAAGTCATTAGAATAGAATCTTTTAACAAATACATATATATTAAATTGAACAGATATAGACAAATATATATATATATATATCTTCCTCTATAGTCATTTCAGCATTTTAATTGCATCTCATGATATAAGTTGGCAGGAAGTTTCTTGAATATTTCAAAACAAATCAGACCAACAACAGAATACAAATGCCAGCAAAACTAAAACCGCCTTCAAAGAATTCTTTAGCTGGGGATTTACAACAATTGCATAAAGAAGAAAAGTCTGACTTTTAAGATAATCTACTATAGTCTAAAAGCATTAACATTCCATTACTATGGTTTTTCTGAGGATTTCATAACTCATTGATTCACTTTTCCTTCAAGACTGGGTTTTCTTAGTACATTACTGTCTCCTTATAACTGAGTGTATGCAATAACAATCATTAAATTGTTTCCTTTCATGAGCTCCAGAACCCACCCTCCTCCCCCCCCAAAAAAAAAGTGGAGGGTAGGGAGTTTTCATTAAGCAGGACACCTTACCTCTAAATGGTTACGCACAGAGAAAGTCTGAAACCCTTACAGCATGCAGGTAGTTAAGGAAACTTCACTGGCCAAGAAATAAAGGCAAGTTCAACTTGTAGACTTGGGCAGCAAATTGATAAATTAACAGTTCTTGCATTAAATAAGTAATGAAATAACTCAACTGAGTCATTTTTCATTAATACTGAATTTTCTCATTTCTGTGTCCTTTGAAAATTAGACATGCCATAAAAATGTGTTTATTTCAACAGCATTCAATCAAGGAACACAAACATGTCAAAGGAACAGAATTGGTAGGTAGCTGAGTTGGACCTACTAGCCTATTATCAAGAAATAATACAATCTATTCCTTTTAAAGTGTTTGTGCATGTGTGTAATTTCACTAGACACTTCTCACATTGGACTCCCTCATACATATTAAACCAAAGCTTCTCTGGGCTGACTTTAAGAATTATACACACTGAAAGGATCTCCCCTTAGGCAAGGAGTTCAAATTAAATAGCTTTTAATATAAAATACACTCTCTTCTCTCTATAAGTATGCTATCAGAACTAATTTAAATGTTGATTCTTGTTTGTTTTGGGTTTGATTATGCTCCAACTCACCAAAAGCATTTGTGTACCCTATGGGAAGACCAGCACTTCCTAACATAAACATATTCTTTAGATATTTCATGCAGTTTACAGAGTTAAAACCAATCACTTCTGCTTTAATAGATCCCAACTGAAATACAGCTCTGCTTTAGAAAAATGAAGAGATTTTTGAGGTTTTTCTACTATTTTAAAACATAGCATTTGCCTCCTTCAAAATAATCTTGACATATAATTAAGAAACTGTCAGACTATTATTAATTTTTTATTTAAAACCAAAATGAAATGATTACAGAAATCACATAAGGCACCTATTCGAATTATAGAATAATTACATAAATACTCAAAATTAATACTTTAGGCCAATTCTTGAAGATTTCAGTTTATAATATACTACGACATCAAACAACACAAAAAGTTTAACATGGAGACATTAATAGCTCCTTCCTTAAATAGACTTAAATGAGATCATTTTAGATAGCCTATGGCAAAGGTCCACCACCAGCCATGCCCAACTCACTCAAGCTAGAACTCTTTCAAAAGTTCGTTTATTTCCACCATGCACATATTCCAGGGATTTTAAAAACTACCTCATCCAAATTCTATGTAAAACCACATTTGGGGAAAAGGCCTAATTATTGTGAATTTCCAGAAAAGTTCATAGTGTGCTCTGGAAAGACTAATCGGGGACAAGGAGGAGGACAGGAAAAGGAGAGCAGGAGGAGTTTTTAGAACTAGCAATAGCAGTGGCATTAATAGCAGTGCCCATGTATTGGCACAGTGGCTGGCCCTCCATACCTCTGCCTAAAGGGTTCCTTTACTTGGAGACTCCAACAGCCCATCATTTCACACCCGAAGTGGCAGCTGGAAAATGTGGAAGAGCTGGCAAAGAGCTGGGAGAAAATGTCTTACGTAAATATATGTACAGATAAACTGGCAGAGGGCCATGAACACTGTGCCCAAGGCCAGAATTGATTCGGCAGTCTACACAGAGGAATGAGAAGTTGCGGGGCAGCTTAACCCTTTCTTTCCACGTGGGGTCACCACGTGAAGTCCGAGGTTCAGCCTCTCTCTGGGGAAGGGCAGCGGCGGCTGTCGAGTCCGGGAACTGCCCACGTACCCGCAACCCGGCGCCCGCGGGCGGCTCCTGCTACCGCCAGCAGCCGGGATCACGGTGCGACATTGGCAGCTGGGGGGGGGCGCCTCCCCTCTGCCTGAGAGTTTTCAAAAGTGCACTTCGTGTCAACCTCATTGACCAAAGCCGCTGTGGTCCTTTGAGGCCCGTGGATCACTTCCTTTTTGACCCAGAGAAGCATAACATTATCAGGTCCCTGGGCCAACCTGTAGGCTCGCCAGTAGGCCTTCCCATTGTAGTCTTGTCCCTTTCCCTGACCCCTGCTCTGGAACAGGATAGAGGTCCTTAGAAAATAAGCAGACTATAACCTCATCCCTCGCTAGCATCTGGGAGAATCTCTACTCTTTTGCTGCATTCAGAGAAACTCTCTTCTATCTCCCCTATATATAACTTAATTCTCCAGTATCTTCAAGCATTTGCATACAGGAAAAAATCAGAGGGCTTTCGTATTCCTATAAATTTTGATTGGTGTTGCAAAGATCCCCAGCAAGGAGACCCTGGGGGCCTTTTACCTAGATGGAGATAGGGGAAGGGCCCAGGGAGAGAAGATTCAAAGAGCAAAACAAACTCAATGTCCCAGAAATGTGCCTTAACCCCTGGTGGTTAACAACTTAGACAAGCTTGGGGTCCAATCTTGGCCCTGCTGCTTACCAGTTACTTGAACTTGGCAAGGCATTTGTCGTCTCTTTCTCCCCAGCTTTTTATGAAGTGTATATTTATATATATATGAGCTCTTTCCTTATGTGTATAGCTCAATGAATCCTAAGAAATTGAGCAAGTCTGTGTACCCAGCATCCAGACCTAGAAAGAGAATTAGATGAGGACAACACATGCCCCTGTCCTTGCCCCTTCCAGCCGCTTGCTGCCCCCTGCCCAGGCAGTCACTCTCCCGCCTCCTAATAGCACAGAGTAGTATTGCTGGCTTCAGCGGCTCCTGCCACATGACTTCTTTCTGTCTCATCTATGAAGTGGGAATTATAATAGTACCTTCATCCTGTGGTTTTTAGGAGCATCAAATGTGTTAATATCTATAAAATGTTTAGAAGGGCTTATTATAGCAAGCACTATATGTGTGTTTGTCAAACAGAAGATCTCAGATTCATTAGACTGAACTAAATTGTAAATATAGATATATATCTCAATAATTATTGAGTGTGTTTTCTTTCTGAAGACTATCAATTTCCCCTACAGTGAAATAGTTACATGACACATCAGGTGTCATTTCAAAGAACCTCTAGATATTGTGTGAATTACTTTGTTGTATTAATATCTTGCATATTGTGCATACACAAGCATTACTAACTTGGAAAAAGTAGACATAATAACATTGCAAAGATTTTGATTAGATAGATGTAGCTATTGAATTTAAAAATATATCCATATTAAAGAGAAAGTACCTGGGAGAGAGATCCCTATCATCAGGTTAAAGTACCTTACTATATCCCCAAAAGGCATGAGATCAACATGAAGAATCCTATTTCATTTATCGCCATTTCATTAAATTGATTTTCTATCCTTAGAAATAAGGAAACTTTGTAACTTAGCCACAAGGAAACAACATGACTTATATCCAAACACTTTTATTAAAGGAAAAGAAAAAAGAATGCAGAAAACAAACTTTCCAAGTTTAAAGAAGAATGCCTAGGTTACAGGAAGATGGCAACAGAGTAGGCAGGCAGGGCTCAACTTCCTTACATAAACAAGGGAGAAAGGGCCAAAAGCTGTCTGAGGTCCCTGATTTCAGCGTCAGCAGACCAGGACAGAGCTTCACAACTCCCAGGAGGGCAAAGGACAGAGAGACAACGGAGCTGTGGCCTGGAAGAGCACCCCTCCCCCACCTTCAAGCTACGAAGCTGGGGTAAAACCCCTGGCTCATTGCAGCAGACTGAGAGGAGAACAGACATCTTCCTTCCTGTCCGCTGTTACAAGGGAAAAGAAAGGGGGTGTCAGCAGGCTTCTCTTAAGTGAATTCGGCCAGCAAAGCCTCCTTTGAATCTCAGCTCTGGCCAGACCAAAACAAAGGAAAACGGAGATTGAAAGAAATGACTCCATGGAAAGGTGTGCCAACAAGTGCCATCTGCTGGCCAGTCTGGAAATTGCATGGAGAAAAACTGCTTTTACTCTCTCAACCCAAAATCCTGGGAGAAAATCTGCACCCCATTAGTGAGTCCCTGGCCTGATTTTGATAATGTAAGCTTGGAAAATTTAAAGATTTAGAATAAGTTGAACCAAATATCAAAGAAGAGCTGTGGGGGGAAAAAAACAGAGTAAATTCACCACCATATTCAGATGCCTAGACAACAGCAAAAAATTACAAGCCATACTAGGAAACAGGAAGAGATGGCTCAGCCAATGAAAAGAAACAAATATCCTGAAGAGATGCAGCATTTAAAATAACTAATCAATGATAATCACACAACTCACCTAAATCAATTCAAAGAATTGAAAGAAAATATGACTAAAGAGATAAAGGATATTAAGACACTGGGTGAACATAAAGAACAATTTGTAAACCTGCAAAGAAAAGTAACAGAGCTGATGGTGATGAAAGACACGATGGATGAGATTAAAAATACATTAGTCAGAGTGGATGTAACTCAAGTGATTGAGCACCTGCTTCCCATGTATAAGATGTTGGGTTCAATCCCTGGTACTTCCTAAAAACAAAAACAAAACAAACAAATGAAAAAAAACGAATCTCATTGGGGAACAGATGTAGCTCAGTGGTTGAAGGCCTACTTCCCATGTACTGGGTCCTGGATTCAATCTCCCATACCTCTTAAAAAACATACATTGGGGGCACATAAGAACAAATTTGAATTGCTCAGAGACAGAATTATTGATTTTGAAGACAGAACATCTGAACTAGAAAAGAAAGGAGAACAGAAAGAGAAGAGAATGGAAAAACTGGAACAGGGTTTCAGAGAATTGAATGACAATGCGAAGTACACAAACATATGCATTATTGATGTCTCAGGAGGAGAAGAAAATGGAAAAAGGGCAGAAAGAATATTTAAGGAAATAATGATTGAAAACTTACCAACCCTTATGAAAGACATAAATATCAATATCCAAGAAGGACAAAACACCCCAAAGAGAATAAATAGACCTACCGTGAGACACCTATTCAGAATGACAAATATCAGAGATAAAGAGAGACTTCTGAAAGCAGCAAGAGAAAAGCAAAGTATCACATAAAAGGAAAGCTCTCATCAGAAACTGTGGGGGAGAAAAGAAAGTGGTATGATGTATTTAAGGTACTGAAAGAGAAAAACTACCAACCAAGAATTCTGTATCCAGCAAAACTGTCCTTCAAAAATAAAGGTGAGTCTAAGTCTTCAGACAAACAAAAACTGATAGAATATGTTACCAAAAGACTAGAATTACAAGAGATAATAAAGGGAGTGCTGCTGCATGAAAGGAAAAACAAGGGCAAGAGACTTGGAGAAAAGTGTAAAAATGAAGATTATTAGAAAGAGAATATTAAAGAGTAAAAAGATAGACAATAGTACGATATGACAACAGAAAGCTAAAGGACAAAATAGATGAAGCATAATGCCTTTACAGTAATAACATTGAATGTTAATGCCCTGAACTGCCAATAAAAACAGATAGACTGATAGAGTGGGGAAAAAAAATGAGCCATCTATATGCTGTCTATAAGAGACTCACCTCGGTCAGTCGTAAGGATACAAGCAGGTTAAAAGTAGAAAGTTTGGAAAAAGATATTCCATGCAAATAGTAACCAAAAAGATCTGGAGTAACAATACTAATATTGGATAAAATAGATTTTAAATGCAAAATTGTTATAAGGGATAATGGCCTTCTTCATATATATATGTGTGTGTATATATATATATATATTAATAAAAGGGGCAATTCACTAAGAAGAAATAACTATACTAAATATTTATGCACCTAACCTGAGTACCTCCAGATACATGAGGCACACACTTGCAAAACTGAAGGGAGAAAGAGATATCTCTACAGTAATATTTGGAGACTTCAATATACCACAGTCAGTATTGGGTAAAACATCTGGACAAAAAATAAGTAAATAAAGAACTTGAATAATATGCTAAATGAACTAGACTTAACAGACATCTATAGAGCATTGCATCCCTAAACAGCAGGTTATACATTCCTTTCAAGTGCTAATGGATCCTTCTACAGGATAAACCATATGTTAGGTCACAAGATAACACTTAATAAATTTAAAAAGATTGAAAATATACAAAACACTTTCTCTGATCATAACATAATGAAGCTGGAAATCAATAGTGAATAGAATAAGGGAAAATTCATAAATACATGGACATTAAACAACACACTCTTAAACAATCGGTGGGTCAAAGAAGAAATTGCAAAAGAATTCAGGAAATATCTTGAGACAAGTGAAAATGAGAACACAACATATCAAAACTTATGGGACATCATAAAGGCCGTGCTGAGAGAGAAATTTATAGCCCTGAATGCTTACATTAAAAAAAATAAAAATTGAAGACCTAACTGCACACCTGGAGGAACTAGAAAAAGAAGAGTAAAGTAATCCCAAACCAAGCTGAAGGAAAGAAATAGTAAATACCAGAATAGAAATAAATTAAATGGAGAACAAATAAAAAGTAGAGAGAAACAACAAAACCAAAAGTTGATTCTTTGAGAAAATCAACAAGCCCTTAGCTAGACTGACAAAGTAAAAAAGAGAGAAGATGCAAATAAATAAAATCAGGATGGGGGGGGCATTACCATGGACTGCAGAAATAAGAGAGATCACAAGAGGATACTATGAACAACTTCATGCCAAAAAACTAGACAATTTACACAAGACGGACAAATTCCTAGAAACACACGAACCAACTACTCTTACCCTAGAATAAAGAGAAGACCTCAATAAAACAAAACAAGTGAAGAGATTGAAACTGTCATCAAATACCTTCCAAAGATTAAAAGCCCAGTACCAGATGATTTCACAGGTGGATTTTTTCAATCATTCAAAGACTATCTAATACCAATCTTGCTGAAGCACTTCCAAAGTATTGAACAGGAAAGAACACTACCAAACTCATTCTATGAGGTCAATGTCACCCTAATTCCAAAATCAGATAAAGATACTACAAAAAATAGACAATTTCAGATCAATATTTCTAATGAATATTGATGCAAAAATCCTCAACAAAATACTTGCAAACCAAATCCAAAAGCACATTAAAGGAATTATATACCATGATCAAGTGGGTTTTTTCCCAGGTATGCAAGGTTGTTCAACACAAAAAGATCAATTTGTGTCATAAACCACATTGATAATTTGAAGAAGAAAAATCACATGTTCCTCTTGATTGATGCAGAAAGGGCATTTGACAAAATTCATCACCCTTTCTTGAAAAAAACACTCCAAAAGATAGGAAGAGTATGAAGCTTTTTCAATATGATCAAGTGTATGTAGGAAACCCTACAGCTAGCATGGTACTCAACAGTGAAATACTGAAAGCTTTCCGATTGAAATCAGGAACAAGACAAGGATGCTAACTGTCACCTTTGCTATTCAATATTGTGCTAGAGGTTCTAGCTAGAGCAATTAGCCTAGATAAAGAAATAAAAGGCACACAAATAGGAAAGGAAGAAGTAAAACTTTTACTATTCGCTGATGATCTGATCCTTTTTCTAGAAAACCCTGAAAAATCCACAGCAAAGCTACTAGAAATAATAAACGAGTTCAGCAAAGGGTCAGGATACAAGATTAATACCCAAAAATCATTAGCGTTTCTATACAGTACTGATGTGCAATTTGAGGAGGAAATTAGAAAAAAAAATTCCATTTATAATAGTGACTAAAAGAATCAAATATTTAGGACTAAACTTAACTAAGAATATAAAAGATCTCTATTCAGAAAACCAAAAATCATTATTAAAAGAAACTGAAGGAGATTTAAATAATTGGAAAGACATTCCGTGTTCATGGTTTGGAAAACTAAATATCATTAAAATGTCAATTCTACCCAAACTGATTTACAGATTCAATGCAATCCCAATAAAAATACCAACATCCTTTTTTGCTGAAATGGAAAAGCCAATGATTTAATTTATTTGGAAGGGTAAGGGGCCCTGAACAGCCAAAAATGTCTTTAAAAAGAAGAACGAAGATGGAGGACTCTCACTTCCTGACTTTAAAGCATATTCCTTTGCTACAATGGTATAAACACCATGGTACTGGCATAGAGATACACAGATTGACCAATGGAACCAAACTGAGAACTCAGAAATAGACACACATCTACAGTCACATGATTTTTGACCAGGCTGTCAAGGCCTCCCACCTGGGCCAGAAGAGTCTCTTCAACAAATGGGGCTGGGAGAGCTGCATAGCCATATCCTAAAGAAAGAGGATCCCTATCTCACACCTTATATAAAAATTAACTCAAAATGGGTCAAAGACCTAAATATAAAAGTGACAATCATAAAACTCCTACAAGAAAATGTAGGAAAACTCCTCATGTTCTTGTGGTAAGCAGTAATTTCTTAAGCCTTAACCCAAAGCACAAGCAACAAAAGAAAAAATAGTAAACGGGACCTACTTAAATTAAACACTTCTACACCTCAAAGGGTTTTGTCACAAGGGTGAAATGGCAGTAGACTCAATGGGAGAAAATATTTGGCAATCACATATCCGATATGGGTTTGCTATCCATGATATATAAAGCGATCACACAACTCAACAATAAAAAGTCAAAGTACCCAATTAAAGAATGGGCAAAATGCTTGAAAAACAATTGTATAAAGAAGAAATACAAATGACGAAAAACACATGAAAAAACGTTCAACATCACTAGCGATTAAGGAAATGCAAATCAAAACTACAATGAGATATCATTTCACCTTATTAGAATGGCCACTATTAAAAAGTCAGAAAACTTTAAGTGTTGGAGAAGATGTGGAGAGATAGGAACACTTATACACTGTTGGTGGGAATGCAGGATGGTACAGCCACTGTGGAGGAGTGTTTGGCAGTTCCTAAGGAAATTGAGGATATACTTGCCATGTGACCTGGCAAAATCACTACTGGGCATATACGCAGAAGAACTGAGAGCAGTGACACAAACAGACATCTGCACACCGATGTTCATAGCAGCATTATTCACCACTGCCAAAAGGTGTCCATCAACTGATGAATGGATAAACAAACTGTGGAGTATTCACATGATAGAATATTATGCAGCGGTAAGAAGAAATGAAGTCATGAAGCATATGACAACATGGATGACCCTGGAGGACATTATGTTGAGTGAAGCAAGCCAGAGACAAAGGACAAATTATACAATTATAATTGCACTATTATGAACTAAATATATTACATAAACTCATGGGGTTAATAATTCGAATGTAAGTTACCAGAAAATAGAATAAGTGTAGAGAATGGAAAGCTGATGGTTAATCTGTGCAGATTTGGTAAAAAAAAATAAAAATTAAAAAAAGGTTGTTTGTAAATCTTTGGAAATGAATAGAAACGGTGAAAGCACATCAGAGTGTTTGTGACTAGCAGAGCTTTTATGTGAAAGGGAAAGTCTAAGGTCATGTATATTACTAGAAGGAAAGCTTAAAAAGGTAACATGGGACTGTGTACCATAGCGAAACCTCATGTGAAATATAAATATATAAGACTGTTTTTACAAGATATAAATGAAAATATACTAGAGAGAAGGAAACAGTATAGCAGCTATATACGATAGGGGAAGCAGAGAGAGATTGAGCGGTGATGAAGTTTTGTTTGTTTTTTGTTTATTTGTTTCCTTTTTGCTTTTATTATTATTATTACTGGAATAATGAAAATGCTCAAAAATGATTGAAGTGATGAATGCACAATTCGGTGATTATACCAAATACCATTCATTATACACTTTGGATGGATGGATGCTTTATGGATATGTATCAATAAAATTGATTTGTTAAAAAAATTAATGGTCAAACATGAAAGGTAAAAAAAAAAAAAAAAAAAAAACCAATGCCTAGATTAGAAGACCATTTCATGTAAGTGCTATGTTCCTGGCTTCTCCTTTTCATTTGTTTTTTACTGAGTGCCTATATTACATGACTCCCTTAATTTCCTGCAAAACTTTACTCTTTTTAACTCATAAATTATGTTTCTGGATATTCAGTGACATTAAACAGCCATACTCTTATGTTAGAAGATACAGTTATTTGTGTTACATTTGGAAACAAATGCCAAAATGACTAATGATACTGGACTTCAAAGTTGTGAAATTGAGAAAATATTTAATAAGCAAATGTAAAACTACATCATGTCAAGTTTAGAAGTTCCATTAAAGAGGTTGATGCTCTTAATTCTTTATCTCCATGGATGAAACTCCAATACTTCTTAATTACAACGAAAGCCCCAAAAAGCAACGGAATGAGGTAGCCCATATTTGGCAGCCATCCCCTCGTTTTAGGAGATTTGAAATTTTTCAGGGAGCAGGCAGCATTGGGCCTGAGAACCTTTGCTCTAACACATTTTTAGACTACTAGAGGTAGGGCCAGGGTCATGGGCACGCACCCAAGAACCCGCCCAGGTGCTGCCTTAGAAGGCACCCAGGTGTGCTCTGTGGGCTCCGTCTTGAAATTCTGAATAATTTTTGAACACAGGTCCCACGTTTTTATTTTGCACTGGACCTGCCCGATTAGAGGACTGCTCAATGCTCTCTTTGGCATGCATGGCCACCGGCCTTCAGTCCATTCCTGTCCCCTAAGGCCACGGGGAGGGAATGTCAGTGGCAGCACTGACTCATGATCTGGTCCGCTTTGATCCCATTTCTCCCTGGGGCTTCTTTTCAGCCAACGTTCCCCTCTTGTCCTAAATCTTAGATCCACTGTCCTCCATATTAGATTACTTTCAGCCCAACACGTGCCCAAATATCCCCCATATTTAGAAAAACATGTATCTTTAATTAAACTTTTGTCTTTCCCTGCTTAGTTACAACCAGAAATCTTAGGGATGGTTTTCTTTTCTTCATCATGAAAATAATATGAACCTCAGCGGAACATTTGAAAAGTATGCAAAAATGTTTTTGAAAGATAAACAGTCACCCGTAATTTTACCAACAAGAGAAAATCTGTTTAAAAATATATTTTCTTTGTCTTTTTCTATGAATTTAACATAGTTACGGTCATATTCCATATCAGTTTTCTCACTGTTAGCTGAGGGGGGGACAAAAGGAAGTCCATGAGCACAAAGTTATTTTCTTAATAATACTAAAATGTTAATTTCCATTTTAACATGTTGCTATTAATGCAAATGGTGCAAGGGGCAATGGGGCGAAAACTGCTGCTGAGTCCAGGTTGAGGCAGTGGCTCCAAACCAGACCAGCTGTTCTTGTTTCCTCACGTCACAGCCTCAGAGAAAAAGAAAAAGGCTATTTTTACTTCAGGATGCCCTTGAGGAAGCAGTGGTTATTATTAATTTTATTATCTATCAAACCATAAGCATATGTCTCTTAATAGTCTGTACGATGAAAGGAGAATTATGCACAAAGCATTTCTGCTGCATACAAAAGTAAGACAGTTGTCTCAAGGAAAAGTGATGGGCTATTGTTTGAGATGTGAGCTGAGCCAACGACTTTTTTCATGAAACACCATGACTGACAGACAGAGCATACTTATTCAGACTTGTGTTCTTGACAAATAGTTTCTCAGAAGCGAGCACAGTGAGCCTGTCACTTCAGGAAGAACAATGGGCATATTTGTTGCCAATGATAAAATTCAAGCTTTCCAGTGAAAATTGGAATTTTGGAAAATGTGTAGCACCACAGTAGTAAAGTTTTCTTTTGACATTGGTGATGATATTAACAAACGTGAGTTTTTATATTGTATAATTAAATGGGTAATTAGGAGTATATGGTGGATAACTCAAAGAACCCCTACTTTCCAAAATCATGCATGCATAAAAGATCCATTCCAAGTTCAAGACAGATCAATGAATTTCAATGTAACAGTATAGAAAATTCATTGATATATAAGTCCAGCTTCCTAAACTTACAGAAACTACTCCTTGTCTAGTTATGGTGTAGGATCAACAAAAGATATCAGCAATTATTTTTTTTTTAAAGATTTATTTATTTATCCCCCACCCTGCCCCTCATTGTCTGTTTTCTGTGTCCATTCACTGTGTGTTCTTGTGTCTGCTTGTCTTCTCTTTCGGCGGCACCAGGAACCGATCTTTGGGACCTTCCAGAGTGGGAAAGAGGCGCTCAATCTCTTGTTCCATCTCAGCTCCCTGGTCTGCTGCATCTCTTACTGTCTCTCCTCTATGTCTCTTTTTGTTGCGCCATCTTGCTGCACCAGCTCTCCATGCGGGCCAGCTCTCCTGTGTGGGCCAGCTCCCCGCTAGGGCCAGCTCGCCGCACAGGCCAGGTTGCCTTCACCAGGAGGCCCCAGGAATCGAATCCTTAACCTCTCATACGGGCTGTTGCTTGAGCCACATCTGCTTCCCAGCCATTATCTTTAAAGACTACCTAATTATTACTCCCTTTTCCAAATACTTATTTGTGTGAGGTCAGATATACTTCATATTCTTCAATCCAAAAACCATACTGCAGCAGATTGAATACAGAAGCAAATATGAAAATTTATCTAAACTAAAGTTTGCTGGGTCTTCAATAATTGTAGTTATGCAAATAAAGGATTCCTGAGATGACAAATATTGAGAAAGTTTGAACAAGTTTGCTGCTCTGTATAATTTTGTGTCTTGACTTTTCATTTAGTATCACTTACTGCTGGTATTTATTGTATTTATATTTATTATTAATGGTTTAATAACACTTATTGTTACATGTTTATTGAGCTCTTTCCCAACTAGACTGGCAGCTCTGGAGCATGAGTCTCCTTCATCTTCATATTACCAATTTCTAGCAGCACCTGGTCCTTAACCGATGCTCTATAAACGTTTACTGAATGAGTAACAATGGGAACAATCAACTATGTCAGTTTTATTGGGCTCTCAATTCATGCCTTATTGCTGTTTGAATTCACCACAGTGTCCAGAAGTAGTTGTTGTATCTTCAAAAACACTTAAAATATCAGTGAATTCCTTTCTGAGAAACATCTTGGCTATCCACTAAAAATGAAGTAGCTTTGGTTGAGTGAAAAAGCTCTTATCTGAAATTCCCGTCACAAATCTAACAATATGAATTTGTGGTATAATCTTGGAAAACAATTATCCTACAATGTCTTCATTTAGAAATTTGTATTCTTTGTACATCATGCCTGAATATTTTGAACTAAAATGACAATATTTAGAAGAGTCTAATGTACCAATACCTTACTGGTATAGCATAAGAGAAAGAGTGACCTATGAAAGATTAGTTCAAGCCTGTGTTATGCAAAGGTGTAGGGGTTAAATTTGTACTTTACTCACAGTGTAGAAATTGTTTGATGAGAAAATTAGAGACAAAAAACATAAAAGCAACCATAGATAAATAAATAATTTACAAAGGAACAAGCAGACTCTAAATAGAGTTCTTGTCAGTAACAGTAAGTATGAAATATTTTTCAAGTTCCAGAATCCAATTCAAACTGTCTTTAAAAATTAATGTAAACTAAAGAAATTTTCAGACATTCAAAGGTAAAATCTTTATTATATATAGACCCTTGTTAAAAATACTTCAATAAATAGCCTTGATTGAAAAGGACAAGGTAGAATAAAAAAAAAAAAAATGATGAAAAATAAAGAAAAGGAAAACAAATTGATAAATCTAAATGAGCATTGACATAAAATAATAATGTGAAAAATAAATTTGGGAAATAAATCAAGACAGAGTAAAATCTTTGACTAAAATAACATGAGATGGATGGAAGGAGTATTGAACACTCTGAATGCCCTATAGTGTTTGTAACATTCACAGTAGATATTAATTTTTCACATTGTTAATCAAGTTTAATGTTAAATGTGCATTTTTAAAATTTAAGAGGAATAATTAAACAATATAAAACTGCACAAATTTAATGATGGTAAAGTAGAAAAAGAAGTTAAGTCCATAGGATCATTACAATACAAGGCGAGGGAAGAGCAATCAAAGAAAAGCAGGGGAAGTGGCACAAAATAAGATAATAGAAGGAAAGTCAGGGCTCCCAGTAATCATGATTAAGGTAAATTGATTAAACACACTTATTAAAAGAGGCCCTTCTTTTTGATTACCAAAAGTCCACTTAATTGCTGTTTACAAGCTACTCACCCAAAATAGAAAGGCACAAAACTATTGAACCAATGTATGGGAAAAGACACTCCAGATAAATATTAAACAAATGAAACATGTGTTTCAATATTAATATCCTAAAAGAAAGGCATGAAATTGCGAGAATACTGTGAACAATTTTTTGCCATTATTTTGAAAATTTAGGTGGAATACCCTAAAAATAGCCTATAGATAATTTTCAAAAACTTCAAGGAATAGATATACCTTACATTAGTTAATTCTGCATATTGAAGTCTTGGGGTCTTCTAATTTTAGAATTTTCTAGAGTAGCAATCAAAACTGACCAACAAGAAAGCCATGACAATGTTTTTTCTGGACTATGAAGTGATACATAATAATAATCAATATTTGGACTAAAACTATCATCACAATTTACATTTATGTAGCACTTTGTAGTTTTCAATGACTTTATATAAATGCTCTCAAGAATTAGGATCTATGTTTTATTCTTGGAAAAAACTAGTAGTTAAATGAGAGGAATTCACCATCTAGAATATGGAAGTGTGTTGTATGGAGAAACTGTCAAAAAATCAAAGTTTCTGTTTCCTTATCTAAGTTTATTTCCACTAATCAATTGCTACTACAGTAAATTACAATACCATGAATGTTAAGTAACAAATTAAAAGAACAAATTAAAACAGTGTATTAGAAACCCCATGGAAGCCCCGCACAGACTGTCTCTGAAAGCACAACCCCTGGTGTGCCGTTCACACCGCACGAGGCACGCCGTGTGGACCTGGGCAGTTCACGGCCAGCACCGCCCTCCTTGTACATCTGACTCTAAACAGATGGTGAAAGAATAAAAAAGCAATCTTACCTTATTTAAATGTTTAAGTAAATGAAATGTATACCAACACTTGGAGTTTTTAAGATTTTTCCTGAGAATTATAAATATGTATGTCTTAAAACACACTGTCTTTAAAGATCTGTTTGAGACATATCCATAGAATAGATGTGTAACAAACAGAAAATATGTATACATACTTGAGTTCTAAAATCCCTAACAATGCTAACATTTCTCATATTTAGGTAACAGAGCAACTTTCCTCCCTCCCTCCCTTCCTTCCTTCCTTCCAATAATCTGTTTCTTACATACTGAAAATGCCAAAGAAAAATAGGGGCAGGAGACGGCAGTGCCGCTTTCCATTTTAAAAGGTCATGATTGAAGTCACTGCTTTGTAACAACTTTGATATCCTTGGGAACTGATGTGGCCAGGAGTGCCCACTCTGGCGTTGGGTGTGTCCTTCAACAAGAACTCATTCTTCTCTTGAGAAATATTTCTTTGAGCAAGTTTCTCAGGCTGGCTCCTTCCCAAAGAAAGGTGGGTGCCCAAGAGACTTTTGCAGTTTGAACACAACCAATAGATTTTACTGGCTTACTGAGGATATTTGTCAATACAACTACCTCAATTGCTGTAGATTTCCTATGAATCTGATTCTGCCCATCTCTGTCACCAAAAGCCACACCAAAATTCATTCTGAGTCGGACATAATCACTGCCATTTTGGGAATGCCTCAGAACTCTTAAGATTCCTAGAAGCTCTTCTGTAAAGCTGAAGGGCTCTTTATTCACAGCCTCAGGCATGCGGAGGTCCTGCGGCCACACCCTTGACTCGTCCTGTGCCACCAAACTGACTTTCTTGAGGCTCTTTTGCTGGCAAGGAGGACTAGAGATGAGAAGCAGTTCTATTTTCCATGACCAGTTCTAGCCCGTCAATATCCCCTCGGAATTCTTATTGGAAACTGGCCAGTTCTTTCTCTAGCTTAGCTCTTCCTTGCAGTACTTGGGTAGCTGGTCCTTATATTCATAGCTAACAGGGGTCAGCCAACACATGCATTACTGTACTCAGGGACCCCAAAATTCCTGAGCACATTCCCCATCTTCTATGTTACCCCAAGTGACAGTTTCACTAATCGTGTTGCCATTTTCCCAGCCTCCTAGAAGTTCCTTTGCCTTTTCCCCAGACTCCTTTAACAGTCTCATCGACACTTTTCTTGCCTCGGCTCCCACTCCTGCCTCAAAGCCAGTGCTGCACGGTTTAGGTGTCTTGGGGGATTCCCACTTCTAGGTAGCAATTTCTGAACAGTTGTTTCTGTATAACAATCTCCCAAAACTCAGTGCCTTCAGGTTCAGTTCTACTTAAATGGGCCACGTCTGCTGAAATCAGCTAAGCCCTTCCCGCATTTGAGCCCTGGTCAGTTGCCCATGGACTGGGCGCTGGGATGGACACACCCAGCACAACTCGGCTGCCATCCATGCATCTCACTTCCTCCCAGCAGGGTAATGAGGCGCATCCTTAAGGCAGCTCCTGGAGTCTAAAGGAGACCGGCACACCTGGAAGCCCCACATCAGTGTGGAAGGACAGAGCGAAAAATTGTGACCATGAGTGAAATCACTGTAACAGTAATGCCAACGGTTTATTTCACTTAAATATATAAGTGTGTAATTATTTGACAATATTTTAATCTAACCTTAAAACTTTTCTTTGATAAAATGAAATCTAACTGGAGTTTTGTGCCATTTCTATAAAGTAATACTCATAATCTCTGATTTCATCTATGATATTCCATTTATTTAGAAAGAAAACATAAAGACACGTGATAATCTGTCTTTATAAGATTTTTGGATTTTCATTATCCTTTCCTCAAACGTTTGCAGTTGCTTTGCCTCACCACATTCAGAAGCCTTTTTCAAGTTATCAGGTCTTTCTGAAGCATTTAGCTAATTCGGTCGCTTTTGAAGAAGGGAGTTTTTATATTTCTTCAGTTTGTATGATATTAAGGAAAATGTTTACTTATGAAAATAAAATAGCACAGTCAGGTCTGTGAGCAAGAACATATAGGTGAGACCTGGTACATTTAAAAATGTACTCAATTGGTAGGGGCAGAATTACCTGGGGCACAAGAAAAAACCTCCTGGCTTGTCATTCCACAAGCTGTGGGCATCATCCAGGACAGTTACAAGGAAAGGGAAAACAGCAAAAAAACCTGTTAAGTCAATTCATTTAAAGGATCTTCTGTTGCATTTATAAAAACATGGAAAGAGGAGTATGAATTGATGAGCTCCCAAGACCCAGGGGGAACTTGTTCCCAAACAAACTGAAACAATATACTGGGGCCCCTCAGAAAGGCAGTCAGAGATTTCCACGAGCCCACTGTGTACCCCATCTCACAGACCTGACCCTGAAAAAAAGCAGAAGCCACTTGCCACCACTGCTACCTCCAACCTTAAATCTCATTAACATATTGTGGGCATCAGTCAGGGATAAGGTAATGTGGGGAAGACATTTTAGGCCTGAGTACTAGAATCTGGAAGTAGTTTGAAGAAACTATGGAAGCACAGAACCATTCGTATTGTATTTAATTTGCAGTTTATACAAAGGGAAACTCTTCAAGTTGCTAAAAACAATGAGTAAATCATTTGCCACGTAGTAAGAATAAGAGCAAAAATCAAAGCTTCCTCCTCAGCTCAGCAAATCCAATTTTGAAAAATGCCTGATAGATGAAGTCCCTTAGGAACTCTACATTTCTTCAAACCTGCCAGCATAACATCCAAGCAGAAGATGCTAAAAACAATGAGGCTTAGGTCGTGGAAAACAAGGAGAAGCTGTCTACCTCACTGATGAGCAAACATCTGACATCTACAGAGCTCATTGTGTTAAGGGGAAATAAGCAGAGGAAAAATCAATGACCAACACAGGGCCTCAATAAGAGCATGTTGTTGAATAACGTTTCCCAAAGCTACTAACATTTTTTTTTATTCGGTTTAAATGTTAAAATGATTTCTGTATTTCAGGATCTTTTGGTACTTTGAATATACAGTTAATCTTTGTGCATCTTCAATAGATTAATATTTGCTGATAAATCTTCATAGAATTGTGTATTCTGAGACACAATTCAGGAAATACTCTTGTAGAAGTATCTTTACCGCTATGTAATATGTGCAACATCCATTAAAATTACTAAATCAAGATACAGAAAAGGAATACGATAACTGTATTTTATATATGTATAGATATATCTCCTTTTGGTAAGAAAGTACAATGATCTTATATACATATTGTCAATCTATCTGAGAGAAATATAGACAGATAGCAATCTGAGTACAGTATTAAGAATTCTAAGGAAGATAGATCTATTATTTATTGCAGCCAAAGATTATCCAACTCAACCTCATAAAA
The DNA here is from genome assembly GCA_026826555.1 of Tolypeutes matacus. Classification (NCBI taxonomy): domain Eukaryota; kingdom Metazoa; phylum Chordata; class Mammalia; order Cingulata; family Chlamyphoridae; genus Tolypeutes; species Tolypeutes matacus. Next base: position 26,868,169 of record JAKSZT010053830.1, on the reverse strand, counting down.
AGAAAGATTTTTGAAAGAAGAAAGCTCTGCTTGGGACATGAGCCTCAAACTGGAGATATTTGCTAAGTGAATATAGTGAAAGGAGGGTGAATACAGGCCTGGGAAGACTGCATTTTGCATTCCAGATAAAGGAAACACATGGCTGTTGTCAATAGCCATGAAAGAATAAAGCTCATTCAAAAACTGAGAGTATTTGAGTGTGGTTGGAATTTAGAGTAGGAGGTGGGCAGTAGATAGCCTGCTGGAAAGTAAGACTTGTACTATCAGGGAAGTCTTTACAAGATATGTAAGGCATGTGAATTATTTCCTAAGTGGAACCAAGGAAGAGTCTTACACGATACAGTGACCTATCCCAATTTTGTTTAAAAGATCGTGCTACACTATGTAAATTTGATTTTAAAAAGTGAGAAGAAATTTTGAAAGGTAAATGAGTTGTTGATAGCCTAAAAATAAGGTGATAACTGAAAAGATGGAATTTGGTGGATCAGAGAGATATAGAATAGAAGGTCCTGAATAGATTGGTTTTAGGAAAAAGGAGGAATGAGAATAACATTTTTGTTTCTGAGAGGCTTGAAAACTTGATAGATCCACCAAATGTCATGGGAAACCCAGAAAGAGAAAAAGGTTGGGGTAGAACAGAGCATTAGGTAAAGGATGTGTTGGACCCTATTTAGATCATGTTAGATTTGAGAAGCCTTTGGAAACTCAAAGTGGAGTAGCTCAGTAGTAAGTAAGGGGAGCTGGGCTGAGATGCAGTTAGGCTCTTTGTTTTATTAGTGCATTTATATTCTTTCAAGCATATAAGAAACATAATTTCCTTGCAATAGGAATCATTCTAAGGCATACGAAAGGTGGGATTTTACATAAATCATTTTATGAAGCTAGAAAAAATGTCTTACAATTATAATAAATACCTTAAAAAAACAAGATAAAGAAAATGACAAAAACTAGCTTAAAAATATAGAAGCAAACATCTTAGTTTAAGTATAAGATCTGGCTGCATAAACTTTTGAAGACTTTTATGTCAAAAATTATCCTAAAATCATCTATAATAAACAGCTAAAATACTTGCAATTATTTGGAAAAGTATCAATATGCTTAATATTTAAAGAGCAAATATTGTTCAAATGATCAGAAAAAATAAGCAAAGAGAACATATAGATGAGTAAGACAAAAGCCACCTGCATCAAATCTATAAGATTAGAAAGTGCATCAAACTTTGAAATATTTCTTTCTACTCTTAGAAAATTCCAGAACAGCCTGATCCTGGAGAACTATACAATATTGTAAACTAGGGAGATAGGGGAGGCAGGAGGGTAAATTTCTGATGTCCCCAAAACTTGTTATCATGAGAACTGGAGTTTCCCTGAGAATACTTCTCTTCTCCTCCACCGAGGACCAATATTACTTCATGTCTAGTCAGAAAAAGAAAGGTTTGATAGACCACACTGGACAGAAACAAGCAAAGAGAATATGTGGGAAATGTAATCACATAGGACATCCGACTAGAGTCTTGGAAGAAAGCATAATGATAACAATAATAATAACAAGTCCTAAAACAAACATATATATATATTTCTAAAGACACACCAAACAAAAGTCTGATGCTATTGAGGCTTCAGACCACAGCAACTGGCACCTCACCTCAAGGAAGAGTAGTAAAAGGATGTAAAAAGGGAACACCCCTGCATCTACGTAGAAGCCCTGATGTCCCTGAAACTACATGTTTTTAAATAGAATTATATAGAGAAAGTAAGCAAAGATAAATTTCCATAACTCCAGCTGCCCAAAATTCCAAAAACCCACTCTCCTCACAACACTAAGACAACCAAAAGGCCAAACAAACAAACCACACACACACACACAAAACAAACATCACAACCCAGGCTGTAATCTCAAACCCTGTAATAAAAAGTGCAAAAGTGCCTGGCTAAACAGGACAAAAGAGAAGTCACAAGTCAAAGAAAATCCCTTCCTGTCGATATGGGAAGTGAAGAGAAAACTTAAGGAGCTAACAAATGTTTGGGAAAAAAAATACATGGAAAAAAATGACATGTGATCAATGAAAAACATTCAAACAAAATTGATCCCCCAAATTTGTAAGTGTGTATGGTTGTGGTTGTGTGAGAGAGAGAGAGAGAGAAAGAAGGGAACGATGACAAAGGAAAATACTTGTGAAAAAGATAAGAAGAAAAATCCGGGTGGAAAGAAAAAGTAAATCTTATATCCCCAAAATCTGAACGTATCAAACAAAGAAAAATATTAACTCCATGAAAAAAAAAAATCAACGAGAAATACATCAGTAAGACAGTGAACGACATTGCTGTATCCATATATGGACATGTACAAAGACAAAATAGATTAAGTACATCAGGATTTTAACTAAAATGATGAGACTATAAATTCTTGCCATTATTATTTTATTGTTACATTATTTCCCACTTTCTGTATTTTCTGCAATTAAACAATTCCTGCTGCAGGCTCTAACCCCACAGCAGCTGGTGCAGAGGCTCAGCCTGCAGTGGGCTGGACAGCATCCCCAGCAACACCAGGGCATAATCCCTGGACCCTGTACATGTTACCTTATTTGGGAAAAGAATGCTTACAAAGGTGGCTAAATTAAGGATTTTGAGATCTAAGATGAGATTATCCTGGGTTTTCCAGGTGGGCTCTAAATGGAGGAGGAGGGAGATTAGAGACAGACACAGAGGAAAAGGTGCGGCTAAACCTCCAAGGCATGGACGCTGGCACCGGCAAAGCTGGGCACCAGGGGACAGATTCTGCTGGGAGTCTAGAGGGAGCCCACCTGCCTGCACCACTTTGGCTGCCCGGGCTGAGAGAGTAGAGATTACAGCCGCACAGGAAGCTCATACACTACCTGACTGTTAAGACTGTACACGGTCATTTGATAAGAAAAAAACGACACACAACAGCACCTGGGAGTGGATTAGCAGGTGATGACCCAGCACAGAACAGTCTGTGTAGAGAAATGGAGACTGAAGCCGCACTGCCCTGGGCTGATGGGGCGGGGGGAGTGAAGCAATGGAGAGAGCAAAGAGGAACTTCTTAATATCTGCTGTCTTAGGAGGTTTGGAAATGGGAAATAGACTTATCTGCAAGGTACTGTGGATTTGGGGAGAACATGATATTATACAGACTGTGGGGGTGCTTGTATTGATGGTTAGAATGGGGCGGAGTGAGAGAGGGAGCATGGCGTGGGAGAGTGGGTGCCTGGGAGCATGGCGTGGGAGAGTGGGTGCCTGGGAGCACGCGGCGTGGGAGAGTGGGTGCCTGGGAGCACGCGCCGTGGGAGAGTGGGTGCCTGGGAGCAAACGGTCCCAGGCACCCCAGCCTCCCTGTCATCACCTGAGCTCCCGGAGTTCCTCATTCCGTTATCATTGACACACACTGCTCCTTGACCTAATTTCTAGGGTTCATTTTTATTGCCATTTTAAGTCATGCACAAGCTGTCCTTAGTGATTAGTCTACAGGCTTTACGTGGCTCTGATTAACTAATGCCCCTAATGTCCCTCACAGTGACACGGCCTTTACCTGCAAGAATTCCACTACCCCACAGGGAGCCCGTGGCTCTAAGTGAAAGAGCTGATCTCATATCGAGTCACACTGCCCACAGGTACAAAATGCAAAACTGTTTTGAACAAGTGTATGTTCTCAATTTACCAAAAGACAGAAAAATGAGAGAATGGGGGGAAGGGGGGAATAACGTGGATATTTTCCAAGTATTTTTTTAACAAATGGTGTCAAGGAAGAAAAGGCATTTTAAAACTAATTTATATTATACTTCCAACTTCTTGGGAAGGATGGTGGTTTTGAGACTTAAAAACAGTTCCTGATAAATTCTCAAACTAAATCTGGAAACTGTAAGATGTTTGCTTTCCCACTATGACTCTGACTTTACGACAACATCCTATGAGCGTGTTCATTGCCTGGAGAGGCACAACGATGGGGTTTTGAGCCAGATTCTTGACAATATCAATAAACACTCCCTCTCAGCCACACACGTCTCTCTCCTCTGGATGGCACAGTTTAAACCCCAGGAGGTTAAACCCAGGCTCAGCTATTCCCTGAGAATGCCAAACTCAAACCACCTTCATGGGCGACGTGAAGAGTGAGCCCCGGAGCCTGAGTCGAGGCGATGTGCACATCCTGCCGTGGCCCAAGAACAAAACGCGGGGTGAGAAACAGAAAAGCAAGAATGGAAAAGCCCATTCTATGTTTACTGGATTTGCGTGATATATTTACAGAGAAGCAGAGAGAGTTTCTTCCACAACTGCATTTCTTCCATTTGCTGTATGATTTCATCCTGTTGAAGCTTGTTTATTGGATATAAATCTCCACAAAGTATACATCACAGAGAGAAACCAAGGGGAGGGTGGGGAAGGAAAGAAGGAAGGAAGGAATGAAAAAAGGAAGGAGGGAGGGGGGAGATCAAATAACAACAAAACTTGTCTTTTCTTCATAGAAAATCTTGTGTTCAAGCCCTATTCATTCCAAGTTTTTTCTTTAAATAATACTCTCAATAAATGTGCAATTCTATGTACTGAAACCAGAGAATAATTTCCATTTTTGTGGTTAAACCAACCGGTATGAACTCTTTAAATAAACCATGAGGGCTTCCTAACCAAGCTTCAAACGTCTGGGTTGTGCTTGATCATTAATCAGGGTTTTAGCTGCGGTGTGTGGCTCGTGGAAATAGCTCGTGTCTAAAGCTCAGCTGTGATCCTTGAGGACAGAATGAATTAAACTTGCTTTGCTGCATGAAGAAACTCTTCTCAATTCACCCCTTTAAGTCAACATGAAGACATTCAATATGCCTAAGTCTCCTGAAGTGGTTTCTGCTGTCATAAACCCAGTGATGTAAGGCAAAATCTTTCTGGAAAGTTCTCTCCTAGCCTGAAAGTTGCCTCCTGATGGGCCTCCCTGCCCCTCCAGCCTCGTGCCCACTCTCCCCTCTGCACCTCCCATCTCAGGTCACACTGGCCTTTGGCCAGGACCCACCTTTCTTTCCCCACTACCTCTGCACCACCTGTTCCCTCTGCCTACAGGGAGCACATCTGCCTTTTCCTCATCCATCATATCACCGCTTATATGTTTTTCCTGCAAAGAGGTGGTCCTTAACCACCCAGTAGAAATTAGACCTCCCTATTCATTTGTTTAAAAGAACTAGCCACAAGTAGCAGCTCTTCTATTTATTTGCTTGCCTCTTGTTTATTGTATATTTCCCTCTCCAAGATATACGCTTGATAAATAGAGAGATTTTGGTTGCCTTATTTACTATTACATTTCCAGCATAGAGCACAATGTTTGGTGAACAGTGGTGCAAAATAAATATGTCTGGAATGACGGAAAAATGTCCCCACACGAATCAAACTTAACCATCATCAGTCTGGGGCTTTTTTGACCAGCCCACGTGTCTGTGAGCCATCTGATCGTAACATCCAGCACTGCTCTGCTGACAGACAGCCCAGGGCTGGAAAGGCAAAGGTCTGCTAACATTGTACCTGTGGAAAGGTGTTAAGCCTCTCTCTGGATTTCACCGTCAATGGAGAATGCAGGAAGGGAAAGGACCGACATTTCTCTAGCATGTAAGTTATCTCCGTGTAATTGGAGAAAGGTATAAGGGACTCAGGATTTTGGCTGGCCAAGTTTCCTAGAGTACATACACAACAATCCGACACGATCGTGCTACACTGGTCTTTTTAAATGTGGGCTGAACTATATTCGACAGACTGAAGCTTTCATTCTCACTCCTCCAGATACATATTCTGAATATTCCCAATAAAATAAATATTTCAGGGCTATTGCATGTCATCAGACTGCTTTGTAACTGCTTTCTGTCAATTTTGGCTGACTTGTATTTTCCAGAAGTTCTGAGGTGTTCTCAAACAGTGAATAATAGTTTCAATTAAATTTATTTATTTATGAAATCTGGTTAATGCAATTCCCTGGTATTAAGAGATGCAGCATGAGGACGAAGTCTGCAAATGATTAGAAGATGTTCCCATGGAAATATGAAAGTGATGTACTATTTACTACAAAGGAACAAACAAGAGGCAGTGAGAAAGGAAAAAATACTAAAGTAGGAAAATTAAACAACAGGATATCCTCTTTCTAGGAACATCAAATATCTCCCAGTTCATAGTAAAATGAGAAATATAAGAATACATAGATTAGAGAGAGAGAGAGAGATTGGTTTTGATGGTGACATTAGGTGAGCTAAATTAATTTGTTTTAATAATATTCTAAATTTAAAATTTAAGTAACCTTGACTTTGTATCCCAATTTTTGCTTTGAAATTCTACTAAATGCAAAATCCAAAAACCTAACAACCAAATGCTGGTAAAATAGAAGTAATATGTAAACAATTACTTAAGCAGAAGTATCAGTAAACTGTGACAGCTTGTCAGAAGATTTCCCCATGCATTTAATCACCACAACTTCTCTGACAGACTAACAAGTCTGGGTTTGACAGCTTGGAAAAGGCAGTTTTGCCACGTTTGTTTGCCAAGCTTTAAATTTTTTTTTCTTATTTTTTTTTTCTTTATTCTTCAAGCTTTAAATTTAAATTAATGCTGCACTATATGAGTTAACCAGATTAACATCAATCTGGCAAGAGTAAAGGTCCTATTTTACAGGTATTTCAGGAATTTTGGGAAGGGAAATTTACTACACCAGCAATATTCCATGAACTAATATTTTAGAGATTTCACATAAAATTGAAATAACAAGGATATAACACTGTTTAAAAGGCAATGTTTCAAGTTATTCAAGAACTTTTTCTAGATTCATAGATTTATGGCTTTAAAATAAAAAGCATTCTTTAAATCCTGGTTATAATTTTGCCTATTTTACATTTATTGATCAAAGGGTAAAGTAGAAAAAATAGAAGGTTTATCATTTGTTTTTGAAAGCATGATATTCCAGGTTAGTAGAGAACCTCTTTTGGTGAAGAAAACTTTTCAAATAATCTGGGAATTAGAATGTTTAAGGGATGATTCCCAAAATAAGCTTATTCAGACCACTTTACAAAAGTGAGGTTTAAAGAAATCATTGATCCAACCTGGATAGTTAAGCAAAGGAGAGATCTGAACAAGCTTCTTAGATATAGTAACAAAGGGAAGAAGAAAGAAAAGGAAAGAAATGAGGAAAGAAAAAAAGGGCAGGATGGAAGGACAGAGCGGGGCTGGACAATGAAAGGAACCTACTGAAGACACTGTGCAGCACCAAATGGATTTGGGGAATGATTTCTTTGTTTAGATGGGTATAGCTGTATTTCTGTTTGTATGCATGAATCAACGGTGTATATGTATGAGAAAGTTTGTCTAGGATTAAACCTTGTACTTAATAAAACTTGAAAATATTTAACATCATGATTAAACATGATTTTTAAAATTTCATTAAGGAATGAATTTATATTTCATTAAAAATGAAAATGCTATCTTATTTTAAAACTATGTCCTCAATTCTCACACTTGTAAAAATATTTTTGCCTTTTCTATCGTCTGTAGCAGTTATGAGGCCATTTTCAGTTCCTGAGCTAAGGCGTGAGTAGAAAATGGGGGGATTAATAATGAATTTGCAAAGTGGGTATTATCAGGCTTGTTGTGGTGGTGGGGAGTAGGAGGTGATGGCCCCGGGAAGGAGGCTTGCCTTCTCCTACTGAAGTGTCCTCAGACGTACACAACTGGTGTCAAATAAAATGGGGTTGTTGTATCTGAAATTATAGAGAAACAAATAAGAACAAGCAGATAATTTTGCAAGAGATTTGATAAATATCACTATATAGAGAAATAAAGAGAAAATAAGACTGGAATTTAGAAGCGAAATCAGGACTGAAGATGTAGATGTGGATCACACTCAGAGAAGTGATGGGAAGCCACACACGTTTTCAAGGTTCTGAGAGGAAGAGTGTACACGAGGGAGAGCAGAGGGCCACAACGGACGCTGGAGGAGTGGCAAGAAGAAGAAAAGATAAAAATGGATAGCAAGGGAAGAAAATAAATGAAGCAAAGCACAAATACCGTAAATAGAATGAAGGAGCTATGAAGAGTAGAAAATATATACTAGCTCGTATCTACCCTTTAGTCCTTTGTCCTAAATTGAGTTATTCTCTTCACCTGGACATTCTGATCAGGGACGAACAGAATGGGCCACTGCTGATATATTCCTTGGTGTTTTTTGAGGACCATTAATTGTACGAGCCCCTGGGATCATCTTTCAGAGTCTTCTGAGAAAATACAAGTCCCACACAGTTTTAAATATTAAGCAGTTGTGATTTTTTTTCCTATTTCGTGTCTAAATAGATATACTCATATAGATTAACCCTCCAAATAGAGCAGAGGGAGTAGCTAATGACTGTAGACCTACAAGAGGACAATATCCACAAAAAAATAAATATGGGAAAATCCAACTGGCCAGCAGAATTGGGGAGCCCTTTGAGCCTCTGCCCTGATTGTCCTATATATAACCTCTTGCCTCTCCAACCATCCTTCTTGGCTCAGAGAGCTGCAAATAACCCTTTTCTCCATGACCAGAATTTTGAAAGTTAAATTGGTGCTTTTATTGTCTGCTCCTTGCATAGAACCAAACTAGCCATTCATTGCAGGTGATTATCTGTCAACTCTGTAACTATGGTCCCAACTAGTTTCCCAACAGAGAAACATTATATGGTTAAAGGAGAGACTTAATGGTTTTTTTGTTTGTTTTTTAACAGAATTGGGTTATGCCAATAAGCTTGCATCTGTAAGGAACTCTAGAAAGATTCCAGAGACAGGCTAAATATGTAAAATCCTAATTTTCAAAAGTTAAGTTGAATCATTAAACAGAGTTACTTTTTTTTTCCTCCTCAATTAAAACATTTACAAAATCACTTCCTTGTTTGCATTTTTGTGGCAAAAATGTTCAGAGTACCTGCTCCTGGACCACACCCTGTTTGGGGCATTGGAGAAACAGCAGTATTGTATTGTCGTCTCTATTCCAATGGAGCTTATGTTCTGGTGAAGGAAGAATAAATTAGACAAATACATAGAGATAATTATAGTGTTAAGTGCTATGAAGTAAATAAAACAGGTAAAGAGAAGGGGGATCAGAGAAATATTTTGTTGAGTTTAAGGAACTAGCATTTGAATGAAATGTAAACAATAGAAATAAACTATTCAAATATATAAGAGGACAATTTCAACCACAGAAGAAGTGAAAGCTCTGATATGACATTTTAAAAAAATACAAGTCTTTTGCCCATTTTTTAAATTGTCTTTTTATCATTGAGTTGTATGACCTCTCTATATACCACGGATATCAAAATCTTGTCATATATGTGGTTTCCAGATATCTTCTCCCATTGAGCAGGCTGCCTTTTTACTTTCTTAACAAAATCTTTTAAAGAACAAAAGTGTTCAATTTTGAGCAGGTCCAATTTATCTATTTTTTTGCTCGTGCTTTGGGTGTAAGGTTCAAGAAACTATTGCCTACCTCAAGATCTTGAAGATGTTTCCCTACATTTTCTTCTAGTAATTTTATTGCTGTAGATTTTATATTAAGTCTTTAATCCATTTTGAGTTAGTTTTTGTAAAAGGTGTGAGATAGGGGTCCTCTTTCTTTCTTTGGATATGACTATGCAGCTCTCCCAGCCCCATTTGTTGAATAGACTGTTCTGACCCAGCTGGGTGGGTTTGACAGCCTTGTCAAAAATCACCTGACTGTAGATGTCAGTGGTTCCATTGGTCAATCTGTCTGTCTTTATGCCAGTACCAGGCTGTTTTTACCACTGTAGCTATGTAATATGTTTTAAAGTCAGGAAGTAAGAGTCCTCTAACTTTGTTCTTTTTTAAGAACTTTTTGTCTCTTCAGGGCTCCTTACCCTTTCAAATAAATTTGATAATTGGCTTCTCCATGTCTGAAAAAAAAAAAAAAAAGGTTTCTGGGATTTTTATTGTGATTGCACTGACTCTGCAAATCAGTTTGGGTAGAACTGACATCTTAATGATATGTAATCTTTCAATCCACGAACATGGAATTTCCTTCCATTTATTTAGTTCTCCTTTGGTTTCTTTTAGCAATGTTTTATAGTTTTCTGAACACTGGTCCTTTATGTCCTTGGTTGAGTTTATTCCTAAATATTTGATTCTTTCAGCTGCTATTATAAATGGATTTTTTTTCTGACTTCCTCCACATATTGCTCATCAGTAGTGTATAGAAACATTACTGATTTTTGCATATTAATTTTGTATCCTGCCATTTTGCTGAATTCATCTACTAGGTCCAGTAGCTTTGTTGTGGATTTTTCAGGGTTTTCTAGATATAGGATCATATCATCAGTAAATAGTGATGGTTTTACTTCTTCTTTTCCTAGCTGGGTGCCTTTTATTTCTTTATCTAGCCTAATTTCTCTAGCTAGAAGTTCTAGCACAATATTGAATAACAGTGGTGACAGTGAGCATCCTTGACTTGTTCCTGATCTCAGTGGGAAAGCTGTCAATCTTTCAATGTTGAATACAATGCTAGCTGTGGGTTTTTCATATATGAACTTTATCATGTTGAGTAAGCTTCCTTCTATTCCTATCTTTTGGAGTGTTTTTATCAAGAAAGGGTGCTGTATTTTGTCAAATGCCTTTTCTGCATCAATTGAGAGGATCATGTGAATTTTCTTCTTCAAAATATTAAGGTGGATTATTATATTAATTGATTTTCTTGTTGAATCATCCTTGCATACCTGGGATAAAACCCACTTGATCATAGTATATAATTCTTTTAATGTGTTTTTGGCTTTGAATTGCAAGTATTTTGTTGAGGATTTTTGTATCTATATTCATTAGAGAAATTGGTCTGTAATTTTCTTTTTCTGTAGTATCTTTATCTGGTTTTGGTATTAGGGTGATGTTGACTTCATAGAATGAGTTTGGTAATGTTCTTTCCTGTTCAATTTTTTGCAAGGGCTTGAGCAAGATTGATATTAGATGTCTTTGAAGGATTGGTAGAATTCACCTATGATGCCATCTGGTCCTGGACTTTTCATCTTTGGGAGGTTTTTGGTGAATGTTTCAACCTCTTCATTTGCGATTGGTTTGTTGAGGTCTTCTATATCTTCTAGGGTCAGTGTAGGTTGTTCATGTTTCTAGGAATTTATCTACTTCGTGTATGATGTCTAGTTCATTGGCATACAGCTGTTCATAGTATCATCTTATAATCTCTATGATTTCTGTGGGCTCAGTGGTAATGTGCCCCTTCTCATTTCTGATTTTATTTATTTGTATCTTCTCTTCTCTCAATCTAGCTAAGGTTTGCATAGACATTTCTCTGAAGATTAAATACAAATGGCCAAAGGCACATGATAAAATATTCATCATCACTAGCTATTAGGGAAATGCAGATCAAAGCTACAATGAGATACCATTTCACACTTTATAGAATGACCATTATAAAATTAAAAAAAAAAAAAAAAAAAAAACACAGAAAACTACAAGAGCTGCTGGAGAGGATGTGGAGAAACTGGAACACTCCTTCACTGATGGTGGGAATGTAGAATGGTGCAGCCTCTGTGGAAGACAGTTTGGCTGTTCCTCAGGAGGCTGAAATAGAACTGCCATAAGACCCATCAATACCACTACTAGGAATACATTCAGAAGAACTGAAAGCTAGGACACAGACAGACATTTGCACACCCATGCTCAGAGAAGCAATATTCACAATTGCTAAAATATGGAACGAGCCCAAGTGTCCATCAACTGATGAATGGATAAAGAAAATGTGGTATATACATACAATGGAATACTATTCAGCTGTAAGAAGAAATGAAATTGGGATGTATATGACAACATGGGTGAACCTTGAGGACATTATGTTGAGTGAACTAAGTCAGATACAAAAGGACAAATATTTTGTGGTCTCACTAATATGAACTAAATACAGTGAGTAAACTCACACAGGTAAACTCTAAAGTATAGGTTACTAGGAAATTGAATGTGGATTGAGAATGGGAGCTGATGCTCAATGTATGTAGAATTATTAATGAGGTTTATTGTAAAAGTGTGGAAATGAATAGAGTTGATGGTAACACATTATAATTAGTATAATTAACTGCTACTTTATAAATGATATTATGGCTGAAATGGGTAGTCTGTGGATGTAGAAGTCAATTTAGAGAAAACTGGAGAATAATCTTGGATATTTATAACATAGTGATTTCAGTGGTGGGTGCAGATTGTGGTTAACAGTATAAATATAAGAATGCCCTTTTACAAAGTGTTAAGACTATGATGATACACGGGAAAATTACCACTAATGAAACTTATGGATGATAGTTAACAGTAATATTGTAATATTTTGACAGCAATAGCAAAGAAGATATCAATTCTAAGAGAAAACTATAGTGGGCTATAAGGGATTATGGGATTTTCCCTTGTGGAGTAATGAAAATGTTCTAAAATTGGCTGCGGGGATGACAGCACGCTCTGTGATGAAAACGAGGGCCGCTGAGTGTCCACTTTGAATGGACTGTACAAAGCACGGGACTGCATAGCACAGGGCATCCAGGAGAGGAAGACGGACTGTGTTAACAGGACAAATATGAGAACATTCTCTCATGAACTGTGACAAATATGTAATATTAATACAGGGTGTTAATAATCGGGGGTGGGGTAGGGGAAAATACACCAAATGTAAGATACGGGCTATAGATAGTAATTAATTTTGATGATGCTATTTCATAGTTTGTAACAAATGTTTTACAGCAATGCAAGGTGTTGGTGGAGGGGTGAGGTATGGGAGCCCTGAATGATGTTATGTATGTTTGTTTTGTAAGTTCACAACTTTTACTACACACTTATTGCTTATGTATGTTCATGTATGAATGATATACTTCAATAAAATTTTATTAAAAAATAACCTGGTTAGCTTAAGTAGGCAATAAAAATAGGTAAATGATGCTGGGGAAGAAGGCAAGGATACAATTATTTAGTGTTTTCGGGCCATAGGAAGGAATTTGGAGTTTATTCTAGGGGCAGAGACAAATTTTTGAAGCTCCATCAACAACAAAATGCCCTAAACTGACTGACAAGTTGCACCTACCAGGTTCTACAGGGTGCATTCGCCGCAGGAGAGCAGAGCTGCCACTAAGCTTTCCCCTCAGGGTCTGCAAGGAATAAAGGTGCTCTGTTCCAGAAACAAAGCAAAGGGTGAAAAATACCTCCGCGTTCAATAGGTCATGTAGTTCCATACAGGAAAGAGCTTTCACTAAAAAGCAATCATTGGTTTCCACTAGACTCCTGATGAGGTCTTCGTTAAATGAAAAAAAAATTCCTTAACTCTTAAGCCTGAGCATACCTCCTTTCCCTATTATGCTAGAAGCAACAGCAGTGCCCTAAAATGTCGTTTTAGCAGGAAGAATAGCGCACATGTCCTCAAGGAGAAGAACTTTCGGAATGATTCGGTAATGGCAGCCTGAGCCGTCCGGCAAGGAGGAATCGATATGGCAGTCCTCACAGACAAGGATGCATCACCCAGGCGCACACTGTGAACTGGAGCTGAATGCCATGTATGCTTACACTGCGACAAGCCCCTGCACTGACGCCCACCTCTCACCTCGTGGCCCATTTAGCCTCTATTTGAAAGCAGATATCAGAAAAAGATGTTTGGCACTGCAGTAGGGGCAGATGTATCAAAGTCATCAGCTTCAAACTTTCTGAACTGCTTCCCAAAACCTCAAGCTGCACTCTCCTGGGACATTTATGAGAAAGTAAATTAAATGTTACATAAAAGAGACAATGGGCATAAGTTCAAGATTGATGATTTCTTTTCTAGTGACTTGCAAAAGATAAAATATGCAAAAATGAATTTTTACCTTTTTTCATATTTATTTCAATGAAATTTACTGAAGAAGCTTTTTGATGTAAACATTAAATCAACCATTTGCACTTTAGCACCAAGTATTAGTCAGCCAAAGGGGTGCTGATGCAAAATACCAGAAATCTGTTGGCGTTTATGAAGGGTATTTATTTGGGGTGGAAGCTTACAGTTACCAGGCCATAAAGCATAAGTTTCTTCCCTCACCAAAGTCTGTTGCCACGTGTTGGGGCAAGATGGCTGCCCACGTCTGCCAGGGTTCAGGCTTCCTGGGTTCCTCTCTTCCCAGGGCTCCGTTTCTCTCTGGGCTTAGCTCCTCCGCTCTCTCCACAAGGCCTGCTGTAGGCTATCAGGCGAACGGCTCTGTCTCTCTTCCTGGGGCTTCTGCCATGTCTAAGGAGCGGTCTCTATTCCTCTGTGTTCTTCTCCTGTGTGTTCACTTCCCGGGCTCCAGCTCAAAACTCAGCATCAAGACTCCAGCTCACTCCTCTTCTGTGCCATGTAGTTTTCTCTGTGAGTCCCTACCCACCAAGGGGACAGGGACTCAACGTCTTACTGACATGGCCCAATCAAAGTCCTAATCATAATTTTTTTTTTTTTTTTTTTTTTTACTTTTAAAGATTTATTTACTTTTTATCCATTTTTACCCCCTCCCCCATTTTTGCTGTTCCCGTGTCCATTCCCTGGGCGAGTCTCCGTCCGTCTCCTGCCCCCTCCTCCCATCCCCCCTCTACTGTCCTCGCTGGGACTCGATCCCCGGAACCTCCGATGTAGGAGAGAGGCATCCCACCGCCTGCGCCACCCTAGCTCCCGGCCCTTCAGTGCGTCTTGTCTCTTCCTTGTGTCACTCTCCCGCCACGCCATCACCCCGCTGCATGGATCGCCGGGCCCGACAGCTCACCCACCCGCAGGGCCTGGAGGGACACCCGTGCATGGGGCCCAGCGGCCCACGTGCCCTCCGTATCCTTCTTTTTTTTAATCTTTACCGGAGACCCTGAGGATCGAACCCAGATCCCTCCATATAGGAGACGGACGCCCAACCACCCGAGCCACATCCGTAAACCTGTTATATCTCTTAAGGTTAACCAAAGATACCCAAAGATACCCATCTTTTCTTATATAGGATGGTCATATAATAAATCAGAATTAGTTTATCACCAGCATTCCAGAAACCAGGCCTAGGGAGAAAAACTAGGTCTTGGGATCACATGCATGGTTTCTAATATAGGGAATGTTTAGCCTACCCTGATTATCACAAAATCAGGAAGGGAGAATATTCCCATCCTAATCATAATTTAATCATGCCCAAGTGCAGACCATTTTACACACATAATCCAATATCTATTTTTGGAATTCATAAACAATATCAAACTGCCACACACCGTAATCCAAAGTCATTTCACCAAAGGAGAAAGAAAAATTAAAACTCCATGAGAGAGAAGTTCTGGAACAGCACACTGGATTTAAGGGCACTATTTAGATTAAAATATCAGTTTCAGTGACTATGGAAACAAGATGCCTGATAATGCATACAATTTCCCCGTAGGCTATGATCAGTCTGGTATGTAGAAAATGTATGGGTAGCTTTTCAAGGTCATGGGGCAGATAGATCTATGGGTTCCATTGGCCTGCAGGAGCTCAGATCCTGCTGGTTTGAAGAGATGCTGCAGAGGCCTCAGCCAGGTGAGAACATTTCTCCTTTTCTGGTTTGCTGGTTGAGTACCTAGATCAAAAAGGTGACATATCTTTAGGAAGCCAGAATTAGGTCCCACTGCTCACCCTCAAGATGAGTCAAACTTTAGGATGACAAACACTCTATAATCTAATTTTCCATATTGTAGTACACAAATTTATTAACTCCTCTTGAGATATAAAGTTTTAAATGGGATTTAATCAAAGTATGTATGAGCAAAGCTAATAAAATGAAAGAAATATTGTTTACTAAATTATAAAATAAGTAGAATTGCGAGGCGCCCATAAAAACTTGAATAAGATAATTTTAAAATTAAAGATAAAAGTTTTCTTTGTTTACTTAAAATACGCGGGATACATATTTATGCTCATACAGCATTTAGCACTTTCAAGACATTTTATATCATGCACGTATGTGTGAAGATGACAACCCATTTTTCATCCGGCTCTCTTTCTGAACTATCCATCAGGGCAGGACACAGTGTAGCTGTCCTCTCCAGATGCTTCTTTCCAAGCCATTTAACAGCTCTGGGCCCCATGTAACCTAGAGGTTACACGGCATTGCTACCATCAGCACAGCTTCGTAGCCAAGCCTCGGGCCCCACAGTCCGATGGCCCAGATAGAATCCAGCTTCATGACCTTGGGCATGTTAACCTCTGCTATGCTTTCCACAACTTTAAGATGGGAATATTAATATTATCCATCTTTGAGGGTGTTGTAAGTAATAAATAGTATATTGGATATGTAAAGTGCTTAGAATAGAGCCTGGTGTCTGGTAATGCTAAAAAACATGTTAACAGAGGTGATAGTGGAGAAGTCAGAGAAGGATTTACAGTCAATTATTGGATGCATGTCTAAAAAATGCTGCACTAATTCAAACCTCTGCAATGCTCGGCTGATAGTCTCTCTGATATATCATAAGTAGAATCCTGTAACGTACAAAGTTAAATGAACACACACATGCACAGCCGTCTGGTCTCTGTGGAAGAGACCCGGCAGACATGAATATCCTTACTCATAAGACAAGGATTTTGAAATGGAAGGTAATGTGATAGCTTGCCAAAGCAAGAATTCCATGGTTCCCTGCCTCCTCCTTCTTAAAGAAAATAAATAGGTTCAAAAAGGAAACCCTCCAAATATCCTATCACTGAATATGAAACCTAGCCCAGATTTCACCTTCCTCTTCTCCTCCCATGGTTGGACTCCAGAAGAGTTTCTCCCCGTGTGGTTAATTCCCCTCCTTTGGATTTGGATTCTGCCTTCTCCTCCCTTTTCAGTCATTTCAGTTTATATTCTCTGGCCTCTACCATGTTTCCATACTGTCTTCACAGGTTCCTTCCTGTCTTCATTGAAAATATTTCATTCTCTGCCTCTGCTCTGATCAGCTGTTCCTTCTAGTGATTACTGGGGCTCTCCGTTTACCTTCAAGAATGAGCCGATTTAATGGAAGCATCCACATGTGCTGGATTAATCTCACTCTTAGGGATCGCCAGGATCCCAAGAGCGTGACATGCCTAATTGAAGAGCAGCACATTTTTTCTGTTTCTTGATATGTAAAATAAATTATAAGACACATGCTGCATAATGCTATCAATTTATTGAACTGTTTAGTTATTGAGTAGGCCTTTAATAAATGTTTCTCTATAACTTTTAAAAAAGGACTCATGTACAAGTATGTTCATTTTTTGGAAATTAATATGATATATGCAAAGCGTCATTTTTTTTTATGATGAGTCACAGATACAGCAATTTATTCATCTTCAGAAGAGGGTTGTTTATGGACTGGGATTGGGAATACGAAGAAGCAAGCACAAAGCCAGGCCCTCAGTTGTTCCCATACATACATCCTATTCCTGAAAATTGCATCAATAGAGAACTTCCAGTCTATTTTTAATTGCTCTCTTTAAACCTTCCATGAATATGCTTCTGTTTGTGTCCTTTATTATCATTTAACAAATATTTATTTAGCGCCAAATACTGAGCGCTGTTCTACGAATTTGGCAGTTAACAAAGTGGGACTGTTCCCTCCCTTTTGTAGCATGTATTTCCGGTGTATCACACTCTACTGTAATTAATTTCTATACACTTCTGCCCTTTCCTCTGTGCTGACAGTTCCTACTGGAAGGCACGGCACCTTACTCAGTTCTACATCTTCAGGGCTTGGCACATCTTGGGAGCTCAGTAAAATGCTCAGTGGAGAACCAGAATGACTAAATCAAGTCATGGCTTAGAAGGTAGGTGTAGGATAGCCAGGCACCTCAGGAGCCCCACTTTGGGGAATGCGATTGGGGAAGGCATCCTCATTGTACCTAGGACACCATGGGTCCTGATTGCTAGGGCTGCCTGAACAAAATACCACGTGTAGCCTGGCTTAAACCAACAGAAAAGTGTGGGCTCCCAGTTCTGGATGCCAGAAGCCTGACATTGGGGACGTGCATCTTCTTCATCCCGTAGGGAAGTATCCTTCCTTGCCTCTTCTAGATCCTGGTGGTTTGCTGGCCGTCGATGGCATCCTCTGCCTCAGTTGTTCCGTGGCATTCTTTCCTCACTGTTTGTCGGTGTCCAGTTCTACCCTTCCCATAAGGACACTAATCACGGCATCGTGGCCACCCTAACCCAGGTTGGCCTCATCTTAACTAATAGCATCTTCAAAGACCCTATTTCCAAAATGTGAAATTTATAGGACTCTGTGTCATGAACTGAGCATGTCTTTATGGGGCTCTAAACTTTAAAGTGATAATAGGTTTAAATTTTTTCTGTTCAATTCTTGTTCAATTGAATATGTGGCCAAAATACCTTTCAGTACAGTCACAAATTGGTCTGTCCACCTCTTCATCCTTGACTTTAGATAATTAAACATACTTAATTTTCAAGGTATATCATGTTAGTTTTTTTTCCATTACTGAGTTATTTTGTTATTTTGTTTTCTACTAATAATAAAATGACTTTCTACCAAATAGAATTAACATCTTACCTCATACTGAAATGTCTTACTTCTATCATATTTGGCAATCAGCCTCATATTGAAATTATTTCTCTATGTGTGTGTTCCCTCCAATAATTACTGAGCTCTTGGAGTCTGGGACTATTTTTTCATATTTGATATTTACACAACACTTTATAGTGCTTTGCATATAAAACACTATCAATATTTACTGATATGAACTTCCAAAATGCAGTAATTAGTTTATATCTAAGGGTAGGACTTTGGAGAAATGAGATAGGGGCAAACCATGGTTAAAAAAAATGCATTCAAATTTTGAAACAATATATAAACTTTTTCAGTAAAACTTACTTTTAAGTTTGGTGGTTTCCTGGATCACAAGAAGTACAAAAGCACTGCTCCCATTCCAAGCTGTACATAGCTTTGGAATTGAAGAGCTCATTTCAAGGTTTGCTTTAGTTGTTTTTATAAGGAGATAATAAATCTTTTTTTTTAAAATATCCTCTAAACACACCCAAAATTCAAAATGCTCATGTCTTTCCTTCGGGTCCATAAAGATTTTACTGAATATTTAATTATTATATGCACCAGGTACTGAGGTAGACCCGAAAGAAGCATCAGTCAGTAATATACCAAATCAAAACCTATAATAGATGGGGATATCATATTTTGACTGCATTCATGTGTCAACCATCATTTCCACCATGGCATTTGACCCTTGGAACTGAAGAATGGAAGCTGGCCTAACTTTATGCTAGGAGGAAGTTAGTGCTGAAATTTCTTTGTCGTTCTACCACCACATACCTTTTCCTTTCCCCAGAAATTACTTCTCTATAATTATTTATGAAGATTTGATAAATGCTCTAGCAAGTATATAAAAATAAAATATATGGGGACATATGAACATTGTCATTTGAAGAGTAATTTATCACTTTTACTTCCTCCCATTAATTCATATTATCTACTTCAAATATCTGGACATGATTTTCTTGTTCTGGATTTTTGCAATTATTTAACATAAATAAATTTGATGATTTCATTCTTTCACATAGTCCTATGTTCTTAGATATCCCTCAATCATTTTTTTTCTTATTTTTCTTACCAACAGAAATACTTGGTAATATCTCAACTTAGTTTATGGGACAGTACTTAAGAGAGAGATGTGAAACTCAATTCCAATTCTTATTAAGAGAGATCTGCAGGCTTTTGTCAAAGTATGCAACTAGGTTTTATGAATACAACGCAATATGTTTTATATTTGCTCCACACTCCTGACTCAGCTCAATCCACTGTGTGTGCTGCCAGAGGCTAAAAATGTATAACACAATGTAGTATATCATAGTTTCCACCTAACCTTATAGATCAGTCAGTGTTCAATCAGACATGACCAAATTTGTTAGATAAACAAATCTTACCTTGTTAATGTGGTAGGTCTGAGGGCTGCATTCTAAACGGAGCAGAGACTTGCATATTTAAAGACTAGTTGCCTTTCGCATTCATAAACCCAAATAAACACATTGGCATAATTGAATCAATATTTTGACTCAAGAATCATCTTTACCGCACTTTTGACTTTAAGTCATCCCCTGCAAAGGGCACAAAACAACACATCATGCTCCCTCCCTATCATTTTCTCCGGTCTTTATGACTATTCTTGTCGTAAGTAAAATGTATCCCACCTCAGACTCCCCTTTCTTTCCAGCCTTAGCAGATACTCTACAGCAAGTCGTGGTTATTTCACATTTCTCCAGTGTCCTTCATGACCCCTGTTATGGGGTTGCTTGTTGCCTTCCCTCCCTGTCCTGCCCCTCCCCCAGACAAGGATGACGTCTATTTCTTCATTCATTTATCCAAAGATGATGAGCACCTCCTCTCAGGTGGGAATTGTGCTGGGCACTGGGACAAATTGGTCAAGAAGGCAAACAGTCCTGCCCCACGGAGCTTTCCCTTGACTTGTGCACTTCCTATTGCAGTGCAATCATTGGGAAAGGGCTGGAGAAATTCAGTAAGGATTTGCAGCAGGTGTGAGATTATCTCAGAATCCTCACAAAGATTATATTTGTAAACTGCTCTGTTCCTCTGGGTGTGTCTCCCTTCCATTGTATTAGATTCACCTGAGATGTCTTTGAGTAAATTACCTGTTACTCAGGGTTGAGTTCCCACCGCCTTGGTGGGCTGATATCCTATTTTGATACACAAATGGACACTCGCTCAAGAAGACACACAGGAAGAGAGAACGCTCCATAGATGCCAGAGGAGAGAACTTAGTCAGTTTCAACCCTGGAGCCCCAGGGAGAGATGAGCCATTCGCCTAATAGTTTGCAGCTGAGCAGCTGAGTAAGCCTGGAAAGAAACAAGCCCTATGCCAGACTTGATACAGGAGGCCCTGAGAGATGAGCCCTGTTCCAGCCTACATCTGAGATCAGAAGAAGCTGGGTACACGAAGCCTTAAGAGAAGAAAGAAGGAGAGACCAGACAGAGATTGCCGCCATCTTGCTTCTACACGTGGCAGCTGACTTTGGTGAGAAAGTACCTCTTATGGTGCTTTGAGTTGGACTCTTTAGGACCTTGTAACTATAAGCTTTTACCCCAAATAAATACCCTTCATAAAAGCCAACAGATTTCTGGTACTTTGCATCAGCACTCCTTTGGCTGACTAATAAAGGATTCAAACAAAAGGTAAGATTTGGGCACAAAAGACTTAAAGGAGTGAAGCACACTCAACTATGGTTCTCATAGTTGAGTGTGCTTCAGAAGGGACTAGTTAAAATGCAAATTCTTGGGCTCTGTCCTTAGGGATTCTGATTTAGAAAGTCTGTGGGGTTAATAAATCTGCTTTTATTACCACTTATCCAATTTTGATACACAAATTTATGGGCCAAATTTTGATCACAATTGTCCTCTAGTGATCCAGGTATAAAATGACAAAGAGAAGTAGGCGGTTCTTACACCTGGCAGGGTGGGAGTCAAGAGCAGCAGGAGAAAAGATAAGAAAGGGGTATTTCCAGTAGAAAAGAAGGTAGTCAGGAGAACAGAGCCTGGCCCTACTGTCTCTAATTTCATTTTTTTTTCTTTTGTTCCAGAGAAAATCAACTTGTAGAGTTTTGGTATTTAGTGATTAATTAAAATATTTCTGAGTACCTACTCTGTATTGCTTTTTGTTACATGCTGGAGATATATAGCTGAATAGCACCGCATCCCTCCCCTCAAAGAATCAGAGTCTAGTAAGGAATACCGATGAATGAACAAATAGCAACGGTCTGTGAGAACTGCTATAATGCAGGTGGAGATGGATTTACCATGAACGTAATCAAATGGAAGCATCAAGCGCTCTTACTTTCTTTCCAAGGCTTTGTACCTGATTGTGTTCTTACCTTAAAGGGGAGTCCTAACCCTGTAGAAGCTTCGACCTAGATCCACCAGAGGAGGAGGGAAATGGATATGAAGGCGATTGGCCTATGGCCAATGAATGCCATAGAATAATGAGACCAAGAATATAGATAGAAGATCTAACTGTCTAGGAAGTCAGGAGAGACCAAAACATTGAGTGAGAATTACAACAAAGTAGGGAAAATATCTGAAATAGTAAATTAAATTGCTGGGAGGATTAAAAAATATGGTAAATTCCATAGCAGGGTGTAAGTTCTTGTACCTGGAATAATGTATAGCAACAAATATATACCAACCAAAGCACAAGTTGCCTACCTAATTGAGGAGCAAATCATAAAGGGCCTTGTGTATCTAGCTGGGGACTTGAATTTGACCATGAACTCAGTGGCACTTATAAAAAACCACCTGAGGGGCATGTAAAAATACCAGTGCCTGTGCCAAACCAGTAGACATTATGATTTAGGAGGTGTGGAATGGGGACTGAGAAGCAGTATGTTTTGAGTCAAATGCTCTGATGGAAAACAGCAGGAAACTATGGGAAAGAATAACGGAGAGAAGAATGAGAGATTATGGAAAGACTACCTGAGGAAAAGGCTCTTAAAGTAAGGTTTGAAGGCAGGGCCTGCATTAGCTAGGCACCGAGTAGACAGAGTGTTTCAGACACACACACAAAAAAGTCACTGAGCCTGAGGAGTCCAGGTGACAGCAGAACACGTTGGCAGACGGTAGCAATCGTGGAGGAAACTAACGCCGAGAAAGCTTACATAATTGGTCTAAATTACAGAGCTACTATTTTAACATAGGAATTCTGACCCAGCACTGCATGTGATGGTTCCAACATTGCCTGACGGAGAATGCTACTGATGCTACATCTTAAAATAGAAGCAAAGAAGACCTATAGTCCAGAGAAAATAAAGCAAGATGATAAAACAATCCTAAAGTCAACGAAAGTATTAAAGATTGAGACCAAACAAGAAACATGTTTATGTTCCAACAAGTGGGCTCAGGATTCATTATCCACCAAAGCATACATGAGCTCATGTATGGTAAAAAAAATGCATGTTCACATTTGGTTTTAAGTACATATAGAATTGCCTTAAGTAAAATGAGTAAATGGGCAAGTGGATCTCAATTACATAAAAAGAAATTTAGAATAAATATAAGATTAATTTGTGAAAAAATAAAGAGAATAAATATGTTGTCTGGCTACAAAGAAAGAATGTATTATCTTGATCATTGAGAATGGGGAAATTTAAATGCCTGGTTAATTCATCATGTCCAACTTTAAGGCAGAGAAATAAATTAAGTGACCTAGTTTTCCTGTAGATCTCCACACTCAGGCAAACAATAACAACAAGTAAAATCATTCGCCTCGATCACCAGGTGAACGAAAAAGGAAGACAATAATTGTAAGCTACTTTTATGTTTAAATCCTTACTTTCCAGCCACTTAAGGCAAGGCGCTTTAGCCTCGCCCTGTCTAACTCTTGATTGGTTTCATAATTGAACTCAAAAGGACACGAGCTTGTGAAACCTGGCTCCGTTTACTCTGCGTGGATCCTCCGAGACAGAGGACACAGCGCTATGGTTTCCATCCGTCTCTCACTGTTTGTAGCCTGCTGAGTATGATGAGAAAGCTGCCGCACGGAAAGCAAACACCATGAAATCTCAAATTGCAAGTGAGCACCCAAAAGTCAAATTGCCATTTGAACTGACCACCCTATGACAATATGCGACTATACGGATTTATCTGTTAGCATCTTTTCGGCTTTCGAGTAACAGGAACCCCAAGTCGGGTTTTCTGAAACAGAAAGAAAAACTTGTATGCGAATGTGGGGTGAGGCCGAGGCCTGGGTGATTCTGCAGTCTACCCTTGTCATCAAGAGCTCAGGTCTTCGGTCGCTCTGTTCTGCAATCCCCGGTCATTGGTCTTTGTCCTCAGTCGTCCATGGCGTCAATCACATAACACTGTTTAGAGGAACAAGAGAAGGACCGTCCCTTTTTCAGAGGGAGGAAACTTTTTAGAAGCCCCCACAGTACAGTTCCTGCAGGTTCCATTGGCCAGAATAAAGTCATAGTATCATGATGTTATTTGATTCCTCTAAGCCACATTTTCCTCACCTATAAAACAGGGCATGGGGTTCCTGTGATGGTTAAAAACATCCCGCATGCCGAGCGCACAGCAGCTTATTAAGCGGTGGCTACAGTTCCTGGTAAAGGCTGTATTTGCTGTTCCTTGCAGAAGGGCTGGTGCACTAGACACTCAACAAGTGCTTACATAATGAATAATTCAGGACCCCCGTGGCTCTGTGCTCGCCAAGGCTCTACACGCGACATTACCCCACACTACTAAGGGCATCTTTGGTGCTGAGATTGCACTAGGAAACACAAGATTTTATTTACACTGAAATAACCTTATGCAATTTGTCCTCAGTCTGATTCTTCCTTGCTGGAGGCCAGAACGGCTCCCTCCCTAACATGCCAAACATCACTGACATTGAAAACCTGTGTCAAATCAGTGACAATGTAAAAATAACCAAGTAAATATGGGCATGGCAAAGCTTCCAAAAGATGCAGGTTTTCATATAGTTAATGAAAATGATTTTGAGAACTGCATGAATGATATGGACTCAAGCAAACCCAAAATATGGTTATTTGAATAGAACAAGGAAAATGATACAGCCCCAGCTGGACAGATCAGGAGTAAATCAAGAGAACACAAATGACTAGTTTCAGAAAGCAGAGCAGAGTATCACTCCTCTTACAATACTTTACAAACATTAAAGCAATAATAAAAGAATATTATAAGCAACTTTGTACCAAAAATTCTACTCTTTAAATAAAATGGGCAAATTAATTAAAAACACAACTTGAAAAATTGAAATGAGACAATTAAATCTGAATTCATTATGAAAATCTTCCCCATAAAAAAAAAAAGATTCTAGGCTTAGATGCCTTGACGGAGAAGATACAGACACCTCCAAACTCATTTCTATAAAGCCAAATTATCCTAATACCCCAACCTGACAATGAAATTGCAATAAAAGAAAATCACGGAATAATATCCTTCAAGTGCATATGTGCAAAAATAAAACAGGTAGCATTGCTGTAGAAGATCTAAAGCAACCTTGAAAAAGGAATAAAGTCACTGGCCTCGCACTACATGGTTGCAAGACTTGTGTCAGAACTGCTGTCGTCACGCCAGTGTAGCCCAGGCTCATGATCAATGCAGGCAGGGGATAGTTAGACCAACAACAGATCCCGGCTTCTGGTTTTAGACAAAGGTAAAGGGGTCTAATGGGGAGCAGAAATTCTCTTCAACAAATGTGGCAGGCTTCATTAAAATTAACTGAGGCTCATCAAAAGACTCTAATATAATCTTAGCAGACATTTCACTGTAAGATGTATGAGCAGCCAGTGAAAAGTGCTCATTAGCTTTTGTCACCTGGGAAATGCAGATTAAAGCTACAAAGAGATACAAACAAAGAGAAAAACTGGTAACACCAGATACAGGCAAGGATGTGAAGCAACCGAAACTCCCTTAAACTGTTGGTAGAAGTGCAAACTGTTAGAAACACCGAAAAAAATTTTTTATATAAACTAAAGTTACATCTACCCAAGGACAAACTCATTCCATTTCTAGGTATTTCTCGAAGAGGAATGAAAGCATATGTTCACAAAACTTAAAAAGAACACTTAGAGTAACTTTATTGATAATGACCAGAAATTTTCAATTGGTTCTTCAAGGCAAATATTACTACATAAACTCTTGTCTAAAAATTTTGATGAACAATAGAGATGAAAAAAAAAATCTTTCTATGTAAACTAAATGATATTTTTTGAATGTTATTAGATAATACATTTTGAAATCACTAAAACTTACAAATATCCAGTCCCAATAATTGACACTATGATATATTCATTAATATAGAAAAATTAGATAGAGCATTTTCTACTGTTTCCTTGATTTCACCAAAACCCCAATTAGAAAATATTTCTGGTTTGTAAAAAAAAAAATCATAATACCGTATATTTTAATAAGAATTGTAAGTGACTTTAAAGATCATCTAATTCAGTCCCCTCAATTCAAAATCACAAAAACAATGTTAAACCAAGTTTAGTGACTTACTCGTAGCATCATGGGGGAAGTAAAACAGAACACAACATATAACAAGTAGCGCAGGTTAAGACCCATCTCATTCACCGGGCCACACCTTACCTGAAAATAACACGTTCATGAGATACTTTACATGGGTTCACACCCACAGAAAGGCAGAGTAAGACCAAGAGTACGTCTAACTACAGGGTGCAAAAGTCAAGCCACCACACACATCATTTTTAATGCTGTGGCCAGATAAATATGTGAAGCAATATTTTCTTCATAAACTATTGAAGATAAATATTTTCTCAATATCTCACCCTTAACAAAAATATGGGTAATTTGCAATTTGCCTCTGCAGATGGAAGTTTTCTATTTTCTGTCCCAATTTCTCATCTTTGATATGCCCTTTCTTCCAACCAATAACATGACCACATTTTCACTCAATCCAAACTTTCCCCTTAAGGGATTAAGCTGATTTATTAATTCACATTAATTTTCACTAATACATTTTTTCAAGCTCTTACATTATTTTCTCTGGCATTTTCATCTTATTTGAACCATAATATGTTCATTGCATAAAATTTAATATGAGATACTTTAGTCAGATGAATAAGCTTCTGATTGTGGGCTCTTATCAGTAAGTCTGCTTTATTTGGATCGACATGGGGCAATAAGCCTAGGTGAGTGAGGATAGGGCTTCTTCAAATCTCCAAATTGGTACAACTTGTAAGCCCAGCAAATCTGTTGTTGGGTTAAAAGGCTAAATTCATTATGGGGAAAAAATTTTCACTTCAAATAAAAAGAGAAACTTTTAATAAATAATTAGATAATACAACTAAAATATTTTGCATGTTTTATTTCATAATTTATCTTGAGAGCATAGATGAAAATATTTTATCTTCAGAGAGCATAGATAAAAATTGATGAATTTTCTATTGTAGAAATCAATTCAAATAACCTTCTATGTATAGGTGTTTTTTAAATACACGTTTTATTTTATTTTTTTTTTTAACGGGAGGTCCCAGGGATCGAACCCGGGTCCCTCCATATGGGAGACGGACACCCAACCATTTGAGCCACATCCATCCCCCAATACACATGTTTTTAAATCTAATTTATGGAGACATAATTTCATAAAATATTTTATACCCAGGTCCCTCCATATGGCAGACGGACACCCAACCATTTGAGCCACATCTGCCCCCCGGTAAAATAAAATAAATATATATAAAATATATATATTATATATATATATATTTTTTATACCAACATGTTTCTTTCAACTGTACATGTTTTCTTCTATTCTGGCCATTTGCTCAGTCGAGCACATCTTCCAGTTCCCAAAATTATGCAGGGCGTTAGAGAATAGAAGGAGAGGGATTTTTAGGAGTTTTACAATCCTTTTGGGAGATTGCTTTTAAATACATGAATCACCTAAAGAAAAGATCAAGATGTTCTGAGATTTTAAACTGAATGTATATCACAACAAATCACATAAAGGGGAAAGGGACAAACAAATTGTTACACACTCTTATTATGAAAGCAAAAATAGGGAGCCTTATGAAGATAGAAAGAGAGAAGAAGGGATAGGTATTTAGTGTGGAAAGGATCGGAGGGCCCAGGAGGAAAGAGGGCATGGCATGTAGGCAGAGAAAGTGTCACAGGCCTGAGGGCGGGATTCACGCAGGGAGCTGAAGAGGAAAGTGGAGTGACTCCATCACGACCCCGGGATGCCCAGCCGGAGACTCGTATCAAAGAATTGTGATAAAAGCAGCATCTTCGGAGCAGCCACGGCCCTGGACCTGCCGAATGGGCTGGCCAATGCCAAGGCGGGTGGTCCCTGCCTGAGGAGGGCACGGCCGATGGCCCTAACCGCTGCCCCGGGCAGTCACGACAAGAAAACCATGTTTACTGGCACCCTTGGATTGTCCTGGAACCAGTTTCTTTGTGTTATGAATAAAGCAATCAGAACCGAAAGCCAAGCTGAGCTCATCACAATTTAGCGACGCCCGAGTGGACACACTGCCCTGTTTCCACAGACGTCAGAGTAAGCCTGAAATGGCAAACGGGCTTAAAGGACATTCCAGAAGAGGCCACGTGGTAACTGCCAGCTCGGTTCTGGGGAATTTTAAGTCCTGTTCTGCATTTTGGTGATGATTAGCAGCCCCATCAGCCCCTCCGCGGAGGCTCTAACGGGCTTCTGTCTGGATGTCCCCTGTGGTCATCCTAGCACAGTCCAAAGATGCCCTTCTGTTTTGGGTGCTAATACTTTCCATTTTGGTGCTCGTTTTTTCCCTTTAAATGCAAAATATTTGCATGATTCAAAAGACTATTTTTAAAAAACATGTCAGAAAAGGCTTGCTTCCATTCCAAACTCTACCTTGGTCCTTGCCGTCATTTTTATCAGTTCCTGTTTATTTTTCCTGGGTCCGTTTTCGAAAAGTAAGCCAATGTATGTGTGTCCTTATCCCCCCCCCCCAATTTACATAGAAGAGACGGTATTTCATGCCCCTGCTTTGGGCCCTTAAAAATACATGCCTGCGACCATATTGGTCGGAGAAGCTTTCTTCCTTCTTTGTGTGTGTGTGTATGTTTGTGAGTCTTACAGCCCACACCGCTGTATTTGCAGATACACTTTAGGTTGATGGACGTTAATTTTATTTCTCAATATTTTTTTAAACCTAATGCCACATTGAATAAATGTCTGCGTGTGCTTTGTTATTTTTTCATATTTGTGGAAGTGACTCTTCCAGTTTTAATGAGGGGCCTGGGATTGCTGACTCAGGGAGGGAATGGAGTGGGGTTCCTTAGCTTGACCACTAGACTTATGACCCCAGGGCACCTCTACAGCCTGAGTGCGCCTGTTCCTCCAGCCGTGCTCCCAGATTGGCCTCTGAAAGTTTTCCACTCTTGCCAGGCTGATCATGAAAAACGACGCGCAGTTTTAACAGTTTCTAACCATCAAAAATTAACACGCATTGCAGAAGAAGAAATAACTTGATCTCGATTTTATAGTTTTGGAAATGCTCTGTTATTTAGAAATAGTTCTTTAGTGTCCTCAATTTGCAGAACAACTTTTAAAATACCAATAACAGACATTATATTATGGGTTCATTTAAGAGCCAGGGATAGAGCTGAAACTTTCTTTGTACTCTCTAAAGGGAAAATTTATAAAAATCTTACATGTCACTTAGAACTAGAGAGCACTAAGTTTTTTTGCTCTGATAATGCACAAAATACGGCTGCAGATTCTGCATAATAGTCATATTGTGCTTACTTATGCATATAAATGCTTCTTATAGTTTATAAAGGAAATTACTTTAAGATTCTCTTCTAAATTAATTGACGATTTCCTATAATTTGACATTGTATACACCACCCAATGCAATTAACCAAGGAGTAAAACAGCACAATGATATTTTTCTTCTCATGAACAATGGGATTTTTATCTAGAGTTCCTGATTAATTTGGTATTTTACTTCGCTTTTATAATTCGATTTATGTAGCTTTTCTGTTTCCTGAAGGCACTTTTATCATCCATGAAAATCCAAAGGAAAAAGGAAAAAACTTCAATATTCATTTTTCCCCACAGGGGTTCTTTTGCTCCTCCACTGCAAACAACAATTTGGAGCTGGCATTTTCAATACTGCTTAGTGTCAGGAAGCAAATTTCTACTTTTTCATATGACTGTTTTGTATTGCTCATAAAATAAAGGAAAATAAACCCAAATTACTTATTATTATTACACACCGATTATACAATTATCTGAACACCACAATAAAGGCAGCTGATAATCCCTTTTGTTACAGTCTGTGGTGCTAGATAATAAGTTGTAGTTAATATATCCCTGTTATAAGGGCCATTATATTCTAGGTCATATTTAAAGCCCAGAACTTGAGTAAAGGATTGTTGTGTCTCTTAGTTATGCAGCTTTATTCTCTCTGTCATTCTTTTTTCAAAGAGAACCAGGACTACATAAAAATGGAAAATCATATTAATAGTAAAAAGAGCTTTATATTAAGGGTAATAACTGCATTTATTTGCCATAAATCCTCTCTAACTTACAAATGCACCTGTTCACTTAAGTACGTAGATAGACAAAATCTGTGTAGACTATAATGTGTACGTGTTACTAGACATTGTATCACCTAGGTTTTTTTCCATAAAATAAGCACTTGACTGTAATTTAGATTAAATTAATATTTGCAAAATGTTTAGACCAATGTCTAGCATAAGTAAGCACTAGGTAAGTTTTCTTTAAAAGATACATAAATGTATTTCATAGAATGTCTGATAAACATAAGGAAGATGTTCAAACTAATCAGTAGTCAAATGATAATGAACAAAATAATCCAACAGGTTTTGTAAACCTCACAAATCAATACTTGTATAAATTATAATAATACCCATTACACAGGAAAAAAAATGTCGGTAAACATACACTCTCATATGTTGTTGTTATGTAGTGTATTTATTTAACCATTGTGGAAATCAGTTTGGCATGTTTCTCAACATTGAAAAACATATCCTTTGACCCAACAATTTTAACTCTAGGATACCTAACTCCACGTTACTGGTGACTGCAGAAGTCCACCATCATCTAGAAAGGGTCCTGATACTGATAAAATGTCCAGGTGTAGTCTGGCTCAGCCAGTGTCCTCCTTGGCCTCTCTGTTCCGGCTGCTGTACCTCCTCTAGCTTTCAGATGTAAGGTGGACCCGAAGTACCTGCTCCACCTTCCCCTGCTTAAGAAAGTATGATAACTGCTGTGCCCTGGGCACTAAGTCCACTGCTGAATCTCTCTATCTCCCCAAGCCTTATCCATGCGTTCATCTTTCCAGTCCTCCACAGGGCTATGAGTAAATATTGTCTTCCTAAAACAGGTCCAAAAGTAACCCTCCGCCCCTTTCACAGGTCCTCCGTGCTTCAGTTTTACCTCATCTCTCAGCTCCATTTCCTACCACATACTTACCATTCACATAACTCTGGAGGTACAACAGACAACTCTCCGTTCTTGGAATAATCCAGGTGCTTTTGGGAGTCCTTGTTTTGATTTTACTTCCTGCCTTCTTCTCTGCCTACCATCTTGCATCTAGGCATGGTCAGGTGGCAGAATTTCAGGCATGGAACTAGCGAGCACTAACGGCATGTCCCTTCTGTGCCATGCATGTAAGAAGCGTGGTGCCTTCCCTGTACTCTCTCTCTCTTGCTAGGATGATGAAGAGGTGAGGAGTTCCCAGCGAATAGTGAAGCTACAAGCAGGAAGGAGCTCAGGTTCCAGAATCTCTGTGGAGAAGAACTACCCACTGATAAGAATTGTTAAATGTGCAATAACACAGCTTCTTTTAGTAAACCACTGGCAATTCTGACATTAGTTAAAGCAGTTGGAATTACCGTAATCATTATAGATCCTAAGTAAAAGGAGCACTCCATAAATTAAAATGGGCAACTTGTCTCTAATATTCTTTCTATTTCTAAGTAAAGAAAAACTATTAAGCATCAATTTTATTAGAAAACTATACTAAATTCTTTTGGTAATAAAATACGATCAAAGTGTGATTTACATTCTTAAGTAACTTAAAATTTAATATTATCAGAGTTTTCACTGAGCTATAAAGAGATCTTATTTGTTAACGTATTTCTTGGAAAACATGCTGCATGTATAAAGGAGTAAGTGTGGATGAGATTTCTAGCCGATCTGTATGCAGATGATAAAATTATTCCTGTCAATTGTCTATAAAATATTAACTTTTATTTAAACCTTACTATGTATAATATGAGGCATAAATCATGGTAGAAATTATACAGAAAACATAGTATTTGCATTTAGGAGTTAAAAAATATAATGGCAAGCAGAGAATCTAGTCTATATTCTTATCCCATTTGAGAGAAAAGTGTCGATTATATAAAAAGGAAATGGTTTTTCTCAATGTCATATAGTTTTAAACAAATCAGTAAGTAATTGGACAAAAAAGATAAGTGAAGAATTTTAAAAAGATCTTAACTAAATTCACTTTTAAAATTTCTTATAAGAAAACAAACTTTCTTAGCAACTAAAATAATTATTTCATTAAGAGGCAAAATAGGATCTAAAGGAAAAATATTTCAATTAAACAAACCAAACCTAACTCTCAGAACCATCCTTCTGGGGTAAGATGGCATTAGTATAAAATTCACAAGAAATACTTGAAATTTTAATAATAGTTAAGCTATTTGGGAGCTACAGCTTTACTCAGTCTCAACTCTGTACCATGGTATTACATAAATATAATATAGTCAGAGTAAAATTGCTCTAAAGCTGGGGTTGGTTCTTCACCCCTTGGAGGTCTGTGGAAAGATTCAAGGGTCCATGAGCTTGAATTGAAAAAAATCAACTTATTATCTTTATTTTCTTTGACCTCTAACTGAAATCTAGCATTTCCTTCACTTACAGATGTATGCAATAAATTACAGTAGTGTTCAATTTATATCACATTACAGTTATTGCATATCTCAAAAAATCGCTTACACTCATCCATACTTCAAAATTACAGTAGTTGTTAGATGGGACGCTAGGTGAGTGTCATAAAACTACCCACTGCTACATTCTGAGAAGGGGTCCATGGTTTTCACCTGACTGGCAGAGGGTCCGTGAAACAGAAAAGGTGAAGAAGTCCTGCCGTAGAGGGACTACTTTAGAGGCACTCAGTACACTCCATATTGGTCCATGGCATGAGAAGACAGAGGACGTCTTCCTGAATTTCAAAGTAATTCTAGGTAGCAAATCGATTTTGTGGTGTTATGTAATGGCAACGACCTCTTGTTCTCACTCTGGAATTCTGTATGTTGACCTGGAACCCCAGCCACAGTCAAGTAAAAGATTGTCTAGGAACAAGCACCTTTGAAAATCATGTATTATAGAGTAACAACAATTTTACTTCTGTTTGAATTGTTCTTTTACATTTTTACCTTAAGTCACACAATATATTCTTTAATTTGAACACTGAAGGAAAACATACACCTAAAGAAAACATTCTTATGATACATGATGTTGTAAAAGATTTTCACTCAAAATTACATATCGCGGTGAGTGTTTAATCTTCAGTTTTCTCTGGAATTAAGGTTTAATTGTCTCAATGATATTCAAAATAACTGGGCTTAATTTTGAGCTGTTAGTGAAAGCTTACAATGGCTTGAGGCAGTGATGTCTCCTAGTATAAGAAAGTATTCTGGTTTGGGGAATAGTCAAGTCTTGTCATATTCAGATACATCATTTCTAATCCCCAGCTCAGTCCCTGCATTTCCAGTGCTGCAGGCAAATAGATAATGGTCTCTCTTCAGCTTGAAAAGTTACATTACTAAATAACACCCCACGTGCTATTCACATCAAGCTTACCATGACCAAGAAATCCCGTTTGCCTTTGTTAATGGCTCCCTACTACCATATGTGTGGGTTGTGTTGTTTTGTTATGTTTTTTAAAGAACTATTAGCCATACTCCTCTCCTGTATTTATACTGAGATTGCCAATATTGACCCATGTAAACTATAAAATATATAAAGTTACATATATACACATAAACACAAAAACATCACTAAACATAAAGGAAAGTATTTTCTTTCACATTTTATTAATACTTTGAAGCCAAGTAAAATAAATGCACTGATTTTAGTGTTTGTTAGCAAAGATAATTGGACACAAAACCATAACTGGGAAAATATATTAATGCATGGTATTCAAAGATTAAATGATCCATTTCCCCCTAAATATATTTTTCAAAATTGTGCTCTAATTGATCTGTTTTAAAATATAATATTCAATTATTTTGCCAAAAATAAGCCAAAAGAAAACCCTAACCAGAGAGTTACAGGTGCTTTCAGGGGGAAACCATAGGCCTGGACTTGGGAGCATTGGAGTTGAAAAGAATGAACAATGAGTAGAGGGACTGGATTAAGTGGCTAATATCTGGTCGCTGCTGGCACCTGCCTCCACCCCTCACTGCTACAGCCCCTTGCAGGGGTCATGCATGAGCAGCGAACTCCCCAGGGTTCCAGATACAGTTCATGTTCTAATGTTGAGATGTCCTTGGTCCTGATTTGGACACAGAAGTGAGAAAGAAGTCTCTTTTTCCTTCCAGGAGCAGGAGTGCCCATGGCGGGCTTCGGGGATGAGTTCTCAGTTCTGGCTGCACTCCATATTCGCCCACCAGTCAGCAGCAGCCATAGGCTGGGCCACCTGGGAAGTATAGTAGCTTCCTGAATTATCTTGACATTCCCATGGCATCAACTTCCTGACAGTTTTACCACATCTGCAGGAGCATTCTGGAAAGCAAAGATGAGTCCACCTTTAAAATCCTTCAGGCTTTCCCGTTAGTGCCATATGGGGAAAGAAGGTGCCCGTGTGCTTGTTGTACAAAGCAGTGGGCTGTGCAGACTCTGCGTGCTGAATACCAAGTCCACGCTCATTCCCTTGAGCAGGCTCGTGCCTAGACTAGCCTGACCATGCTTTCTGCCGTTAGATGTGGCCATGGAGATGTGATGTGATGTGAGTCAATGAAATGTGAGTGGAATTGCTGCATGCCACGTCTCTAAGGCCCTTTGAGACAGCTCTTGCCTGCTCCACATTCTCTCCCCCTTTGCTGCTGCAGTGTCAACGAACAGAAGCGTTCTTGGAAGTCATGATCTAAGTTGCCAGAAATGCAACCTGCTTGGTCCCTGAATATAGGCTGGCCTGAATATCCATTTGGAACTGTTACATGAAAGGGAAATGAAATACACTGTGTGTGAGTAGCTAAAGATGCTTTGTCTTTAAAAACTAAAACAGAATCCAATGGCTTGTTTTGTTTTGTTTACCTTTTTAATTTTGAAATGATTGTGGATTCACAGGATGTTACAAAGATAGCAGAGAGGTCCTGTGTACCTGTCACTCAATTATCCCCAGCAGTCACACCTTCCGTAACCAGGAATTTGACACTGGTTCTGACTTTTTTGTCAAATGTGCAGATCTGTGTAACCACTACCAGATCAAGATGCAGAACAAGGGCTTCCTTATGCCATCCCTTTACAGGCCCTTCTCTCCCAACATCTCTAACCCATGGGAGCCATCTATGATTTTGTCCTTTCAGGAAAGTTAAGAAATAGAATCATACAGTATGTGATATTCTGAATTTGTTTTTTCACTCAGAATAATGCCCTTAACATCCATTCAAGTTGGTGTGTGAATCAACCACCAATTTCTTTCCATTTCTGAGTAGTATTCCATGTTGTGGATGTACCAGTTTGTTTCACTACTCACATTATGGCCCAGTAATCCCACTTCCAGGCATTTACACAAAAGCATTGAAAGCATGGACTTGGACAGGTATCTGTACACCCCAGTTCATGGCAACATTATTCAAACTAGCCAAAGGTGGAAGCAACCCAGTCTCCGAACAGGCGAACGGACAAATAAATGTGCAGTATAGATATTTAATGGAATATTATTCAATCCTGAACAGAACTGAAGTTCTGATATTTTCCACTACATGGTTGAAACTTGAATACATCATGTTGGACTGAAATTAGTCAGACAAAGTGGCAGGTAGTACAGGATTCCAGTTATATGAAATAGCTAGAATCTGCAAATTCATCGAGACAGAAAGCAGAGTATAGGTTACCGAGGCGGGCGAGAAGGAAGGAGGAGTTAAAACATGATGCGTGGGGCGATGGGGAAATTCTGGTAGCACATGATGATGAAGGTAACACAGCAGTGTGAGTGTGATTGATCTCACTGAATTGCGTGCTTGGGAGTGACTGAGTTGGGAAAGTTCATGTTATATACGTTTGTTTCACAACTAAACAAGAGGGAGATTAAAGAGACAATAACAACTAAAGGCAATACGTGATCCCAGATTGGATCTAATAATGGAGGAGAAGATGCCCAAAAGGACATTATTGGGACACACGTTTCTACTGAGTTTAGGCTGTAATCTTTATATCGATGTTAAATTTCTTCAAACTGGTAACTGTGCTCATAGTGGTTACCTGAGGGAGTGTCTTTGGTCTTAGGACACACACAAGGATGTATTAAGTTTTCAAGGAGCATGATGTATACAACTTATTCTCAAATGTCTATAAAATAGATAAAAAGATAGAAAGACAGATGGATTGGCCAGTAGAATGATATGGGAAATCTGGCAAATGTCAAAAGTTGAAGGATCTGGGTATCTGCATGGGGAGGTGCTGGAGATCTTTACATGGGTTTGGTTTTATGATTGCATACGTCCTGTACATTTGAAATTATTTCAAAATAAAAATTCATAAATTTCATACTAAAATTGGCATAGCAGCAATACTTGTTGCATAGGTAAAAGAACCTTAGTAAAAATGTATAAAGAAGACAAATCACTTATAACATTCAGCTAAGCATTATTTTGAAAAGTCAAAGAGTCCAATTTCCTATTCTGAATATATTGTCTTTTAAAATTCATTTATTTGTACAATATTCCATCATATTTGCACAAACTTTACCAAGTCTGGGGTTAGAAGTGATCTATACATATTTACATCATTTAAATTTTCAGTCCAGTGCTAAAAAATTATCACCATTTAATTCCACCATCGGGATGGCTGAACAGATTGCAAATTACACAGGTGTGCACTTAAGTGGCAGCCATTAATTATATACACCTACTTTGTCTCTCCCATTTGGGATCACGACTGTTGGGACCCATCCCTCTTTAAGTCATGGAATTCAAACTTTTATATCCATGGAAATTAAATAGGAACATTCAACAGCACTACATGTTTTTATTACTGGTAACTTACCTGTGGGACTTATATGTGTATATTTACATTAGAAGCATTAATGTAAATAATTGTGAATAATTCATCTACAATAATTCATTACGCATTTCTTTGGCTTGACTATATTAGCTCTACCAAAAACTTATTATCACTGGAGCCAAGTTGATCTTCACGTGACATCACCATCATGAACTTTATTAGTTCACTTACTCAATTCAGAAGCCTCCACTTCTCACATTTGCAATCCCATGTGCACTTCCATTTTTAATAGCTTTTAGTTCTGAGTCTTATAAGCTCCCAGACATAAGCTACATGCCCTCTATGCTTAAAAGAAAAGAAAGCAATTGGAACACAGCTTCAAAGCAAGATTCTGACTTTATTCCCTGCCAGCATCTAATCATATTTTAAGTGATGATTTGGAAATTGTTTCTACATTACCACCTCTTGGTGCTGGGCCTGTCACAAGATCTCAGTTTCACACTAGCCCAGAATGGTGCAAAGGATGTTTGAAACCTAGGAACCATTATCTTCTAGAAGTGCTAGAAGACAGAACTGCTCGAAGTGCAAGTAACAGCCAAATACTCTAGACTGTTCTGTGTAGAGAGGCGAGCTCCTAGTGATGGTTGTGTATAGCGGTTTAGGGAGACTAGAATCTCTCCTGCCTAAACGGAATCAGAGAAAGATGAGCTGCAAGCTAAATAATGAGTTTTAAAATAATTACAGATAGCCGTCACTTACCTATGCCAGAAACAACATTAAGACCCTATGCCAGCAGTGCACTCAAGCTCTATAAGGTGCAGCTCCTTGCAGACAGCTCTATATTTTCACCCTGCCAGTACACCCCCTACTTGTTCTTGTTTGTTTTTAGGAGGTACCGGGGATTGAACCCAGGACCTCGTGCACGGGATGTAGGCACTCAACCACTGAGCCACATTTCCCCCTGCTTGTTTTGTTTTCAGAAAACCTCACCCAGTTTCCCACGTGTACAAGTGGCAGCAGTGGAGGGTTGACTGGCCCATTTCATATCTCTCTGCAGAAATGCTCCCTCCGTTGTCAATCAGCCAGAGGAGCTGAGCTTGGCTCTATTCATTCTTTCCAAAAATATTTGCTGTGTTGCTACAATATGCTGGGAAGTGCTATAGGCCTTACAGCTGCACTAATTTTTTCAGAAAGGACACAAATCGCCATGCATCGTGGCGCTTACAGTCGAGATTCCTTCACTGAAGGAGCCGGCAGCTCTTCCTCTACCCACTACCCCATTCCGCTCGTGCTTTTCTTGAAGGCCCACTCTTGGCTTTTAAGATATCTCTAAAGCTGAAAAATCTCCTTATAAAATAAGTTTCTAAAGTACAGGGAACTAAGAATAATGGAACTTTAGGAAGGAAGTCCCTGCTGTGAGAGGCGGGGTGGACCAGTTCTCTCCTTATTAACCCCGAGGTAGGGACTGAGCACATGCACACGGGCCTTGGTTTCCTCTCCGAGGCTCCACAGCCCTCAGCAGTGCTTCCCGTGACCAGAGAGAACAGCGCGGGGGCTCCTTCCCCCTGGAGCTCTCCAGGAGAGGAGGAGCAGAGAGATCCAGCAAGCCCCAGAGAAAATGGAAAGGCAGGTGCAGCACTCCTGAAAACACAAGGTCAGCTTCACTTCACCTCTTCAAAAATGGAGAAAGGGTAGCAAAGTGGCAGGGGAAACGAGCTGCCGCTTCCCGGCCTTTCAGAAAATGACTCCTCTGGCACTTTACTGAAAAGAACCCTCTACAGGCTTCTGCCTAGGGGACACGTCCTGAGCTTGCCTACGTGGAAGTAGAGCAGACTTTCACCGGCTCTGCCCGCTATTCCCGGTGAGCAGGAGGAGAGGCCTGAAATGTTCTCTCCTTCCAAAGACTGTGCCGTTGACCTCAGGTCACGAAGAGGCCTTCAGGTGATGCCACCCGAACTCCCAAGTGGCTGAACATCCACTATTTTAACATAAAACGGAGCCCAGCCTTTCCTTAAAATAAACATTGAACTAAATGTTTTCTTCAATGCTTGATGAGGTTTTATTAAAACTGACCAAGGCTTTCTATACAACTAGCCAAATTGTACATATTTTGATAAGTTACATATTGTAAGAATAAAATTCCACAACTCAGATAGGCTCCTATAAATATGAATTTGACTCATGTTAGAATCTCCATATAAATAAAACAGAGAAATAAAGAGTGACCCCTTCTCAAACTGAATTCCCTGTTCCCACTTATCTAACCCTCCCACATTCTTATTCAAGTCACTTCCCCAAAAACCCACGTCAGTAAAGGGGATGAACTTGGACACTGAGTGAGAACTCACCCTCACACTCTTCGCCTTAGGCTTGAGTTAGTTTTCGTGCCTAGGATTGTGAGCCCACAACTCCCAGCCCCTGGGAGATGGGGAAGGTTGGGGAGGGAGGGAAATGGGACATTGCGTCAGGGGAACTATACAATCTTTGTTCTTACAGTGATCACATGCACTTGCCTGCTTCCATTAGCCTGGGCGTGTGCCCTTTCCCATGAGAAAGAAATAAATTACTGCTGCCTCTAGTCCAACTCTCTGTCT
The DNA here is from genome assembly GCA_026826555.1 of Tolypeutes matacus. NCBI lineage: Eukaryota > Metazoa > Chordata > Mammalia > Cingulata > Chlamyphoridae > Tolypeutes > Tolypeutes matacus. The sequence continues at coordinate 26,828,846 of JAKSZT010053830.1, read as the reverse complement.
TCAGAACTTTTATTTTGAATAAGTGGTCACCATCCCACTCAAAACCAAATGCTACGAATATAAGAAAGTTGGAGGGACAGTATTGCATGGGATAATTTTGAAAACTTCACTGGATGATATTCAAATAGTTTTACCACAATACAGAAAAATTTCCTTGAGTACTTATTGTACAATTCTATCAGTGATAAGATTTATTACAATCATTTACTCTATTAATATAATGGTTAATATTACTTGGCAAAGTATACCTTATTTTGTTATGGTTGCTTTTATTCAGTCATTTAATAAATATTTTTTAGGCAAATCAATTTTATTGGTACATATTAATAAAGCATACAATGCATCCAAAGTGTACAATCAATGGTATTTGCTATAATCACATAATTGTGCATTCATCACTTCAATCATTATTAGAGCATTTTCATTATTTCAATAATAATAAACAAAAAACAGACAAACAAGAAAAGTTCTCACCTCTCAATCCCTCTGTTTCCCCTACTGTACCTAGCTGCTATTTCTGGCTATTCTTGCACAATTATTTGTTTATTACCCAGTTTTATTGAGATATATTCATACTTATGATCGATCCAAAGTGTACAATCAATGGTATTTGGTATTAATATAATCACAGAGTTGTGTGTTCACCACTTCAATCATTATTAGAGCATTTTCGTTATTTCAATAATAATAAACAAAAACAGAGAAAGAAAATCCCTCACCTCTCAATCCCTCTGGGCTTCCCCCACTGTACGAAGCTGCTGTTTCTGGCTATTCTATCCAAAGCGTATAATCAGTGGCTTTTAGTATAATCACAGTGTTGTACATTCATCATCTCAAAAATTCTAGAACAATTTCATGATTCCAAAAAGAGAAACTGCACACCCCTTAGCATTCCTTCCTCAGCCCTACATAACCACTAATCTAATTTCATCTTTATAAATTGATTTATATTTACATTTTATATAAATTGAATCCTTCACTATGTAGTACTCTGTGTCTGGTCTCTTTCACTTAGTATAATGTTTGTTTCTTTTTTTGTCTGATATTAATGTTTTGTAGTATTACCTACATTTATTCCACTTCAAAGAAAAACAGTCTTATATAAACAATTTTACCCATACTCATATTTCACATAATATATTTAGTTCATAATAGCAGAATCATACAGTATTTGTCCTTTTGTGTCTGGCTTGCTTCACTCAACATAACATCCTCCAGGTTCATCCATGTTGTCATGTGCTTCATGACTTCATTTCTTCTTACAGCTGCATAATATTCCATCATGTGTATACACCACTATCTGTTTATCCAATCATCGGTTGATGGCCACCTGGGTTGTTTCCAACTGTTGGCGATAGTGAATAATGCCGCTATGAACATTGGTATGCAGATGTCTGTTCGTGTCACTGCTCTCAGTTCTTCTGGGTATGAACCTATCAAAGGTATTGCCAGGTCCCCTGGCAAGTCTGTATTCAACTTCCTTAGGAACTGCCCAACAGTCCTCCACAGCAGCTGTACCATCCTGCATTCCCACCAACAGTGAAGAAGTGTTCCTATCTCTCTACATCCTCTCCAACATTTACAGTTTTCCAACTTTTAATAGTGGCCAGTCTAATAGGTGTGAAATGATATATCATTGTAGTTTTGATTTGCATTTTCCTAATCACTAGTGATGTTGAACATTTTTTCATGTGTTTCTTCACCATTTGTATTTCGTCCAAAATATTTTTTATCCCTTATTATATACTGAAAAATCATAAATACTCAAAGGGAAAACAAAGAACACCATAAAATAGTCATTGCCTTCAAAGAACTTTAATCTAAAGGAAAATGTGATGTATATGCAATTAGACATTCAATTGTGACTTCCCAATAAGTTCGACCTTAGGTTAACTAAAGGAGTCACATAGAGAAAGCATTAAACTGAGCCTGGTGGGATTGTGGAATACGCCATTGAAGAACAAATATCTAAGGAAAAACATGAAAGATAAGAAAATTTTGTTCCAGGCAGAAAGAAGTTTCTGTGGAAAGGACAAGATTTTGGCACATTTGGAAACTGAAAGAAACATAACGTGCCACAGAATTGAGTAAAAGGGATGAAGGTTGTAACGCTAAGAAACGAGGCTGGAGAGCAAGCAGAGGCAGACTGTGAAGGCCTCCAGTACACTTGGAGCACCATAAAGAGTTTCAGGATCACCAAGGGACTAAGAAGACGTCCTTCAAGATTATGAACAGAGCAGTAACAAGAGATTTCTGTTTTGAAAAGACGATTCTGGCTGCCTTGGGAAACCAGAGCTGGAGAAGGAAACAGATCAGAAGCAGGAGATGTCATCAGAGTGTGTGCGACACAGAAAGCCGGTGGCCGTGTGGCCCATGCATTTGCAACGTGAACGGGATGAAAGGTGAAGGGAACAGTGACGCATCAGAAGACTCCCTACACACTCCTGAGCTGGTTCAGTTTCCACCAGATCATGCCACACACCTTTCAATGACCTCCTATCTTTTTTTGTACATACATTTTTATTTTCTTAAGTTTTAAAGAAGTTTTAGATTACATAAAAGAGAAATAAAAAATATAGCAGATTCCCATATACCCCACCCCTTCTGTCTCCCACACTTTCCCTCATCAGCAACATCTTTCATTTGTGCGGTACATTTGTTACAACTGATGAACACATATAGAAGCGTTGCTACTAATATGGTCTATAGTTTACATTACAGTTTATACTTTGCACCGCACAACTTTATTGTTTTGACAAAATGTATAATTGCCTGAATCTGTCATTGCAATATCATGCAGAACAATTCCAATGTCCCAAAAATTCTCCATGTTACACCTATTCTTCCCTCTCCCTCCCTCTGGTGACCACTGTCTTTATATCAAGGTTACAAGTTCTTCCATTTCTAGAATAAAAATAAGTCTACTTTAATCCGTAGTTGCATTCTCCCCTTATGTGTGCTCATTCCTGCCTTCCCCCCAATGTGGGAGAGGGCGCATGGGGATGAGCCTCCCTGGCACCAAGGGATTATTACCAAGTGCCAACTAGAGATGCATTTGGGAAAAGACCTTGACCAAAAGGGGGAAATGTTAAATACAAATGAGTTTTCACAGCTAAGAGATTTCAAAGTGAGTAGGGAGGTCATTCCAGAGGTTATGCTTATGCACATCCTAGGAGGATCTCACTGACTGCCAAAGTAAACAGTGTCTCAAGCAGGGGTGCTTCTGAGGGCTCTAGAGACATCTGGATACTATAGGCAGGGCAGTCAACCCCAGGAAATTGGCATCCATCAGTGCACCTTACCTTGGAATACATGATAACCTATCTCCCCAATGTAATAGAGTTAGACTCATTTATAATTTCCCTACAAAAAGGGCCCTTCTGCCTCTTTTATTTGAACCTATAATTAGCACTACATCCTTTAAATATATGTCACAGAGACTTAAATCTTCAGTATGCTCATGAGCTGGTTGAGCCCCAAATCTCAGCAGAGTTACAGCCAATACCTACTCTCCAGTTCATTGGACTCACCCAGAACTAGCAAAAGGATGATGATGGACAACCCTCATCCCAGAAAACAGAGAATATCCACAACTGTAAGCAAGACCGTTCCATCCATCTACCCCATGGGATCTAAGCTCCCTCTCAGTCATAAACAGAGAGGGCATCACCATCCCAAGACCTCATAACTTTTTGAAGCTGGAATTTCAGGGGGGCTGTGATCTAAAAAAGCAAGTACTGCACAAGAATCAGTGTGGAACAGGAAATGAAGGTGGTGATGTCCAACCTGATTCCAAGTCTGAGAAGTTTTGTGGTGTCCAACAGGCACACACTTCCCATTAAATTGTTAAGACATTAGTCCTCTTTATGTTGCTTGGTCTTATCTCCCTAATAAATGGGACCATTAGGTAATTCTTTTGGTTTAGGGGGTGCCACGACAAAAATTAACACATCACTAAAGATGCTGTGAACTGAGAGAGTTTGGAAACTTCTGCTTTAGGGCTTTGTCAGTAGTAAATGAAATATGGAAACATGGAATTTAAGATATTTAGGGAGGGAAGTAAAGACATGAAGAGGGTGTTCGATAGGAGGAAATTAAAGGAGGCAATAGACTCAAGTTTCTAAGGAGATCAAAGGACAGTTTCTATTTGAGATGATGGAAACATTTTGGTAACGGATAGTGGGGATGGTAGTACAGAAGTGTGAGCCTAACTAAAAGCACTGAATTATTTATTTGAATGTGGTTAAAAGGGCAAGTTTCAGGCTGTATATGTGTTACTAGAATAGAAATTTAAAATAAACAAACCCATAGGACTGTACAACACAAACAGCAAACCCTAAGGTAAGCCATGTACCACAGTCAATAGCACAATTATAGAAATGTGCATTCATCAATTGTAACTAATGCACCACAGTAAAATGCAAGGTGTCAATAATAGGTTGTTATATGGGAATCCTGTACTTTATGCATGATTTTTCTCTAACCAAAAATATATAATAAGATGACTCTAATAAAAAAATATGTAAAAATTTAAAAGTACAGTTATAGCTGGAATACTGGAGCCAACAGAGATTCTGCTCAGTGCCAGAACTGGCTGACCTAGATTTGGAAGGTGGCATAGCTGTGAATGACACCATGGTAGCAACTACCTTAAGCACAACGTGCCCCAAACAAGCCTGTGATTCCTGTTCCCAAAGCAACTCATCCTCAGGTGATCTGTCAGGACACGCTACCACCGACCACCCATTTGTGAGAGCCAGCCATGTCACTTTCTTCTCCCTTTCTTCTCATGTCTTAGCAATAACTGCCTCCGAAGCATCCAGCCTCCCTGATCTCTCTCGAATTGGGCCCCCTTCATTTTTGTCCTCTTCCAGTGCCACTATCCTAAATTATGGAGAGGTAAAAGAACTCCATGATAAAGTGAATCCTATTATAAGGTGTTGGGAATCAAGAAAATCAAGAGGGCTTCCTAGGAAACCATGAGAGAGCACATCAAGGCAAAAGCCCTGCTCAACATTACTGAGTGATCAAGATGGGACTCGTGTGTCCTTTGGATTTGGGTATAAGGAACTTTCAGGTGGGAGGCGGGGAGTCCCTGGAATTGGAAGTGAAAACCAGATACTCTTGAGGTGAGGAGTAAATTACAAAAGCAAAAAAAAAAAAAGAATAAACAAAACAAATGATATAAAGGGTGAAAAATAATTCTTCCAAGAAATCTGGTCAGGATAGTATAGTACTTAGCAGAATAAATGGGATCAGTAAAAGTTTTACTTTTGTTGGTTGGTTGCTTTGCTTTGTCAGGTTGGAAGACTTTGGGCATCTTTGAATGCTGACAGGGAAAGTCAGCAGAAAAGTTGAAAAACAATGAGAAAAATGTAATTTAAGAAGATGGATTTAAGAGGAGGTGCAACTGGCTCAAAAAAAGGAGGATGCCACTTGGATTTAACAGAAAGGAAAAGAAATGGAGGGGTGTCTTTTTAACCTGTAAACATCACCTATTCATTTGTCTAGAATTTACAGAGAAATTATAACTAATATTCCTCATCACAGTTGTCTATCTCTTCTTCCTGATTTAATGGAGCTATTTTTGTAACATTAAACAAGATACTAGCTTTGGACTGATTAGACAGATAGTGAAGATATTGATGTTTTTATATATTTGTTCACAGTCCTGCCATCTAATTTTACTATCAATAATGTTTTCTTTGATCAAAACAGTATTTTATTATATTGTTTGTATTTTCATTGAGAATTTGTTTCCTTTTCGATAAATACAAACTTTATGGTCTAGATGTTTAGTTATTCTAGTGCTTATATCGTAATTTAATATAATGAAATTAAATCTCCACTTCTTGATCTATCAACTTTACACGGTATGTGTTGAGTTTTCACGTGAAACATGCAGAAATAGAGCACGTCCACTCAACTTCCTACTCTCTCCACTTTACCTCTGTTTGTTTCAGTTAGTTAATAATTTTATGTGTTTTAGTGGTAAGTGTAATAGGATTCTATTTTTGAAAGTATGGACATATTTATTTTAACCTATAGCAATCTATAATTGCTCTCCCATTAAAGTCTTTTTTTTTTTGTATGGCCTAGAACAAAGCTGTCATTACTTGTTTCAGAGTTTTAAGAATTTGGGCAATTTTTTAGTCCATGATATGATAATAATCTGAAAGCAATTTTGTATTTGCAGAAGTCAGGTTTCATTGTAAGAAAAAGGATTTTCTTGACACTTTCACAGATGGAGTTTAGTTGTGTTAACAAAGCTTCTGGGATTAGCATATACAGCAGGGCTTCTTAAAGTTTTTTCTTCCAGGATTCCTTTGCCAGTCAGGTGAAAACCACAGACCCCTTACTAAGTCCACACTATACTGTGTATTATTTAATAAATACATCATGCTTGCACCATCATGTTCCTACATGAATAATGCTTTTTGAATCTCAATTCAAGCTCATGGACCCCTGGTTAAGAACCCCTGACATAGAAACTTTAGGAAAGTCGTCAACACAGAGAAAGGAGGGGGAAACGCTCCCTGGGAGTGGAGAAAAAAACCCAGTAGAGATAAAAGTAGAGAGCAGGAGTTCAAAAGCAACTGTCCTGCCTACCCGGCCCTTGAACTCAAAGTCCTGGTGGAGGATGGAGCCAAAAGTACTAAGATAGGGTTCATGAAGGCCAAGAAATGGATGTAAGTCCCTGCCATTTCATAGCTGAGCCTTGGGAGACGGAATCCCTGAGAAGAAACCACATACTCATAAAGGACCCATGCCAACATGGTACAAAACCGGGCAGGGGAGCAGGGTAGAGGGTGATTTCTAGGCAGGCAGGCCTGTGCACAGCCTCACAGAAACCTTCCCACTGGGGCATAGTTGAGAGAAGGCAAGCAAGCCTTCTCAGACCGCTTGGGAGAGCAGAGATGACTGGTAGACTCAGAAAGCTGTGGGCCAGGAGAGGCGGGAGCTGGAGTGTGGCAGTGGCTAGGCCAGCACGAGGCCTCACAGCCTGAGTTGAGGCAGCTCACCTTGGCCATGGTGGCAAGCACAGGGGCCAATTCCACAAGATTTAGTAGGATGAGAAACAGCTGAAGACCACAGAGACTTGAACCCACTTCCTCAACACCAGAGCAACATGTAAGTCCTCAAATAACTTGGCTAGCTTCTGGGAAGAACCGTTGAAGCATTCCTATAATATGCTTTACTCCAGTGACAAAGCTCGGTCGATTATATGTTTCTCCCCTTGCATGTGGCACACAGTTATGCGATGTGATTTGTCCAAACACGCGAACATTTGCAACATCAATATACGCAAATCGAAAGCTGAAGAGCCATGGCACATTTCTGTGAGCTCTCTTGTGCTTTTGAAAGAAACTTGATGGCAAATTTAGAGGAGGAGGAAATAGAAGAGATTGCACTCTTTTCCCCAGATTACAATTTTGCAGCCCTGTGTGGGTAATCTGACTGAGACAAACACACACAGATAGTAGTAGGTTATAGAGTAGCACATGAAGGATGAAGTCACAAAACATGAAATTGCAGATTAGACAGTACCTTAGAAACAATTTAACCTGAGACCCACTTTACAGAGTGGGAAAAGCAGTAGACAATGGGCATCGACTTACCCCAAGCCCCTGCAGTTCTTGGGGAAAGCGACATTGCTGTCCACTCATGTTCTTCCAACACTACACAGGATCCTCATTTCCAGGCCAACGTCCTTCCATGGGGGAAGCAAATATGTCCTCAACTTGGTGTTTTGAGGTCAGATAAACTCATCAGACGACCTTCTAAAGTAGTATCCATCAAAATGACCAGAAATTCATCCTTTTATTCACTCAGCCAGCAAGCTGAAAGAGCAAGTGTCTTAGAAGAATAGCAAGTGCTCAGAGTGAATAGGGAGAGTTACGGGCGATGAGATCCAGTAGGCAGAGGTGGCAACGGCAAGCTCTAGCTAGGAATTTGAAAGATTTTGGCGTAGACTCTGAGTGAGATGGGAATCTGTAAAAGAACCCATGGGAGAGCAAAAGTAGTGGTAAGGGCACTAATTAAGAAGCTGTTGCAATTATTTAGGTGAAAAGGGATGGTGGTTGGTACCAGATTTGTAGTGATGGAAGGAATGCAAAATACACAGGTTTGGGATATATTTTGAAGATACAGGCAACAAAATTGGCAATAGACTGAATGTGCAGTGAGAAGAGAAAATTTGTATCAGACCTCGTTCCTTGGACTTTATCATCAATAGGCATAAATTTAAACAGCAAGCAACTAAAGCCTACATGTACATGCAAACGTACAATCTTAGCATCTATTTGAATGATTCCCCACCTCAGTCCTCTGCCCTCCAACTTCTATCCTTCTCAGTAAAAGCAGTAGCCACGTGAATCCTTGTCTATCTCCTTTAGTTCTTCTCCTTATATAACCTTTGAGAATTTAAGTTCATGGACATATAGCTAAATTTGAGAGGATAACAACAGATCTAATCCAATGCTCTTATTTGCACTTAACCCAAACTGTGGCCTAGATAAGTTAAGTTACAGCCACAAGTTGACACACCCAAAATATAAATGACATGACATAAATTTGAATATGCATTCCCTATGTTCTCTCTATTCTCCTTTATCTAAAGCCACATAGTCTTCTGTTCTCCTACATAAAATATGCAAGGATTTAGTATCGCATAAAAGAGTATTTGGTTACAGTTCTACAACAGGCTGATGTTTTTCATTAATTTATGTTTATTTTGCAATTTTCATCTCATTTAAAAGCAATGTGCTTAGTCATTTAAATTCATCTTTCTGATCCCAGACTATCTTACTTTTACACACTTGCCTCACATTTGTGTTTTCTTTTATTGCAAAACTTCTATCCATACTCATTAACTCCAGTTCCTCTCCGTGTGTTTCCTCTTCATGTACTTCTAGTCATATTTCTCCCAATGACTCCACCCAATTATTTCTTTCCACTGTCATCTTTGACTTCCAGGTTGCAAAATTGAATGGTCCATTCTCAGTGATCCTCTTCCTTGACCCATCCGCAGCACCTGACACGGTTGATCATACTTTCTTCTTCTAAACACTTCAGTGTGAGGTTTCTGAGGAAGAACCCCTCTTGATTCTCTAACCACCTAGCTGGGTTCTTATTCTCGCTCTCTTTACCTGGTTTCTCTGCCTCTAAATATTGGCATTGCCTAGACATCAGTCCTTAGAAATCTTCTCTAACTATACCCACTCTAGAGTCTAGATGAACTCAACCCAATTCACATCATTACATAACAGCTTCAGACTGACGATTCCCCAAATTGTATTTATGGCCCAGATTCCGCTCCTGAATTTCAGATCTGTCTGTTCATCTCCATTTGCAGACGAAGAAACATCTCACTTTTCATGCCTGAAATTAAACTGCTGATTTTACTTTCTCAAACTTGCTCTTCCTGCAGTCTTCCCCACATTAGATAGTAGAATCATCAGTCTTTCAGTTGCCCATGGACTGCATTTAATTCTCACAGCCATATCCAATCCATCAGCTAAATAAATCAGTTATATTTAATATATATCCAGCATACAACCATTTCTCAATTTCATCATTCTACTTCGGTCTAAGGTAACATCATTTCATCCTGGACTATAGCAATATCTTTCTGCTCTCCGTATTTCAGATTTTATGGCCTGCTGAATAGTCAGTGATTACTTTGGATGATAGAAAGACCCTGTGCTCAGAATCTTGGTCTTGGCATTCCATATCCCTCAAGGTAAGCCAAGGACCCCCACAGCCTTCTTGAATGCACCCCTTCAGTTCTCATCTTAGGTCTTAGCACTTTTCCTCCTGCTCAGTCTCTTCCAGCCACACTGTCCCCCTTACTAGTCCTGGAAACTTCTAGCACAATCCTGATCTAAGGCCTTTTCCCTTGCCACTCCCTCTGGCAGGAATCTCCCCAGATATTCACTTGGTCAGTTTCTTTACTTCATGACCCCTTTCCTAGGGGGACCTCCTCTGACCACTCTCCAGAACAGCCTGCATATCCACTCCCCAAGTGCGGACCCCTTTTCTCGCTTTATGTCTCCATACACTTAACAGCATCTAATATGCCTTGTCTCCCTTGTTGTGTTTATCATCTGCCCTCCCACTCGAAAGTAAGCGCCAAGAGGACGAGACTTACTTTTATTTCTTGCTATATACCCAGCACCTAGAATGGCAACTGACATCATAGGTCGAAATGAAGCAGAATGACTAAATGTAAGACAAACATCACATCAAATATTGATAGCAACAAAAAGATAATTTGGATAACCTTCGTTTTATTAAATACCAGAGTTCATCTGCAAATTTGAAGGACCTTTATGATAAGCTACATTTGGGAGATGTAAATCTTTCTTTTCACTCTTTTATGGATTTTAAAACAGTTGTCGTATGCTCAAAATGCACAACTCATTTTGAAAACCAATTGGGGAAAGTATGTTACAAAATTTTTCTTGGGCTTATGTTTGTAGCAAAATAAATTTTAGAGTACCATCATAACTCCTGTCTCCTGACAACGGCCATCTCTCTGTAAATCTGTTTTAGAAAAGAGCCAAAGGATGTTGTTGCAGAATATCACCATGAAATTGGATTCAAATATATATTATATATATATATGGCTAAACGCGGTTAAGTGTAGGGTTCACTATTTATACTTTAGATGTTCCATGGACTTTTAAATTTTTTTATTCTTTATAACATATACAACCTAAAATTTTCCCTTTTAACCACATTCAAATATGCTTTATTCTGACTTTTAAAGTATACTTTAAAATCTTCCGATTATGAATTGTAATTATGAATTGTATACTTCCCAAATCACTAGACAGAAAGGGTTAAAAAACATAATCGATAAAACAAAACATATAAAACAATGAAAATGAAAACAACATGTTGAAGATAGAAGGCATAAAACATAAAGGTAGAGCCAAAAATATATATTTTTACTAAAAGGCATAAAAAGAGTCTTGATTTGCAAGCCATATTCTTGATGAGAAGACTCAATAGTATTAAATCTTTGATTTCTTATAAATCAATTACGAATACACTTATATTCAAATAAAAAAACTCCAACAAGAATATTTTGGAATATGACAAAGTGATTCTAAACTCATCTGATGGATATACAATAAAAACCAACATTACAGGGAAAAACCAGAAGATATTTTAAGTCATTATAACTTTTAGAAATTAAACAAAGTTGAAATGGCTCAAAAATAAAGAGAATAAAATAAAAAGCACAGAAACAGATTCAGGCATATGAAAAATTGAGTGTAATAATGAGATGGCATTTCAAATTAGTGAAAGTAGAATGACTGTTCCATTCACAGTGGTAGGAGATTGGTTAAAATTTTGAGGAAAAAAAAAAAAACAATAAATGTAAGGTCACCATCCCATCTCACATCTTACATTAAAATTAATTCCAATATTAAATGTAAATAATGAAACCATAGATGAAAATCGGACATTGTTTTGTTCTGAACTTGGGAGAGGATATCTTTTTAAATCATATAGTGTCAAAGAGAAACCATATTAAAATGAGTAGCAAACTAAATTATATAAACATGTAAAATTACTACACATTAAAACACCATAGAAAAACAAATGGCAAATAACTGGGAAAAACTCATGACGTACATTATTTTTTCCCCTGAAAAGTATTCACTAGAGGAAATAAAGGAGATTCTTAATCAAATCAAAAAGCCTTTTTGGGAAAACATCCTCTTTAGGAAATTTATTTAAGAAAACTTGACTTCCATGGTAAAGTATTTCTTTAAGATTCTTTTTCTGATCTCTTGTTTATTATGAAGAACTGTCCGTGCTAGCTTTAAAGGAAACTTTGAAAAGTTTTCCACCTATCTCACTGTCTTCAAAGAAGGGTTCATCCTTATAATCTTTGATTAGGACATATAAATCAAACAGTTTGTACTGACGATTTCTCTTCTGAAGCATATCTACCATCATTGTTAATAGTCACTGAAGGCTTTTATTCCATAAAATCTATATTATTTGTTTCGACAGGATAGAAATTTAATTCTCATCGTAAAGACAGATAATTGTTTCAAAATACAGATGTCTGAATAATTTACCAAAGCACTCTAATTTTAAATTGCACTTATTAAATGTATCTATATTTCTCTCCAAATACTTATGAAGAATAGATGGTATAAATCATTGCAAATAATGTGATTTTAGTGAGTTCTGATAGTCAATATTTTTATCACACTTCTTTAAAGGTTGGCTAATTACCATTATGATTTTCAGCTAGAAATATATAATGTGTTCCCTATTTTTGATGACTTTGAAACATAATTCCTGGGATATAACCTCTGTGTAAAAATCATAAAACGAGTTGTCTGTCAAATAGTATGTGTTTCTGCTGCAATTAAAATTTCCTCTACAGTGACATCTGTCTTCTGTTACCTGATGGGCACATAAAAGTCAAGCTTTCTGTAGCATTGTCAGGTGTTATATACACTGAACTTGTGCCAGATTACATAGAAAATGGGAAAGACACCATAATGTGCATTTAGACACAAACAAAACTTGTAATTATCCTTATATAAGAACTAAGAGAAGTGAGATAAAGTGATTAATGATATCAGGTTTTCCTAAAACAAGGATTTTAATGGGACTTATTAGAAAATATATAGTTTTAGTGAGATGGCAGTGAGGGATATTTTAATTCAAATTAGCCATTATTTATTTAGTATCTTTTTTTCTTTTTAATCTGACAAAGACCCCAAATAATAGGAAGTCTTATCTAAGTCTCTTGAGAATATACTACTGGATTCTCTAGAGAAAGAGCTGTGCAGTAATTTGTAAGATATATCTAAATATCCACACCTCTGTTTCTTTACTTGTCATCCTTATAGTGTGATTGGACTAAGTGAAAACAAAATTGTAATACATAGATTTATAATAGTCTCGTTATACAGCTACCAATTTATGTTTACTTTCATGTAGTTAAATTTTAGAAGTTTTGTTGTAAAGGTCACACATAATTTTGTTACATTTTTCTCTAGAAACAGAGTTTGATTTCAATTATAAATTAAATGTTGTCTTGTGGTTTGTTAATATCATAATGGAATGCTCTTGATGGTTATTCATTGATCTGATATGCAGAAACATTAAGTGAGCTTTTTAATTAATTCTCAATTTTTTTCTTGCTTTAAAGTTAATGCAATAAAGATTGTAATATGTGGACCAATCAAAAACATGCTGGTTTTATAAAAGAATAATAATAATGTCTGTAAGGTTAGAAAAACAACATAGAATAATATTACCTGAAAATAGTGGCACATATGCTAGAAGTTGTGTGGTTGGAATTAAAGTGCTCTAAGATCCATGTATTATTTGGTAAGAACGTAAAGATAATTATGCTGGTCTAGTTGACTCTCCAATATGGTAGCTTTTATGTTGCTATCAGCCTAATGTACTTAGTGCACCTCAGAAACTTCTTTCTTTTTTAACTTTAATTTACAACTACATGTTCACATGTGACCAGTAGCTACCATATTGGACAGCACGGATATGAAATAGTTTCACTATCTCATGAAGTTCTGCTGTACAGCTCTGTCAAAAGGAATCAAAAGAATAGAAACAGAACATAAATGCCAAAACACAGAGGATAATAACAGAGACTCAATCCATAGGAAATGTCAATATCTCATCAGATTATTTTAGGAGAGAAAAAAAAGTTGAGACAAATAGCACAAAACAAGAAGGTAGAAATCAATTGAATGTGTTAATATATTAATAATTAGAATAAATGATAATAAACTAAATTATCAAAATGTAAATACTGTCAAATTGGATGGAAATATATTGAGTTTATTCATTTATACTCGTACCACTCTGTCTTACTAAACTGAGTATAGTTCATCCCTTGTAAATAGAAGGTAAATTCATTAAGGTCAGAACTTTGACTAATGCTTCCTACTATCTCCCATGTCAGATGTAGGATTTTTTTCTTGTATATGTCGATTTGAAACTTCCCATGTACTCAATAAATAAATATGCTTATGAGATTAATAATTAACTTATTTCAGGGTGTGTAGCACATTTCTCTATAGATGTGCTCACTTTCAAATTTGATTTTTTAAATTTATGGTTTATCAGCACTGAACTCTATGATGCCATAGATTTTTCCAGAAGCTGCTAGAATTGATTTTACTCTCAGCATTATGAAGCTACCTGGTACTTATAAATATTTCATGCACATTTATACATAAGTCAAATAGAAACCAGTGGAATTATTTCTTAACCACCTTAGTCCAGCGTTTTCTTTAAAGTTGGTCTTTCTGTGCTGTTTTCCAATCCAGTTCTGAGTTTATATATCTGTATTTATTCTGACAGTTACTGGTTTACTATTCTACTTCACGTGGTGCTAGCAATCTTCATTCACTAGCTGCCGTACTCATCTGTTTGTAGCCTAATTAAAACAAGTTAAAGGGAAGAATTGGTAGCCAACAAGAGTGAGCCCAGAAAACAAATGTTATAACAGCAAAACAAGTTGTAAAATGCCCAATAAGGTATATCATGAAACTTGTAAAACATACAAACATATGGCTAAAATTCATTATTAATCAATATAGTCTATAATTGAGAGAAAATTTGAATGTATGAAAAGCAATGACATTTTGATTCATCAACGATATACAAGTAATATGTGAAGAACGTTTCTTAGCTTTGCAAAATTGGAGGACCTTTAGATGGAGGAAGGAATTGTTTATAATCATGAAGAAAAACTAAAGTGCCATGTTGGAAGGTGGTTTTTGACAGGAGAGAAGACAAGGCCCCCCCGATACATTACCGGCCAGCTGTGTGGCGGCACATTTAGCTGTGGGCTTCCCCCTCAAGCTCACTGGGCAGTACTGAGCCCACCTCTACTAAATTGCACTCACCCAGCCCCTGTCAAGGGAGAAACGGTGTACTGCATTCTGAGTCCACTGGGATAGGGCTCCTGCAGGGGAGGGACAGTGAATTATTTGACCTTTTATCCCCCATGTCTAGTACAATCTCTGGAACACAGCAGATATTCTAGGCGGATTTGCACATCTGACGCCTGGTTCCTCTTCCAGCAGAGCAGGTCCTGCTGCTGGGTTGCGATGGCAAGGCAGCACCCAGGTCAGCAGGAGCAGCTCAGCACGGACAGGAGGACATGGCCTTGCTAATCAAAGTGTAGTCCAAGGACCAGCAGCGTCAGGTCCCCTGAGAACTACTAAAATCTCAGACTTGCAACCTCCACCTGCTCAATCAGAATCCACATTTCAACAAGATCTCCAGGTGATCTGCAGGCAAGTGGAAGCTGGTGAAGCGCTGACTCGGATCACGAAGGGAGGCGCCACTTACAGGGCTTAGGGATAGCGGCTCTGAAAGATGACTTGGCTTTGAATTCACTTCTACTTCCCACCAAGTGAGGCCAGTTACTAAACTTTGCTAGGCCTCTGTTTTATCATCTCTAAAATGGAGGTGATAGGGTAATTAGCATTTTTCATACAGAATTGTTTTAAGTACTAAATGAAATAATACATGTGAACTTATCAGCATATCCCAGTGCTCCATAAAAATAGGTTATTAACACATTTAAGCTAATAAGGGGCCAATAAATGTGCACACAAACAAAGATTTTTCTGCAATTACACAATATTTGACAATCTCAGAATTAAGCAATTCTTATTTCTTGCTGATATACAAGAATTATAGGAAGTAAACTATTTTTGGTGGATGGGATAGGAGCTTTAGACCGTCAGAAGAGGGGTGGTTATTCATGCTTGGGGCCTCGAAAAAATGTATCTGAGGTGAGAGTCGACAATTTCTGGAATAAGAGGGAGAAAAGTGATTGTGCAAATAAAAATAGATCATGGAGCCCTCTGTAGCAAGATCAAGATCAGAAGTTATTCTCACAGCTCCAAAAATCCTGAAAGAATAGTCAAACACAGCTTTTGAGCTTCAAGTTAAAGAAGGAAAGAACACTGATGATACAGAATAAACTTCTGTCACCACTATAAAAATGTATGTGACTTAGTATTTCCCCATCATCCTCTGAAATAAAGATGGAGACGGAAGTCACTGCTCTTGCTGAATCATTTGATTGTACAGAAAAGACCTTGTGCCTCTCGGATGAGAGGAAGCAGCCTGCATTTCTCACTTGAAAGTTTAACAGTGAGATCTCACCCCTCAAATCCCTCCATCAGGGGACATTGTCCTGGCTCGCACTGCATCTGTCACTTCCCGTTTCCAATTTTAAATCTCCAGATGCAATAATGCAACTTTTGCCAACTTTGACCCTGGCTATATTGAATTCAGAAAGTGAAGGCTTAAAATAAAAAAGAGTAAGAATTAATGAGTGATTGGGAAGAGGAATTGTAAAACCACCTCGGTTGCTTCCGAAAGCCAACTTAGCAGAGTTTGAAGTTAGGAGCATCCTTTCTTCTGGTAGGTAAAGGCCAGTCCAGGGTGGTAGATGGAAACCTTCTGCCACTGCCACGGTGTGTCTCAGTGAGACCACTGCTGGGCTTTTGGTCCCACAAGTCTTTTCGGCAGGCGTGCATCCCACATCCTGCAGGGTGCTGGGAGTGCCGAGTCTAGAGTCACTAAGTACCAGAAGCACCCAGGTATTACAATGCCTCCAAACAACTTCCCCACTCTTTCTAAATGCACTGTTGAGGGCAGTCCAGCGGTGGGTGAGAAACACTGCCTCGAGCCATTGTTTGCCTCAAGTTCCTTTTGGATATTTTAGTTAGTTAGAATTCCTCCTAAATTCTAGCAGATCCTAGACTAATTAGCCTAGTTTACAGTGCTACTTTATATTCACATTTCTTCTCTGTTTCCATATTTCAATTGGAAGTTATACAATTTCAAGTCAGTTATCTCAAGCTAGCTTCTAGTTTAGTCAAGTTACCTAAAAATAAATGCTACCATTTATTCAAATGTATTAATTGAACACAGCTGGTCACAACTAAGAATAGATAGTAATTCCTTCATTGTTTATTAGTTCATTGTAACAAAATAAAACGTCTTCAAGTGATAGGCCTAACTATCAGTGAACAAGTCTTAGACAATTTGTAAATAATAGTTGACCTCTTTTATATCAGATTATTTTCAGAATTGAAAGTTGTCATTAATGCCCCTAATATTCTTTATTTTCCACACAACCTAAGTGCTAAAATGTTCTTAAGGCAAGATGGACCCTGAGGTTTGACATATGAATGGTCTGAATAAATAAGTTAAACTGAATACTTTTATTATCGCATTGTACTTGTCTCTTCACTCAACAAAGGCTCCCTCCCCTTTGGACCTTCCTTTTTTTTTTTTTTTTTTTAATTTAAGAAGAAAGAAAATTATTGTTTTGCTGTTTAGGTTTTGTCATACCCCTGATATAATTATTTTATAAATCGGCTACAAATAGATTCATGTAGTTTGCGATACCATTAATGTCCATTTTCTATACTAATAACTTTATTAGATCAGGGAAACTCTTGTTACTGAAATTGTACTTTGAATGACTACAAATAGAGACATACTTTTTAATAACGGGAACTTAAATTGTGTCAAAGAATTATTGACACTGAACAAAAGTTTAAATTTTAACTGTACATATTATGCTGAGTGGGTTTGCTATCCCAAAATTTATCAGTTCTATTTATTTTGACTCCTGTTCATTAACTCTTAGCGTTGCCAAAAGCCTTTATGTGCATTTTTGACAACAATGATGAGATCACATCTGGCGGAGATTCCCAGTCTCGAAGTCTTCTTCCAAGGCATAAAAATGCCACAGGTTTTTCACATAAATATGTACTGGCGACAACTTGGGATGATTTACTTAATTTAATTAACCCTATATCATCTCACCATGAACTATGCTGAGGGAACTGGAGCAATGAGGTCATGTCTCATTTGGGGGCAAGTCTAAGTGAGTTTAAGCAGTCTTTTTATGCCCTTCTAGATCATATTTTCCAGTAAAAAGTTAATATGAGCCAAATATGTCATTTTCTAAAACAATAGAGTAATAAGTGATATTAATTTTAATAATATATTTAACCCAACCTATCAACAATATTATGTTTTCAAACTATAATCAATATACAATTTTAGTAAACTATTTTAACATTATTTTTATACTTCAGAATCCAGTGTGCATTTTACACTTACCAAAAGTCTCAATATAGACTAGTCACATATGAAGCGCTCAGTAGCCAGATGTGGCTAATGGCAACTTTCTCTGACAGAGTAGCTCTAGATTTTACTACTAACCAAGGAGATGGAAAGGAAACCAAGGGGTAAAAAAGAAAGAGAAATCGAGGTTAGGTAAGCCAATATAATCAAATATATTTCTTCTTATTATGTTCAGATCATGGAAACTATGGTTCAATTTCCCCTTTAGACTAGACCAGATCAAATGAAAGCAGGTTTCTTGAGACTCAGGAGATGGCAACTAAAAACAAATGCAGGCAAGAAGTGTAGTGTTCAGCTGCCCGAGAAAGCAGCAAAATATCCTAATTATAACTGGTTAACAATACAACACACAGACAACCTGCCAAGAGAGCACAACCTGAGTCTGTTTTAGTTAATTCACATCATAATTAAATCAAACTTTTAGTAACAAGAATTAACACTAACAGTTCCAAAGGTCAAAAACAAACAAGCATACAAAGACTTTTATCTGCAGATTTTAGGCAAAAATTATACATCTCAAATGTCCAAATGCATCAAGAAAAATTAAGCATAAAAATTTGTAAACATAAATTCAGGTTAAACTGAAATTGGGTAGGACATTTGCACCTAATCGAATCCCATTCCTGCATTTTAACCATGCAGAAGTAATGCCCATATTGTATGTCGTCCTGACTCGGGGACATGTGAGGCTGCACTTAGAATCACAACAGTGAGCTTCTCACCACCTCGAAGCACCTTACTGACTTATCTCTGCAGGTGATGCCAAATAGCAATCAATCTTTACTTTTCAAAGTAAGTACAACTTGGAGCAATGCTAAATAAGGAGAGAGACAGAGAGAGAAGGAGAGATGATAGATATTTACCAAGGAATAGAAAACCTATTAAAAACTTTGTCTACTACTTAAATGTTTTCCTGCCTATTGTTTAAAAAAAATTTTTAATTGAAAATCCTAAATTTTTAAATATAGAAGGTCAGCGATCTGGCATAAAAATGCCAGGCACAAATGACAACATTCCCAAACGACCACTTAAAACAAACAGTGTTGATTGAATGTCCCATGGTAAATGAGCCCTTGGCTTTCTGAGGAACCAACAAACTGTCTTCCACAGCTGCACCATTTTGCATTGCCCTCAACCATGAATGAGTGTTCCTATTTCTCCACATCCTCTCCAACACTTGTGGTTTTCTGTTTTTCATTTTAACAGTATCCATTTTACTAGGTGTGAAATGTTTCTCATTGTGGTTTTGATTTGTATTTCCCTGATGGCTAATGATGTTGAGCATGTTCTCATGTGCTTGTTGGACATGTGTGTGTCTTCTTTGGAGAGATGTCTATTCAAGTCTTTTCCCCATTTTTTAATTGGGTTCTCTTTTGGTTTTTGAGTATAGATAAATTTTCTTTATATATTCTGGATATTAAACCCTTACTTTCTCCCATTGTGTAGGTTGCCTTTTTACTTTCATGACTAAGCCCTTTGATACAGTAAAGTTTTTAATTTTGATGAGGTCCCATTTATCTATTTTTTGTTTTTTGTTGCTTGTGCTTTGAGTATAAAGTCTAAGAAACCATTACCTAACATGAGGTCCTGAAGATGCTTCCCTCTGCTTTCTTCTAGAAAATTTTTAGTTCTATTTCTGATGTTTAGGGTTTTGATCCATTTTGAGTTGATTTTTGTTCATGGTATGAGGTACAGGTCCACTTTCATTCTTTTGCATATGGAGATCCAGTTTTCCCTGCACTATTTGTTGAAGAGACTCCTCTTTCCCAATTGCGTGGTCTTTGTCCCCTTGTGAAGATTCAGCAGTCCATAAATGTGAGGGCTCCTACCTGAAAGTTCAACCTGATTCTATTGGTCTATGTGTGTCCTTCAGCCAGTACTATGCTTTTTGATAACTGTGGTTTGTAATAAGTTTTAAAACTGGTATGTGAGAGTCCAACAACTTCATTCTTTTTTTAAATTATTTTGGCTATTCAGAGCCCCTTACCCTTCCACAGAAAATTGATGATTGAGTTTTCCATTTCTGCAGAGAGCTGTTGGAATTTTGATTAGGATTACATTGACTCTAAGTTAAGGACAGAATTGATATCTTAACAATGTTTAATCTTGTCATCCTTGAGCACAGAATGTCCTTCCATTTATGTATGTCTTCTTTGATTTCTCTTAGCAATGTTTTGTAGTTTTCTGTGTACTAGCCCTTTATATTCTTGGTTCAATGTATTCCTAGATATTTGATTCTTGTTGTTGCTATTGTAAATGGAATTTTTTCTTGATTTCTTATTCAGATTATCCATTACTTGTGTGTAGAAACCCTCCTGATATTTGCACGTTGACCCTGGGTGCTCTTTTCTTTGGCTTAACTTTTTCCTGTCCTTGTCCCAGCTGTCTGCCAGCCACTTCTCTGCCCTCAGGACAAACTCTGGAAGGGAAAGCCTGAGACAAGTGCCCCGGCTCAGTCCCTTGGGCTCCTCCCCCTAGAAGATGGAATGGCACTGACATCAGTGCACCCCAGAGCACAGCGGCCACTTTGCTCCGTCTGAGCACAAATGGAACTCACCCTGGCTCCACTCCATGTCGTGGGAAGAGCCAGGTGCCAGGAGCTCCTCCATCAGCTTTGGAGGCAGCATATTCTTGCTTCAGCACTAGTCCAGTTACTGCAGCTCTTAACTCTTCTCGTAGCTTTGAGGGAGGTTACTGTTTTTAAGATTCTTCTACTGCTTTGGCCCAAGGGGGGTCAGAGGAATGGCCTCACCCCCAGCATGGCCCCCAGGATCTGAAGTAGCTGATCAAGTCAGCGATCAGCAATCAGACACTCCCCCTCAGAGTACAGAGGATGAGGTCTTTACGTGTACCCTGGCACCACAGGCTATAGCAGGGCTGGAGCTGCAGGTCCCACTGCTGCCTGCCACTGGGCTGGAGGCTGGGGACTGGGCCACTGCAGGGAGGGTGGGAGTCCCCTGCATTCACTGCAACTTACCAGCCTCTTCCTCCTGCTCCTCCCTGGGTTGTGCACAGTGTCCCCTAGACTCGAGTCCCAGAAGCCTTGATTCAGACAGTTCCTGCCAGGTCAATAGCTGCTTGGTGAAGGGACTGATTCCTGGCGCTTCCTACTCCCCCATCTTCCCACAATCCTGCCACTCTGTGTCTTAATTGTCCTTCTTGGGTGTAAAATCTTCTGAAACGTCACCGAGTTCCTAAATTGAGGGTTTCCCTGATGTGCCAAGGTTGTACTGTCCAGATTATCTTACGTGGCTGGGCCTTGCCAATTAGCAAGGTTTGTTCTGGGGTGTGCAGGCAGAGAGCCAAGTATTATAAAGGGTCAAAGGGTCCCTCCCTCAAACACTAAATGGAGAGGCTTTGCTCTGAGGAATAACACTTCCTCAGAAAAAAAAAGTACACTTTTTCAGAGTCTTATTCAAATATTTAGATTCACTAGGTTTAAGGATTCAACTAAAACTCTACATTTTTAAATCATCCTCTAGGTTTTTCTTACCATTTGGATTTGGGAACTCAATTCCAGGCTCTTCAAACTGGGTAAACTGAAGGAGTCTACTACTAAGGCCAGTATTACTCAGGTTGTCATCTATAAAACTTCTGCAGCAGAATCATCTGAGGTTTCTTTTCTCTTTTGTGTAACTTCCTGGTCCATTCAAAAGATGCTAAAGCAGGACCACTTGGCAGGGCTGCTGGGGCCGGCCCTTTATCACACTCCTTAAGTAAGTTTGAGGCACACGGATATCTGAGGACTCCTAATGGAGCTCAAGGTTAACCCCAACTCCAAGAACGTCTCATCTCATCCTGAAGAGGACGGAGGACTTTAATCATTAGTGAAGGCCAAGCTGGAGAGTGTGCCAGAGCGCTGCTTTCCGTATGAGGAGGAAAGGCAGCTAGCAGACTGCTGGCCTCCTTGGCATGGCCTTGGGATTATCTCCCTGGGATTCTCCTTTTGGATGATGGCACTTTGGTTCTCCTTAGAGCCCATGCTGTTTTGGAACGCCCTGCTCATCTGCTGATATGATGAGTGTGAGCTCTTATCCACTCTTTTTTTTTAGGAGGTACCAGGTATTGAACCAAGGACCTCGTACATGGGAAGCAGTCGCTCAGCCACTTGAGCTGCATCCACTCCCCGTTACCCTACTCTTTTACATCATTGAAAGGCCAAGCAAATTCCAGGAGGCGGCCCATGGAAAAGAAGGTATAAAAGCAATTCTCTAATTTTGGCAAAATGATTTCTTGTGGTGCGACAGTGTTTAGCAGAACTTAGCAGGACTGTGGCTCTAGAGAGAGGTGGGTTGTACAGTTAGAGCACGGGGTGACAGCAGACATTTACCTCCATGACATAAAACACTCCTGCCCACCCCCAGCACTCTCTATCTCATATCCTGATGTACTCTTCTTCATGCCACGTCTCTCCACCTTACAGAGTATATAATTGTCTCTTTCTCTTGGCTGCCTCTTTCTCCTACTAGTACATAAATTCTATCCAATTTGGAGATGTCTTTCTTCTCTACTATAGCTCTAGCATGGCATGCCTCTAAGAAGTATGTGGAATGAATAATTCACTGTCATATCTCTTCTATGTTGTATTTTTGGAGACCTCGCTGGGGTGATAAGGAGAGATGCAGGAGCTACTAGCTGTGACCACAGACATTGGCTGTGGAAGGGCAGGGCTGGGAAGACTGAGCCTGGCGCTACGTGGTACGCCTGACGACTGCAACAGCAGGCTGAAAGTCGAACATTAGGACTGGAGTCAACAAATGTTTCTTTTCATTTTTACTCAACTGCCCAAACAAGAGAAACAGCTCAACAGCCCTGTAGCCTTGAAGGCGCCAGTGTATATGTATCGACATACGCAGGTCTGTATTTAAGGGGTGTTTGGGTAACTGTATATTATAACCTACAGCATTCTGTCTAAAAAGTTTCAGAAGTAGCTCTATTTCCATTTCTTTATGCATGAAAATTCTGAGCTTCATTTAGATAGAGTTACATAAAATAATGGCTATTTAGTATGAAGGAACTCATTACAGAAACACTGTGGAAAGCTTAATGAGACACTTTTGAAAAAAAAATGGTGCCTGACAGTTTAAGTTCATTATTGCTGACAACACTGGCAACTTGGAGTAGTGTATACTCTCACACTGAGACTCTCAATTAAAGCCAGGTAAATGACCAAGAAAGTAAAACTGCTGTGTGGTTTTTAAAAGCCATAAATCACAGTTTTCATGTTCCTTGTATTTTTCTGGAAAAAAAAAAAGTGTATTAGGGTTCACCAGAGAAACAGAGGACATATAGAGAGGGAGACAGAGAGAGATTGTCGGATTATAGGAATTGGCTCGTGCAACCACGGGATTGGCAAGTCTGGATTTCCTCTTTGTGACTTCTGAAATCCTCATTTCTGGCTTTTGAGCCCTCCAGTGATTGGATGAGGAGACAATCTCCTTTGTTGACTGTAGATGCAATCAGCCAGTAGATGCAATCAGCTGACGAATTACATAAACCCATCTATGAAACACTCTCACCCTAAGAACTGGGCCAGGGCTTGCTGGACCGACCCACTGGCCACCGTAACCTAGCCAAGCTGGCACATGAAACTAAGCATCACAGAGGGGGAAGGATTGACTACTGGCCTCTTCCACTGTAAGTAAACACAAGTGTCTTGTCTAATTTATGAACGTTGAATATAGAATGAGGCAAAAGTATAGAACCTGAATTTCTACAATTGCTGCCAGCAGGGGTCTAAACCAGGTGGGATACTTGCCACGGAGTCCCTTCTTATCGTTCTTTATTTGACATCCTACGGACACTACATTTTTTTTCTAATTTGAGGCTAAAAGTTTCTCTCTAGAAATCTCGAAGTTCCCTATATCTTAGGTAATTCAGCATCAGGTCCTCCCCCGAGCCAAGAGAAAAGCCATCTCTGTAGGAAGCTGGTCGGTGGACACGGGCCCGAGTCTGGACTCCTGAGGAGACAAGATTCGAAAGGGCGTGTGCGGTGGAGGCTGGAGCAGCCCGGGCAGCAGTGACATGAGTGCAGGCAGCAAAGGACTGAAATCCAGGTTCAGGAAAGAGCTCATTGCAACGAGGAGGGGTGTCAAAAGGTGCTTCAGGAAAGGAGCTTCCAGAGCCGCCTCAGGTCTGTGGCTTCAGGACACTGTCAGGCTCTACCTTCAAAGCACACCCAGAGCTCAAACCTCTGTGGGCGCCTCTGCCGCCTCCTCTCCCGGTCTGAGTGACACTGTAGTGGCCTAAACAGACTGCATGTGGTGCCTGGTCATCGTGCCCAGCCATGCCCTTGAGCGGCCACCTGGGCAGCCGTGCACCCCCCAGGGCCGGGCTGATAAGAGCTGCCCTCCACTGTGCCCTCGCACAGCATGTGGTTTGAAGCAGCTAGTCCCCAGCCCCGGGGAAAGCCCTCTCCTCTCCTCAGGGCCACAGGGAAGGCAGGAGCCGGGGCCACAATTCCTCTCGCTCCCTGCTCTGAGGAAGCCCCAGCCCCTCTGCTGCCCTCCTTCTCCCCTCGCCCCCCAGGCCCCCTGACCTAACAAAGCTGCCTCCAGGTAACTCCCACAGCACCTGGCTGGTGCCCCCCCACCTGCCCATCCTACCTGCCCTACCCTGTCAACAGAGCTTCCAGGGCTGGCCTTTGCAAGCCTCGGCACCATCTCACCCCTCCTGTGTGCGGGCCCCCCGTTTCCCTGAGCAGAGTGCCCCTGGGGTCTCCCGCTCCCTCCCCACGGGTCCTCTCCCCCCCTCGTCTCCTTTGCTCTGTCCAGCACTCACGCTTCCTCCGCTCCAGCCAGGCAGACCCCACAGCCCCTCAGATGCCCAGGCCGCCTCCTCCCGTGGGCTTCGCACTCACGTTTCCCGTTTCCTCTGCCTCCAAAGCCCCTCACCTCCTTAGGTCTTTGCTTAAATATCCCCTCTCAGGAGCCCCCGATCGCCCTATTTACTACTGCACCTGCCCCCCTCCAGCCTGGCCCTGCTCCGCTTCTTCCACAGCACTTACCACCTTCTAACATATTATATCATAGGCCCTTTTATTTTTCTTAATGCACATTGTCTTTTTCCCCATACAGGAGACTATAAATTCAGTGAGAGCAGGAAATTTTGTTGGAACAGAACCGAAGAAGCCTTTTTATTATTCTAAACATATTTCACAAAACCTCAGTTCCTTTTAGAGCTTTGGGTTTCCAGCCACTCTGACAAACTCTAACCATTATTTTACATAAGACTTTAAGTTTTGATTCACGGCACCTATTTCACCTATGTGTGACAACTTAACCCATTTTAACCAGCAGATCTTGATACAGTCATTTGGATTTCTTTACATGCTTTTCTCTATTTATCCCCACTGAAACCCTTTTTACTTTCAGTGTCTACATTATGGTTTTGAATAGCTTCTCGCTTCCTTTTAGCTGCCTGGCTGTGGGAAACTTAAATTCTGAGCACAACTTTCTGACCTAACTTATCTACCTAAACATATCCTTCCTCACTCATGCAAAGGGCAAAGACTCCCAAAGTACTATCATTTTTAGTTTAGCAGCAACTTTTCTTTATTAGTCAGAATTAAGTATGGAAAAGAAGTGTCCCTCACTGCTTCCACTAGCCAAGTAATGAAATTGTCATAGAGGCAAGGCAAGTACCCACCATGTGCATGGCTTTAAGCAGAATAAGCTTCCCAGCAGGTGCCTGCGGATCTGAGGTCAGCTGACACCACAATAGCTTCTCAATTTTTGAACTATGTTAGGAAAGCATTTAGCTTATCCTCCTTCAAACCAGGTGATCTCCAGGACTTCCCATGACAATGCCACTTCCGTTTATCTCCTCATGTTCATCATCAAGACGGTCTCAGGGTTCTACGTGTTATTTGTATCTGCCACTCTACATTCCTTTTAGATCAGAGTCTTCGGAAAAGTGATTACTTCCTTCTGCTGACATATCATCATCAGGACGTCCATCTCAATATGCATTGGTGATACTCATTTCTTTTTGTTAAAATTTCATGTTTCCTGATTCTTTGTAGAATCTTCCTGAAGGGTACTAGGCCTCAATAAATCACTTATTGCCCTCTATGTCATTCAACGTTAATAGTCCATAGGAGCATTTTTTGTCAAAACATAAGTTCCTATAAAGTGAATTCTTGTAATAGAATGTATCACTATCTTTAGGTATAAATCCATCATTTTACTAAAGAATCAAACTCTATGTCCAGATAGCCAAAGTTTGTCTTCTGACATCTTCTATGTGAACAATTAATTCCAATATTTTCTTTATCATTACACTAAAATAACTTGAACTTGAAAGGAGTTAAAATATCACCTATTTCCTCAAGTTCAGTTACCTTTTCAAACCATGTATAAGATATATAAAAAAAAAAAAAAAAACTGTCAAGAGAGAGAAGCCAGAATCCTGTGAAGCATTCAAACTTGGAAGGTAGTAATATAATACTTTAGTAATTGCTCAGAAACTACTACACTACTATGAAATATAAATGTAGCAATTGCAAATGGAACTATTCACAGTCTTTAAAACCTTTTAGAGATTTGCACGCTTCTCAGACTAAATCACAGGGAAACCATCAAACATAGAAAGAAGCTAATTCTAAGAGAAGGGGGTAGTGCCAACATTTTAATAATTTTGCTTTTGAGAGTGATGTAGCAGAGACAGTCATTCGTAAGAGCAGTCTCTAATAACCATGCTACAGAGGAAATGATGAAATGGCAGCTTGTCAAAGCTCTCCACTCCCAAAGTCCTTTCAATTTTCAAAGGTCATGTCTCAGTCATTTGGCTTCACTCATTTCAGAATTCAGCAAGCTATAAACGTACTCAACTTAATGTTCTGCTTTATGAATTGAATATATTCATTTAATTTGTTTCAAAATAAAATTTACAGAATCATAATTTCTGGAACTATCAAAGACTTTTGTCTACTCCAACAAAATGAGTGTCTTTCCAAGCACATATCACATCTGGGCAGTTAAACATGGTGGAAATGAGGGGAGGGCTCGCAGATGATCTTGAAAGACAATTCTAAATTGCTTGCACTATTTAATTTCTGAGCAAGTCAGAGACCAGCACAGAGTTGCTTAATGTTTTCCTGGTGGTGATGCACTCGGCTGCCTCACGACACACTGAGCTCTGAAAGCATGCAGGGACTGGAAGCCTTTTGCAACCAAACATACTGGAAACCCACAGATGTGTTTAGACTTGGTGGTTTTATGTGTTTTATCAACCAGTGACACCATGACTGATGAGAATGTTCTGCCAAGAAAAGCCAAATTTCCCTAACATTAAGGTATTCACAGACAAATCACGTATACTACGTGTCATTTCATCTATGCATGATTTGAACACAATCCAGACCCAAAGTAGGGAAACCAACACCCACAGCCACCGAGCTTATTAGATTCAGAATAAAACAGTAAGTCAGGATTGCAAACTCTAAGTTTAAACAAAGTAGTTGGATTCCTATGGCAAGGGAAGCGTTCTTTTGTTCCTTCACTACTATCTCATTTGATGAAACATTAAACTTCCCACCAGGAAAAGCAGACAAAAGCTAGTAAATCATAGTGCTTTTAATGTTTTTTCATCTGTGAATCAGAAAAGTAACACAGCAATAAGTAAATAAGTAGAAAGATGGATGGAGAGAACAGAGCCTTCTCCCCAGACTGTTTCTTTTAGAGAGAAAAACCCTGGGATAAAGTCTAAGGGGAGATTAAAGCAAGTCAGCACAGAGTTCCTCTGAGACAAATAGGCATTATGCATCACAAGGAAGGACTTTTTTTCCCTGCAATGTCATTTAGATAAAGTATAACCAAACAAACTCAGAAAGGCAGTTCACAATTTTTCTATTAACATCGAGTTAATCATTAAAGGATCATGTCCAATAACGAGTTCCTTAAATGCCCTGCTCTGTGGGCAATTGCCTAAGAGAACGATTACCCGGGCCTCATCAATTGGGTTTAGTAAAGCAGAATGGAGCTGTGACCGAGTTCTTCATTTATGAGACACGGTGTGGGCTGCTGTCGAACGACTCCGCCTCCAGCAGCTGTCCAGAGCTGATGGGAAAGCGGCAAGCTCCACTTAACAAGTCCCAGCACCAGTGCGCCATAAACGAGGCCCCAGCCGTCCTCTTTTGAACAGGAGCCACCTGTTTACTATAAACGTTCCTCTTCCTTCTCAAACTGCAACTTTAATTTGCAGCTTGCACCTGAAAGATAGCTCACCTTTGAGTTCAGTGCTGCCAGGTTGCAAATCAATCACGAGTGTTTGAAAAGTTCAAATCTCTGTGGTAGAATTTGGACAGTTTTTAAACACTTTTATGTGCCCAAAGTTTGCTTGTAAATGATCCAATCCATCTTCTCTCAGAAAGGGGTTTCCTCATAATTATAATTTCAGCTGTCATTTGATTTGGCTCTCGCCTTATTCTAGAGCCATGCTTATTAGAAACAGACACACTGCCACTTTGGTTATTAGAAACAGGCTCATCCTGCTTCTCCTCTAGCTCAGTAGCAGAAGATGGCCTGGAAACCTGAAGATTGGCTTTAGCCTGTAGCTATAACTTCCTCGCGGGAAGAAGGAGTACTCCATCAGGCATCTGGGGTCCCTTGCTGTTCATTATGGGAGATAATCAGTGTCTCTAGGAATCCACGACAGTTTAGCAATGATCATACATCTCATAGGAAGGAAAGAAAAATTTTCTTTACAAAATAGGGACTAACACATAAATCTAAAATCAAAGATAGCAGATATCGCTGGGGCATCAATTCATCTCCCTGAGCTGTAAATCTGTTACTGTAGTCGCACTCTCTATCTGAACCAAGACATTCAGCACAGGAAGGAGGAAAAGGCCAGAAAATCTTATTTGGATGATGAATTCCATAGGAAGTTTATGGTATAGCTCAGTTTTTCCATTACAGGTTTTATTACGAGCCTGGGATTAAACTTGGGTCCCTTCAGGACCTAACGTACAGATAATTTTTCTTGCCCTTTTTCATTTTGGCTACCAACTTATTCACCAGGTCAATAATGCTAACTCCAGAGCATGTAAACGATACTTCATGCAGAAATATTTTTTAAAAAGCTTTCACCAATAGGATTGGAGCAAAATGTGAGTTAAGTGGGCATTTCTCCAGCAGCTTGTTAGACAATTCTCAATGTTTTGGGGGAAAGAGCCTGCATGAAGGAGGCAGCTTCTGCTATTTCCTCGCTGCCTACTCTAGAGGGTTGGATGGGACTCGTTAGCCACAGGTATATTGTTTTAAATTTTATTTTTAAATTTAATTTTTTAATTAACCAAGTTTTCTGTTTTAGCCTAACGAAGGGTAAAAAGCCTGAAAAGTCTTCGGGAAGTCTGTAAGGACTCCGGTTTCTCAGGATGTGTCCACCACAGCGTTGCTTCGAGTGCACACATATTCCTTATATTGCTGAATTCCACGTTATTAGCTGATCTGCGTCACCAGGTGACACACACCAGCCTGTTCATGTCCATGGACATCGCTGGCTAACCAGTGACAACAGGCAGCTCACATTAGAAGAGGAAACGGATCAAGTTTATAGCAATCAGAAGGGTATTATCAGACAGCCATTCTGAGCAAGTGGTGAAAGATAAAACGCCCCTGCCTTTTTTGCATTTGACCAAGTAACAATGAAATATTTCTGAATGTAATATCACATGGAGTCAAAGAAAAACGGATTCTTCTGGGAAACAGGCAATTTCAATCTCTCACTGAGGAAAAAATTAATGACTGCATTTCTATTTACAAAACATTTTAAAAGTACTTTAATATCAGGTATGACAGCCAGCAAGTTTGCCCTGTACATATTTACATGGGTTCATCATTTGCCAGAACATTTCCAACAAATCTTTCTTCCAAAGGTGTACTTGCTCTCTCAATTAAGCAACACTTGTTTGCTAATGAGAATTCCTGGGGATGGGAGTGGAACAACTTACATTTCTCTCAAAAAATAAAAGCTGATCCTCTTGTTCTTATATTTCCTTGTTTGATATTTGCATGATGGTTTACAAGGCATTAGCATACCCTCATACCTTTGTTACTGTTATTATTCCAATTTTACAGCTGAGAAAGCAGAAAATAAAAGATTTATACGAAGCTACAGACTAAATGTGGTGCAGCACAGGATTACTCTTGAATTAAAGTAACCCACCAGCAAATATTTTTTCATTCAAAGGTGTTTCCAAAGTATATGAGAAATGACAAGTTGGCACATATTGAGACAGTATCCTTTTCTTCCCAATATGATGTTATTACAAATTTACGGATAAAGTTTGCCTGGAAATCTCAAGGAAAAATAATTTATTTTAAACTTGAGTCATTTACAGGAACTCTTTATTGTATGCCTTACACCTGTGCATAATTAGAAACATTTCCATTTAATTACTCATGCCATTTGCTTTTGTTTTGAAGAAATTAAGTGAATTCAAAGCAGCTTTTATAGTTCACATTTATCCACTGTCTAAGAATCTTTAAGGCTACATAATTCAATAAAATTCTTTTAAATTACAGTTGATATCAACTGACACAGAGAGAACCAAAACAATTAAGGTTACTTCAGGCATTCAATGAATAATTATCAATACTATTATAAAAATACTTATAAGGAAACTAATCTATATTGCTTATCATTTTATAAAAACATTCTACAACCATTAAAAGTTTGCTGTTAAATGCATAATGTGTAAGATCAGGGAGGACTGGGATGTAGCCTGCTGATATCTGTATTGCCATCTCCTAAGTACAGAGCTAGAAGCTTATAAACGTTTTTTATTATATTCTAAAGGTGTATGATACTATTGTATTCATTCCTGTTAAGATTTAAACAATAGAGAATGATATTGAATAAAATAAAAGCCCCTTTATTGACTTCTCACTAAAACCCAACAAATTCATGAGGTAGGTATGGTTATTTCCATTTTACAGATGAAGAAACTGAGGCACAGAATGCTTATGTTACTTGCCTAAGAGCATCGCTGGGTGAGAGCCAGACTCAGGGCTCGGATGGAAGCTGTGTTGATGCAAAATACCAGAAATCTGTTGCCTTTTATAATTCCGCTTTGGAAAACTTTGGCAGCATTTACTAAAGCTGAACGTACCTATGACCTACTGATTCCACAGAAATGTGTATACATCTTCACCAAAAGACGTTATGAAAATTTCCATAACAGTACTATTTGTATTAGCCCCAAACTCGACACTATCTGTATTAGCCAGCCAAAGGGGTGCTGATGCAAAATACCAGAAATCTGTTGGCTTTTATAAAGGGTATTTATTTGGGGTGGAAGCTTACAGTTACCAGGCCCTAAAGTGGAAGATACTTTACTCACCAAAGTCTATGGCCATGTGTCGGAGCACGACGGCTGCTGATGTCTGCCAGGGTGCAGGCTTCCTGGTTCCCCTCTTCCTGGGGCTCATTTCTCTCTGGGCTCGGCTGCTCTCTCTCCTCAAGTCCAGCTGTAGGCTATCAGGCAACCAGCTGGTCTCTCTTCCCGGGGCCTCCGCCATGTCTAATGGAGCCTTCTCTCCTTCCTCGTGTATCTGCTTTTCTGTGTGTTTACTTCCCAGGCTCCAGGATCAAAACTCTCACCTCCCTTCTCTGAAGCGCGGTTTTTCTGTATGTTCCCTCCCACCACGGGGGCGGGGACTCAACTTCCTGCAGATGTGGCCCAATCAAAGCCCTAATCATAATTTAATCAAGTAAAAGCAAAACCTCTGAATCCAATATAATCTGGTAGCCTCAGAGCAACAAACCAGTTTACAAACACAATCCAATATCTATTTTTGGAATTCATAAACAATTCCAAACTCCTACAGATGCAGAGAAATAGGACCCTGTGCACACTTTTGGTGGGGATGTAAAATGGTGCAGCCACTGTAGAAAAGAGTTTGTCAGTCCTCAGAGAGTTATACTTGGAATCAGTATGGGGGCTGGCAATTCTGGTGTATATCCAGAAGGACTGAAAGCAGGGATTTGGGCAGGGATTTGTACATCGATGTTTATCGCAGCATTATTCACAATGCCAAAAGAGAGTAGCAACCCAAGTGTCCATCAACAGATGAATGGACAAGGAAAATGTGGCACATCCACACAATAGAATATTATTCAGCCATAAAAAGAAGGGAAGTGCTGGTACATGCTACAGTGTGGATGTACATTGAAGACATTATGTTGAGTTAAATAAGCCAGACACAAAAAGACAAATATTGTGTCATCACCTCACTGCTAGGAAATACTTAGAATAAGCAAATGCATAGAGTTGGAAAGCAGAATAGTGGTTTCCAATGGTGGGGAGGTGAGAATGGGGAATTACTGATGAATGGGTGTGAGTTTCAGTTTGCGAGGATGAAAATAGTCGGGAAATAGTGGTAAGAGTTTCACAATATTGTCAATGTCCTTAATGCCAAAGAATTGTCCACTTAGAATGTTTAAAATGATTTTATGTCATGTCTCTTTTACCACAGCTAAAAATAAGTAACTTGTTAGAACATATGAAACAACAGTTCTCATATACCGGACATTAGGCAATGAAGGCCAGCGGTCCTGGGGGAGGAGGGACAAAGGGGAGGAGCCCAGCCTTGGCCAGAGCTCGCGACCCAAGGTCTCCGCCTGAAGGGCTGGTAAGCAGCAGGCTGTGAAGACAGCACCGTCCTCCGGTGGAGGAGACACACCTGGGAGACCAGAAGGGCCAAGGCAGACGGTGTCGGCAGAGCAGAGTCGTGGGAAGGAGAGAGAAGTCGGGGGAGCTGCGGAAGGGGCCCCCTGCATAGTCACCTGAACACTGACTGGGTGTGTGTGCGAGGAAACCACACAGGGCAGGAAGGAGCCCAGGAAGTATTAGAAGGAATAAAAACCTATGCACAGAGGGGTGGACACGGTGCCTATCCCCACAAACAAGCCAGGAAATCCTCAGAATTCACTGGGCATAGGGTGACATCCTCAAAAGGGCCGTGTCTCAGTAATGGGGCAAAAATAGCCCTGCACTAGATGCTGAGTTAGTCTCAGCTCAGAAGCAGGTCCCCAATCACACGCCTTCCATGGAAATGCGCTGTGGTCCAGAGCAAGCCTCAAGAACATTTCTAGAAAAGCATCCAACACCCAAAAGGGCAAAAGTCACAATGTCTGGCGTCTAACCAAAACCTATGAGATAAGAAAGGAAACAAAATTACAAAACTCATACTGAGAAGAAAATTGATTATTCAAAGCTGGCACATGCCTGACACAGATGACAGAATTAGTAGAATAGAGGTTAAAACTCTAATCCATACGTTCAAATACTTAGAGGAAGACAGAATATGTTAAGTAGAGACACAGAAGATATAGCAAATGGAGTTTCTAGAAATGAAAATGGCAATGTCAGATGAAAAATACACTCAATGGGATTAACAACAGATTAGACATCACAGTAAAGTGATCAATGAACTTGAAAATAGAACAATAGGCTACATACAAAATGGAAACTAGAAAAAATAATGTTTTAAAATGAACAAAGCATCAATGAACTGTGGTACACTTTCAGGAGGCCTAATATATGCATAACTGAAGTACACAAAGTGAGGAGGAGATAAAAAACTGTAGTCAAATTTACCCAAACGTCAACAGACCCAAGAATCTCAGCAAGCACCAATAGCAACAAATCTGCAGGAAAAAAGCACATCAAATAATGCAGATCATAATCAAATGGTTCAAAATCAGTAATAAAGGGAAACTCACTAAATGATTCTAAATACCCAGATAAAAGACAATGATTGGTAGATTGGCTAGAGAATCAGGACTCACCTATAGGATATCTACCAAAAAACAACAACAACAACAAAAAAAAACTTTAAATATAAAGACACAAGCAGACTAAAGGTAATAGGACAGAAAACACATACTGTGTGAATACCAATCAAAAGAAAGCTGAATTTGGCTCTACTAATATTAATCAAACAAAGTAGATCTTGGAGCAAAGAGAAAAAGGTCATTTTATTATGGTAATGGGTCAATTACTCAAAAGTACATTAAAAAATCCCAATTATTTATGTAATTGATAACTGAGCTTCAAAATACATGAAGCCCAAATTGCTAGAACTACAAGAAGAAATAGACAATTCCTCAATTATAGCTAGATTTTAATACACCTCTCAATTATTGATAGAACAAGCAGACTGAAGTCATAAAGACAATCCACTGCTTATGAAGTCCGTTAACCAACTGGCCTAATGGATACAGAACACTCTCGTGCACATGGAACATGCATCCGGATGAACCACAAAACAAATCTCAAGAATTTTAAAAAGACTCACATCTTGCAAAGTATGTTCTCAGACCACAAAGGTGACAATTAGCAATCAATAATAGAAAATTCCAAAATATTTGGAAAATAAATAATGCACTTCTAAACAACCAATGGGTAAAATAAGAAATCCAAAGGAAAATTAGAAAGTGCTTTGATCTGAATGAAAATAAGAACACAACATAGCAAAATTCACGCGATCCCACTGAAGCAGTACTTTGGGGTAATTTATAGCAGTAGCTACCTAATGAGAAAAGAAAGACTGAAAGCATTGCCTTATAAAACTAGAAATAGAAGAGCAAATTAAATGCAAAGTAAGAAGAAGAAAGGAAATAATAAAGATCTGAGTGGAAATCAAAGAAATAAAAAGCCAATAAAGA
This sequence comes from Tolypeutes matacus, assembly GCA_026826555.1. Classification (NCBI taxonomy): domain Eukaryota; kingdom Metazoa; phylum Chordata; class Mammalia; order Cingulata; family Chlamyphoridae; genus Tolypeutes; species Tolypeutes matacus. Next base: position 26,793,983 of record JAKSZT010053830.1, on the reverse strand, counting down.
TAATCAATGAAACATAAGCTGGTTCTTTGAGAAGACAAATAAAATTGATAAATCTCTATCTATAATGATCTGGAAAAAATAGGGATGACATAAATTACCAATCACAGGAATGAGAGGTGTGATATCACTACAGATTCTACAGACACAAAAAGGATAATGAGGAAATACCGTGAAGGTATTTGTGCCAAAAAAATTGACAATTCTGATGAACTAATCAAATTCCTTGAAAGACACAATCTCTCAAAGCTCACGCAAAAGAAATAACCTGTATAGCCCTGTGCCTATTTCCCATAATGTATATCTGTCTACATATCAAAAATGATCAAACTGTATACTTGGAACACGGGCAGTTTATTCTGTGTCAATTACGTTTCATTAAAACTGTTTTTTTTTTTTTAAAGAGAGTGACTGACGTGACCACGACTCCTGAAACTGGGTCATAAAGAGGGATGCACTTTCCAGCTTGTTAGCAGGAAGCTCACTTCTGCAGCCCTGGGCCACCACGTAAGTAATCTGATTACCCGAGCCCCCCTTGCTGTGCCCTCTCGGTTCTTGACCCCCAGTCACCGCAGTGCAGAAGTCGATTCCGGAGGTGACGAGGTGCACTTGGAGAACACCTTAGGAGAAGTGGCTGCTTCCTGCCGCCAGGCTGGCACAGGAACTCCTGTGAACGTGGGGCCGCGTCCTCCGACTGGGAAAGGCTGCTTCTGCCGAAAAAGGAGGTGTGGCTGACTTCAGGGGTCCTACTTGTCCCCACATGTCCCTAATCTTCCCAAACAGTCTTCTGGCTTTGAATTTCGATGTACCCATCCTGCTCCGCAAGACATAGAGATGTGGTAGAGCGGTCACAGAGCCTCCCTGTTTTTAACGATTTTGGGGACTGATCGCTGACATTTGGGGTTTATTTCCTGCACGTTAGACTAGTGTGCACACCCCACCTGCCCTGCAAGACTCAGGCCCTTCACGGGGACCTCTGGCCCCAGGGACACATTGCTACCGTGCCCTCCAGATTAGCGGAGCCTGTCGTGTGGCGAGTAGCAAAGCTCTAGCCCCCAGCTCCTGAAAGGCGTGCTCCTCCACCAGGCAGGGTGCTTCCATGCAAGCAACAGAAGTCATGTTTTGCTCATTCAGTGAGAAAACAAGTGCATCACAAAGTTCTAATTAGTGCACATGATGACCAGAAGCTGAGAGCTGTCCGGGAGGAGCCCGTGCCAGCTGTCGCACTGGCCAAGCTGAGGGTCAACTCCACCTCTTGGGTCGCTGCTACCGCTGCCGATGGCGCGTCTGCCTCCCACGCCTCCAAGAGCTCCCCATCTCTGCTTCTCCTTGCCTTCCTCTCATCTCAATCCTGTGTCGTTTTGGTGCATGTAATTAGTGGGAATTAGGTCATGTTTCCTCAGCCCGGCAGCCAGGAAATCTGGAGGGTTGAGTTCTAGCATATTCTGGGGTGAGCCTGAGGAGTTAAAAGTGAAAAGGCTCCGGATGTAGAAAAGGGACAGCCTGAGCTAATAGTCCTCTTACACTTGTTTCCTGGTTTATCCCTTTGGACAGTGTCCTTCGATGGGTGAACGTGGCGCTGGTGGACGGCCTCTGCCCAGCCTGCTTTCTGCAGACAGGGGGGCCCTGAGCGCCGCTCGTTTCTCTCCTCTCCCCCCACAGCCCCCCGCCTTCATCGTCCACTCCCCAGTCGGAGAGCTCTCTGGCCACCGCACAAGCTTTCAGGTGCAGCGTGGGTTGCCAGCCTGGGCCTGCAGGTGCGGGCTGCCCAGGCCTGACGGCCCTCTGTACCTGAAACCCAGGTCTCTGCTTGCTCACTCCGGGACTGATGGTTTTCTAAATAGGCCTTTATTTGTATCGTAGCTGTTCTCCCCAGTATTTTATTTTTGGCAGAGCTTTTTTTTTTTCCTGTTATCTAATCTACCTTCCGGAAATGTTTTACTGCATGTCTAGTAAGAACACCCTTTCTTGTATGAGATCTGTGAGTTAATATTATTATTACCAGAGGAAAACTGAGGCTTAGAAATCTTAATTTGCAGAAGGTTGATAAGAAAAGAAGGACTTTAATTTGAATCTAACCGCAGAGCCCAAGGTCTCCACCCGTTTCTCCTACACATTAAGTGACAGTGTACTCTTAATTAGACCATTATTTTCCCTTCCACTGTCATTCAGCATTTAAAGATTTCCATTAACTTAAAGTCGCAAGCCTTCTTGCGATCTGGAATTCCCAGGCCAGCGCTCTACCTGAGCATGGCAGCACTGCACTCACATCCGAACTCAGGCACACCGATTTCCCCTGGAATGATGGTTCCCAAATGTAAGTTTCGCTCTTCTGCTCAGTTTTCCAAGCCCATCTTCTCTATGACTTTCCAGTTAGAAATCTGAATGCGGTAGACACAAAGCAGCAGTTTGTTCTCATCTCCCAGCAGCAGTAAAACCAGCCCCGCTGCTTACTCGCAGATTCAATAGCCAGCATCACCGGGAAGCGAAGGAACCGCCAGCTTCCACTGGCTGCAGCCCTGACGAGGCCCTGGGGAGGTTCTGAGGAAGACCTGGTAAGGCAGAATGGGAAATGCCGCTCTGGGTTCCTAAACCCAGATAAGCCAGGAAAATGGGCCGGCCTGAAATGAAACAAGTGCAGGACCTTAGGCACAAAGCTGGGGCGAGTCAAACGCCTATGGATCGTTCCCATTGCTAGGTATACTAAAACGCTGAACAGTTGACACTGTAATCTTGTAGCTCATCACAGAATCGTGGAGGAAAGAAAGGTTTAAAGAGCATGCCCTTCTGCAAGAGGACTTGAAAGCCAACTGTCATGAAAAAAAAAAAAGTATCTGTTCAGCCATGTTTAACATACAAATAAATGCTTCCCTTAAAAGTTGCTTGCATTGCAAACTTCTGTTATGCATATTATCCCATTTATCTGCATAAAAATTTAAGAAGTATACCTGCAGAAAAATGAATTCTCCAGGACAAAATTAAGGGAGGATGTTAACCATTAAAATAACTTCTAGCAAAGAGAAGCAATATTTTCACAAGTAGTTCTTAGTAGAACATAAATAAAATGCAAAAGTGTGAGAGGATTTTAGTTTTTAAAATATCCAACAAATGCAACTTTATTGCAAGGGAAACTGAAAAACAATGTATGAAAACATGACAATTGATAAACCAATATATTTTACTTCAGGAAAGAACTGGAAACCAATACCTGAATATTACAAAAATAAAATGAAAGTAAAATAGTGCATGCTGTAAGGTACAGTTCCGAGCAAAACTTCTAAGGGTTTAGAACTAGAAATAGGTATATACATGCTCGCCATGTAACAATTCTGGAATATTCCTGAATCCTACAAAATATCATCTCAACTTTCAAGATTAAAGTTCATGGGTTTGGAGAAGGCAAAGGGAGGCTACTTTAAAAGTACAAGAGAAAATTTCATCTAAAATGGTAAATCTCAAGCCCTAAATTTATGTCTTAACCATGTCAAAAGGAGACTTCAAAGGTATAGTCTCCTGTATAAACACCTATTAATAATTCTCACCTAAGGCCTTGCTTCCTTGCTTAAATTTCTAGCTATCACAATTTTGCATAGCTTGGTGCATACTTAATTCACAGCCTGGCACAAATTATTTTTATGCACTACGAACACATTTAGAAATATGTGCAAGATGTTTCAAGTGTGTACTCTTAATGGATCTCTCTCAGGTGTGAGAATCACGTCTCTGACTCCCGAATATCTGAACATGTTTTAAGATTCACCAAATTAGAAGTGGAAAAATTCACAAAGCATTGAATTAATTTTTCCTTAAAACAATTCTGATTTTTGCCTAGCTTTCCATATGGGTCAAGTGGAGATATTAATGATAACAATCTCATAAGGTGGTTGAGTTGATGAAATGAATTAACATGAAACGCTTAGGGTGGAATTTGAGGGGCTCCAGATATGATGACGATGACACTGATACTGACAATGAAAGAATGACGATGACTAAACTCTGCCCTTGCTTGAAGACACATATAAAGAATCTGTGCCCAGCCCTGATTTAGCAAATACAAATACTCTACACTACCAAGCAAATTTGCAGTTCAGATAATCAATACATTTTAGTATAAGCTGCAATATTTGGGACTTTATCTGAATTTCACACATATTCTAAAAATTCTAAAGACAATTTATCTATTGCTTAGAAGAAATTCAAATGTAATCGGGCGGGTACCCTGTATTTTGTTATGACTATCTTCGCTTAACAGAGATTAATCAATTTCTAACCAGTAATAATTGTGTTTTAAAAATGGGTTTGTGGTATTATTGTTTTGGCATATCAATAAATCTAATTGTATGGCCATATAGCCAATCACTTGATATCTAGAGTATTGACAAGCCTAAACAACCTAATAGGAATTACGGAGGCTCTGGAGTGAGCCCTAGAGTTGGCGTTAGGAACTGCTGGCCACGGCCAATTTAGACAACCTTTATGGGCAGAAGTTTATCCATTTTCCAAATGAAGCTAAGAACTCTATGACCTTTACACAGGCAATTATGCGGCGATAAGCATGTAAAATGCTTTGCGCAATGCCAGCCTGCGGCGGGATGTCGACTTTGTTCGTTTTCCTCCTTCCGTTCTCAACTCTAAGGCAGTCTCTTAAATCAGCACCTGCGCCGCTGTTTCAAATTCCGACGGTAATTTGCAAAGGTGAGACTTGCAAGCTGAAACGAATAGACTGAATATATGAATTAGATGCTAAAAGGGGAACAAAAGAGACAGGTCAAAAATAACTCTAGGGTGTGGGTAATGGAGGGGAAAAAGAATAAAGTCGCTACAGAAAGAAGGAGTGACTATGAAGGAAAGCATGTTTGAAAGGAACGACAGTGAGGTTTAGACATAATGGGCTGGAAATGATGTCGAGTTTTTGTGAGAGCCTCCCGACAGGCCTCCTAAGACATGATCCTTATCAGCTTAATTCCATTACCATTACTCATCAATAACTGAACTCACTCATGGAGAGCACTTGAAGTCCTGAGCCCTGGAGGGCTCGGTCAGGCAGCTGTTATTCGGTTTATGTTAGCTATTATTTTTATATCCTTTCTGTGGACCAAGCCAAAATTGTGGAGCAATGTTTGACTCCTTAACGTCTCCTGATTCTCTTTTTCTTTTTAAAAATACCTATTAAACATCTCCTAAATAAAGTTTACAATTAGAAACAAGGAGGGAGGTCTTTGTCTCAATTTTGTTCTTATCAAGAAAGGAAAATCCAAAATGCCCTTCTCATTCCTAAAAAAGCATCCCCATATCCACAATCTCTTTTTCAAAACTGTGTGTGTGCGTGTTTAAAGAAATACAATCTTATTGTTTAAATTCATTCCATAAATATGTAGATATATTTAAAGAAATATATGCTTAATATTTAAACTTGAGAAAAAATAGAAAAGTTAGGAAGAGGATAAAAATCACTCATATTCCTAACATGCTCACATTTTTGATTTACGGTATGGGTTATATCTCTTTCCAGCATTTTTGATGTGACTTTTATGAAGATTCCTCCGAAAATTTGTGACCACATAGTATACCCTTTACCTTTTTTTCTTTTTTTATTAGACAAGCTGAAGGTTTACAGAGGAATCCTACAGAAAAGTCAGAGCCCCCCCAAATCCCCCCCATTATTAACATCTTGCCTTAGTGTGGCGTGTTTGTTACAGCTAACGGCAGAATGTGACTGTGGCGGTATGGCTTAGATCAGGCTCTATGTTTGTGTTGTACGGTCCTATGGTGCTGTTGTTGTTTTTTTTTAATTTTATCTAGTAACATATATAAAACCTAAAATTGCCCCTTTAAACCCCATTCAAATATATAATTCGGTGGTTTAAATTACACTCACGAAGTTGTGCTGCCATCACCACCACCCATTACCAAAACTCCTCCATCATCCCCACTAGCTTCTCTGCACCATTTGAGCATTCCTCCCCCTTCCCAGCCCCAGCCCTGTAGACTTTACCTGTTGAGATAAGCCTCCCTTGCTTGCTGGGGTGTAGCAGTTCGCTGCTAATGTGGATTTCGTTTGTAGACGCACAGGGTGTTAGGCCTGAGGCCTGACTGGACCTAACTGGGTTGAGCGTTGGCAGCAGGTTCTAAAGACCAGAGCCTCTGTTTGTTTGTTATATTCAGCACTCAAAAACCTCTCCCTGAAAGCTTGGGTCTCTGCCCCTGGAGGTCACATAGTCAATGGGACTGCAGCTGACTCTCCATAGAAACAGGAATTTCACATCACCGGAGCTAGGACCTCCTCAAGAACATGCATTTGACCCAAATTCAAAGCCATGAGGACACTCTCCCCCCCTTACCATCCGCCAATAGTGATAATAAAACCCTGGACTAAGAGGACAGGGGCCACCTGGCCAGGCTGAGGGTTCTGAGAAGCAGCAGGGATCTGCGATATTTTGAAATTAGAACTAGCGGTATTTGTTGAGGGAGGGACTGGATATAAAGTGCCAGATCAAGAGTCGTCTCATCAATTTTGAGTCTCAGGAGGAGTTGTCCTTTGCTGAAGTAGAGCAGACAGCAGCAGGAGAGTTTTGAGACTTGAGCTGGGCGATTAGGTGTTCAGTTCTGGGCATGCTGAATTTGGGATGTCATATATACAATCCTAGGGGAGGGGTTCAGTAGGCAGCTGGGTACAGAAACTGCAGATGTCACCTGGCGAACAATCAGCCCCGAGATGAGATTTAAGCACAGGATTGAATCTGATTACTTAAGGAATGGGCGTGGAGAGAGAAGAGAAGCATTTGTCATGCAATTGCCATACAATTGTCAGGTATGACCTGAGAAAAGGCTGCAAGGAGAAAGCAGATTCGACACAACAACAGTTCGTACGCGAGCAGATTGGGCAAAACAGTAGTTCGATGAAATTTTTCTGCTTGCTTAGTGGCAAGCTGCTAACACAACCAACATGCAATATCCAGGTCAAGGTCACAGGACACATTTAAAGGTGGAGGATGCCAGAGGCTCTAAAGTCCATCAGCCCAAGAGCTGAAAGAAGACAGGCGGGTGATGTTAACAAAAGGTTTCAGAAACCAGTCCAGCATGGCATCAGCGGAGGGCCCAAAACTGTCGGAGTGGGCACTGGTCGCAGGGTGGCAGTGGGCGGCAGCTGGCCAGGCAGTACAGTCTGCCTTTGCCTGATGCCCACCAAGTGTTGTCTGGTCTGGGCTTTGATGCCTCCGAGGTCTGGCCATCCACGTCCCCACGGAGGGGTGGCCCTGGCGGGCGTCAGCGAGTCCTCATCGTAGCTCTCACACGCATTGGGTCACCACTTGTTACACAGACCTGTTTTTCTCTGTGTGCCCACATTCTAATTGTGGTCAAATGTTCACAATGTTTTGGGGACTCAAGAGCACTACTCTCAGCCCGGTACACAATAGGAAGACAACCTGTGACCCTCCAAGTGTCACAAATCTCAGACGGAACCAGCAGAGTCCAGGGAAGCAGTACTGATGCACAAGAGCCAGGAGAAATGAATGCCATGGAGGCCAAGTGAGGAAGCAGTTCATGAAGGAGGAAGGGAACATCTGTGCCAAGTGTTGCCAAAATGGAAAGTGTCTTAAGAATGGGAAATTCATCATTGGACTAACCAATATTGAGACATTTGCACCACAGAAGGGGAGTTTTGTTCGTCCAGTGATGAATTTCCCATCCTTGCCATGCTGTGCACAGGCATGTTGGAATAGCACAGACTCTCTGTCCACTAGTGTGAGAACAGATCAAAAAATTATAGGATCTTCAAAAGAGAAAATGCCCTGCTAATCTACACTTAACAACATGGTGTTAAACTGAAAAAGCAAATCGAGGCATGATACCCATCTTTATGAGAATTTTATTTCTGAATGTAAAATATAAAAGTTATATTTTATATATATTTTATAACCAGATGAAATGGTCATCTCAGATAAGGAAGAGGAATGGGATTGGAGTAAGGGAGAGTGTCGGGAATGTAAAAGAAAGCTGGCAAAATGTTAACCCTTTTTAATACAGTGTGATGGTGCCCATTGTATTATGTCCAGTAGTTTTATAGATTCTCAAGTGCTTAATTTTTAAACTTTTATTAATATTTGAAAAGAAAATACCTGGGGGGGGAATTCATGGAACATTTAAGGGGTTATGTGTGTACCCCTGAATTATTAAAAAATAGCCTTCTATGTGTACAGATATTCTTTTGTATTCCTCCTGTTTAAAAAGATTTATTTTGCAGTTAGGTAGATTCTTTTAAAGAAAGCCTGATAAAAGTACTTAATTGTGAATTAATGTTTTAGATGATCTTTAAAATAGGGTTGTTGTTTTTTTGCCTTATGTGGCTTAAAAACACTTTTTATTGTAGTAACCCTCAATCCCAGCTATTTATATATAGGTTTGTGCAAACCTATATATAACAAAAACAATGCACTATTGTTATGTCAATGCAGAAAATTTAAAGTAAAGTAGATTTAACATCAGATAAGTTTTTAGCAAATCACATAAAGAAAAAATGTGTAGCAGATTAGGAGATAATTGGAAAAATTTTCAAAAAACAAAAACCAGTTAACTATTAGGAGTAGCCCAGTACTGAATATTTCTTACAAGAATCTTCTTGTCTCTAATCGAGACACTTATTGTTTGGTCATATAAGATCTTTAATTTCCACGTCGTTGATCCCCAGCTTCGCTCCGTCCTCACCCTCTTCTCTCCCCTACTTTATTTGAGTCCTTGCTGGGCCCTAACCTACATCCCACACCAAGTCAGACCTCTCTGAGCTCTCGAGCTGAATCCTTCCCATAACATAGACACTCAAATGGAACGTGAACGCTCACTGAAATTCTCTAGCAAGATCTCTGCCTTTGAACGGAATCCTATCAGTATCTGGACAAAAGACTGAATCAGTCGTGGCCTCCATTTCTGGAAAAGCTAAAATGCTATTTAAACTGTTCAGACTGAACTGAGTGGAGCCAGCAACCCACTGCAACCTAGAACTCTAGTTCATTCACGTGGCTCGAGAGCAGAATCTCATGGTAAAAATGGCAAATATGAAACAGACTCATTTTTTTAAAACTATAATCTTCTGCCGTGTCCGAGGTGCTCTGCTAAGTTTAGGAAAACGACAGCCTTACAAAGGTGGACCTCATGCTCTATATTTTAATTGGCCAGATGCCATTTTCCAAATGCATGCTAGAGTTTGGGGAAATTGTTCAGAAGTGCTGAGTAAGCCTGCGTGTAAGAAAGAGAAAGAGAAATCAATCCATGATAGTATTTTCCCTATGGATTCTGATTAAATTGAATGAGTCAACCTTTCCCCTGGTGCTAGAGAAATTGATGGTGCCCTATAACTTGATCTAGCATTTGTTTAGTTCCTTCTTTTACAGTCACTTCCACTCAAATATCTATTTCACAAACCTTGCCATTGTTCAATTTGGAAGTTCCAAAGGATGTTAAACACTGGCGGGAACTGAAAACAGTTACATGGGTAGTTGAAGCAGCCTTTCAGTTTGAGTTTCTGCCTTTATTATCTCCACATTGCCAGGGTCCCTGGATGCTGATGCACGATAGCATGGAAAACTGGATGGAGGGTGTGGCAGTTTGAGATTATTTATGAATCCCAAAAAGAGAAGGATTATGTTTGTAAACTGGCCTGTTCCTCTGAGCGTGATGCTCTTTGACTGTATTAGATTCGGTGAGGGGCCTCTGATTAAGTGTACTTGATAAAATCAATTTATTTTGGGCTTCTGATTGGGCTACGTCAGTAAGGTGTAGCTTGGGTTGAGTCCCCGCCCCCTTTGGCCTATATAAATGGACACTCACTCAAGAGACACACAGAAGAAGATCACGTTTGATCCTGGGGCCCCGGGGAGCGATGAGCCATTTGCCTGATAGTTTGCAGCCGACCTTGTGCAGAGACTAGAGCAGCTGAGGAGCTTGAGAAGGCCCAGAAAGAAACCAGCCCTATGCCAGCCTGTAGCTGAGAGAGAGGAAGGCAGAGTCCTCGCAGAGATTGCCCGCCATCTTGCTTCAACACGTGGCAACTGACTTTGGAGAGAAAGCAGCTATGGCTTGGACTCTTTAGGGCCTGGTAACTGTAAGCTTTTACCCCAAATAAATACCCTTTATGAAAGCCAACAGATTTCTGGTACTCTGCATCAGCACCCCTTTGGCTAACTAATACAAAGGGGAAACAAAAGAATCCTATTCTCAGCAAGTGTGCCAAGAAAAATGAAACACAGATCCAAAGAGTGTACATTCTCGTGACTATTGTTCACCTTTCAAAACTTAGGCAAGAGCTGTCTGCATGTGCTCCGATGACCTCCTTCTTATATGATTGAATCTGCACTTTCCCTTCTGTGCTTTAGTGGTGTTAGCAATTTGAAGTAATCTTTGCTAAAAGCAACTGTTGGCAGTGCTCTCTAGTGATGACTCACAATCACTAACATCTATTCAACAAAGATTAATTGGCTTTATTAACGCATCAGCAAAACCACCTCAAGCACATTGTATCAGAAAGTTATAAAAGATACCGATTAAAATCAAGAATCTAAGAAAATAAGTGTATGCGTCCCTCTCTTCTTATTTCCAACTTCCTCACAATCCCCTCCCTGCCAAAATGCAAAAAGGAGAAAGGTAAAACTATGCAAGCTTTCTTATCCTTGGTAGCTGGGCTGTCCAGCAAGGGCAGGGGTGGCTTCCCTGGACATCCTGAGGAGAAGCCCCACCCGTGGGTAAAGGTGTCTTTTGCATACAGGCCTCATCAGGTTCCTGGGAGAGCTGTGTGTTTAATAAGCTCCCGGCGCCTGCTGAAGCTCGCTTCTGCTCCACGCAGCCACCAAAGCCGGCTTGCAAAGAACAATGCCTGAAGACCTGCTCTCACAAGGAGTATGCACTTCCATTAAATTAGTCAAGATTAACTGAAGAGGAACAGCCAGGACTCTGTGTTTAAGGAGCTCACAGTCTAGGAAGAGAGACAGACATCAAAGGAGCCATTGCAATGACACACCAGGAAAGCAACAACTGGCAGCTTGTGGAGGTGGGGCGGTGGAGGAGCGCTGAGGGGCCAGGGGCACCCTTCTCAGGGGAAGGGCCCCAAGGCTTAGTTCTGAGGAATGAGCATCGGTCAAGGCATCAGGGAGGAAAAGTTCTTTCAAGAAGGAAAAATATCGAGAAGTTAAATAAGTAAAATTCACCGGGGAGTATAGAGTCTCAAGAGGATGGATTAGAGAGGGTAGATTGGAATATCAATGAGAAGTAAAAAGGATCAAAATTGAACTTTATTCCTTAGATTAGGGGTCAGTAAACTACAGCCATGGGCTAGATTCTGTCCACCACCTGTTTTTGTAAATAAAGTTTTATTGGAATACAACCACAATTTTTCATTTACAAATGTCTATGATTGTTTTCGAGTAGTTGTGGCAAAGACCTTATGGCTTGCAAAATCTAAAATGCTTACGCTCTGGCCTATCACCAAAAAAGTTTGCCAGCTCCTGATTTAGATCATGGGGGTTCAGTAAAGTATGTTCTAAAGGGCGCTATAATCGCAGAGGGGAAGTGTATCAGAGGCTGCTAATACTGAGGCAGGCACATCATTCAAAAACAAGAAATAATGAGATTCCAAACTATGGCAGTGGCTGCAGCAGTGAAGATGCAGAACAGGGTTTGAAACCAATTCATGCTACTCACTGAGCATCTACTAGCTGAGTGGGAGATGACAGAAGGTGATCCAGAGACAGAGTACCAATTACGCCCTCTAGTCATAGCAAACTGTTTTCATCTTTTTAAAAGCAACATACATTCTGGTTCCTGTTCTTATTACAAAAAGCAACATGGTGCATGTTGGCTGAATAAAATTGTGAAACAAAGAAGAAACAAAATTAAACGAAAACAATCCTTATTTACACAAGTAATAGATAACCGCTCAATAGTTTGTATCTCTTGTTTCTATGCACATATCTACTTTAGAATTTTTTACCAAAATAGAACTGTATTATAATATTTCCATAAAATCATCAAAGGGTGGATAGTTAGGTTATGTCTACATTATTTTTTTTTTACAAAAAACACTCATTAAATTATTAGATACATTTTTGTTTAATTCTCTCCCTGAAATAAATTCCCATAAATGGAATTGCTAGGTTAAAGAGAAAAAACATAGTTTTTTTTTCTTATTTTATAAGTGTCTTATAAAGTATTTGTTTGCAAAGTATAGAAATCCTGACAAGCTCATGCCAGAAGACAGAGAATTTATTAACCAAAACACAATCTGACTCTAATTGCAAAAACATAGCTGAGGCGCCTGAGAATGCAGCGGGAGCTGAAGCCAGGCAGGCACTAGGTCTTCTTCTTGTGCTGCCTCTTGTTCACTCTTCCTGGATGCAGCATGGTCTTTCTTTTAAACTCCCCGAGATACTGCCTCATGATTTTTCATCAATAAAGCATCCTGGGCTCACTCATCTCATCCCAGTGGATCAGTACAGCACTTTCTTTCCTTAAATCTTAAATTGGTTCTACTTGATGGCAATTTCCAAATCTCTAAAACAGAATTATTCAAAGACCAAAAAAAATCTGTTTGAATCAACTTAGGCTGCTCGTCCAGGCATCTTCCAATCAGCTCTGGCGATGGACCTGTAGTCACAAGCACCAGCCTCACATCTCTTCAAGGTCTTTGAATTGGACCAGCGTCTTGCTCAGCATCTCTACCACAAAGAGCATTCAAAACTTGCTATTAAAAATATAAATAATAAAGAAAAGTCTGCAATTTTAACATTTAGAAAAACCACACTAGCCATTTTTGTTTAGTATCCCCTGAACTTATTGTTTCACACTTTAAAAAAATATCATAAACCGTTTTCCAGGTCCGGACTTAAAGCCTCACACCACCGTTTTTAACAATTGCTTCATTGCACACACATGCACATTGTCTAGCTCTTCTATATGGGAAACTAAGATTGCTTCCAGCGTTTAGATACCAAAAACTGTGAGGTGAGAAATACTTTAGACCATTGATAAGAGTGATTTCTTAGGAAAAAATTCTAGGATGGGAATTTGTAATTCAAAGACTTGCAAACTCCAAGGGTTTTGACAAATTTTCACGTGAAAAAGTTTTACCGACTAAGAGGCACACTAGCCCAGTCTGAGCAATGCTGGCACAACCATTTCCATCACTGCCAGCCAAAGAGATGAAAAATGGTGTCATCTGCGTTTCTGTTTAAACAGGTGTTCAAATGGATATTGGCCATTGGTGCTTGCCTTTTCAAACAGTCTGTTTTTGTACAGATATGGGGTTATCTCTTATTTATTTTCACAAAGTTTTCCTTCATCAGATAAGGATAGTAAAAGGTCCACTAACATATTGGTTTAAATGTTTTCCTCTCTTTTTAACATTGATTAAAATGTTTTTCCCCTTGTTTTTTGGAGTTATTTTGCTTGTTTGTTTGAAATGCAATAGGAAAGTATTTTTTATGTATATGTAGTCAAATCCATGATTTAATCATGTAAGTTGACAGCATATTTCAGGGTCTAGCAACACACTTAGTAAAGCCTGATCTATTTGTAATATAATTTTAAAATGGTTTTATCATGTTTAATTCATTTCTGGTATCTTATGATCTTATTTTTTTACATTTAAATTTTTAGTTCATTTAAAATTCTGGGGTGTGTTATATGTGAAAAAAGGATATATATATAATCTGAGATAAATATCCTAACAAGATTAAGTTGGTTAACCATGTCTTCTCCCATTAATATATATTAATATAAATATATATGTATGGTTTCAGGTCCAAGGCCCGAGGACCTAGGAAGTTGTCAAACCTCTCCTCACAAGAAAAAGCTGGAAAAATGGAAAATGAATGACTTTTTGAACTCATCAAAGAGCTGGGGTCACAGGAAAAGCCTCCACTCCAAATTTTAGAGAGACAGATGCATCTGAGAGGTACAGCAAGTGAAATCCTCTTAAGTGGAGGAGAAGCCACAGGGAGGAAAGAGGATGCCCTCCGCGGCGATTCTGCTGGGTTGCTGGGGGAGGATGTGACCAGCGTGAGAGGGGCAGGGGCCTCGCGGAAGCCCACACTCGAGGACCTTCTCCCGGGTCACTGCCAGGCTCACAGTGGGAACCTGAGGACGATCCCTTCGTGCCCCTGGCAAGGGGAAGTGAGGAGTGACAACTGTGAAATAGGCACCTTCCCAGAAAAGGCCTCCCGTCTAGGAGTAGTGAAAAGCTATCCCAGCTGCGAGAAGAAAGTCATTCGCCATTCGAGCCTCCTCCAAACCTTCTGTTTCATCTAAGGGGAAATAAGCAAAATCAAATTCATGGTCAACAGGAGTTTGGGCTTCACAGACTCCGAAAGCTGCAGTCAGTGAAAGACTAAGGAGCAAGGGAAGAAATGAAATCACAACTCAGGAGATAAAAGGGATCTCATAAAATGCCCACTTAAAACCAGAGAAGCCAGAAAACGTGGGAGAAAGTAAAATAGGAACATTTTTTATACATACTTGGGCCTGTTTCTGAACTTTCCATTCTGTTTTGTTATTTCTTTTCTGGAATAAGTAGCATTCAAGCAGGAAAAAAAAATACTGATTTTTATTCCGTTTACATTAAGCTTTGGATTCAGTTAGGGAAAACTGACATCTTGGCTGTGTATTCTTTTGCTCCACTAGAGAAGCCCTTCCTCTCTCTCTCTCTCTCTCTCTCTCTCTCTCTCTCTCTCTCTCTCTCTCTCTCCTTCTCTCCCTCTAAGGTTTTGAGATTTGCTTCATATATCCTACAGTTTTTTGGTTCATTTTATTTCTTATGACATTTTCTCATTGCTGTTGAATAATAGATCACTTTTTTCCATTCAGTTTTCCAACTTGTGTTATACTCAGTTTCTAAACTCTTGCTCTTGGTATAAACATCATATACTCAATCCTCTTATGAGATACTGTTTTTATCTTTTCTCTTTAGTTTGGCAATCATACTTGCTGCAAAAAAAAAAAAGTCTATTTATTCCTGTCTAATATTTAAATTTCCCATTTTTAAAAAATCCCTTGACTTTGGACCTCCAGAAAACTTTTGTATATAATGCTGCTAACAAACTTCTTTATCTAATTACTGAATTTAAAGACTGCCTCCATGGTTTCCTGGGTAAGGTTTTGCTGTTGGTTTCTATTATATCTTCACCAACAATTTCTTGAATTGTTTCTGAACAGGCATTGTTCTAGGTTTGGTAGTACCACTAGCCAGGCAAAATCTCTGCTCATGTGGAATGTACATCGTAATGGAAGGAGTCATAAAATAAATTAATAATTGGATAAATACTGTAGTCATTGAATCTACGAGGCATTGATCTGAAGATTGACCATAATTTATTGTACTTAAAGAAAAAAAGCACCAATTAAACTGTTACACACGATTGTAAGCCATATTTTAATTTCAAAATATAAAAATATTTTAAGAATATTGGCTTAGAATCTATGAAAAATAATTGCTGTAGCACAAATTGAATAAATAAGAAAAATATCAGTTAGGGAAAGGAGCTATTCAGATCATTAAAACAGGGTAATGACTTAGAGTTGCTGGGTGGCTTTTACGGACTGCTAGTTAGAGATAGCGTCTCCCTGAAGGTGACATTTAAACACAGATCTAGAAGAGCCCAGCTGCCTCGAGATGAGATCAATAACACTCCAGGAATGACAGCATCTAAGGGAGCAATGCCGGCACAGCGAGACCAGAAGCGGCTCGGCATCAGCAGAGGGAGCAGACAGCACAAGAAGGGAGCAAGGAGAGAGCTGCCAGGTGAAATCACAGTGTAGCAGGTTCCAGGTCTTAAGTGTTCGCTTTATCATACACTCCAGATTCATTCCAAGTGCTGGGAGAACTACTGAAAGGTTTTAATCCAAAGGTGTTATGACATTTTAACTTTTAAAAAGATAATCCTAGCAAAACTGGATCTGGTTGAGCAAGAGTAGAAAATGGGAGGCCACTGAGGAGGTGCTGGTGGGGCAGGTGGCTTAGGGCTTGGATGGTGGCAGTGCCGACAGGGAAGAATGAATAGCTCTTAGTTATGTTTTGAGGCTCGAGTCGATGGGACCGGATGACGAATTGGGTGGTAGAAGAAGGAGAGTGAAAACTGGAGGGCGACGAGACTCTGATCTGAACAACTTGGTGCATGATAGTGACATTTTCTGAGATGGGAATGACATGGGGAGGAAAATATCAGAGGGAAAATACAGAAATAATACCCATGTTATACATGAGATGCCTCTGAGACTTCCAAATGGAGATCCACGTGAGGAGGATGGATTGACAAGTATAAATCTACAGAGTGACAACAGGGCTGGAAATAGAAATTTCGTATCATCAACATACAAAAGCTCTTTGAAGTCATTGAATGCATGTGATTACCTAGGAAAAGTGAGTAAACAGAAAAGAGAAGAGAACTCAAAATTGAAATCTGGAAATCACCAAACTTCAGGATCTGAAAATCCAGCAAATGGGCTCAAAGAAAAACCAGGAATCTGTTGAGTCATGGAAAGCAGTATAAGAAAGTGTTTTATGAAAAAGGTAGCCTTCGTTGGTGGTGAATCTGAGAAGCTGAGTAAGGTAAGTACATGGACGTGACCCCTGGATTTGCCAACATGGCTGCTAGAGGAACCTGAGAGAAATAAGTTGTCAAGGACATGCGAGGGGAGGAATTGAAGGCAGTAACTATCAAGATCTCCATCAGAAGTTGCTCTGCGTTTGGGAGCAGAGTGGCTGGGGAGCAGCTGGAAAGGAAAGTGGGGCCAGTTATCACAGCATATAATGAGTGAAAATTAAGAAGGACATATTGATTGTGTAAGAGTGAGGGGCAATCAAAGGTGTGAAGTCCTTGGAAAGGGGAGAGAGGTTGAGGTCTGGAGCATGAAATTTGTCTTGGGAGGACAGAGATTGTTTTCTGTAGCAAAAGGAAGAAAGTATAGATGGACACATGTGCGTGCGCCAGTGCTCTGGGAGGTGGAAGGATGAAGGATGAGTTCTGTCCTCACACTGTCTCATCTTCTCCAGCATCGCTCAGCTGCACTGAGGCAGCACACGTGAGACAGGCTTAGGTTTAACTGAGAATGGGGATTTGCCTAGAAAGGAAGTCAAGAATATTTAAACGAGACTGGCAGATACTTATCATATGAAGATAATAAAATTTTATTCCTAATTAATTAGAGATAAATTAGAGGGATTTTCTTAATCAGAATGTGATATGCAATTTCATCAAATTATTTTATGTGAAGTATCAAATTGTTCATGTTGCTTTTCTTCTTCAAATAAATCTTTAAAGTTACATAGTATTATGGTTGACAAAGTAAGGAACTACTTCAAAAACGTGACTGCAATGTACTGAGTTTTACTAAATTACTAAACATAAATAAATGTTTTACATAAATATTGTACCTAAAATAATATGCATCCTGAGTCTTCCTTTAACATTTAGATTTTATGATTACCAAATAAAAGGTATAAGATCGCCCCTATATAAGGATAATTTGAAAATCTTTAGTACCAATTAAGTCAAGAAAACTATAACCGTGGAAAACTGAACATAGGAGTAAAAGTGCTACCTCTATTTCATGTTCAAATAGTTTTAATTCTATTTTAAAGGCAGAACCAACATTTCTGGTAAGTAAAATCAATGGTTTGGCAAACCCTGGAAAACCAGTTTAACTACATTTTATCATGTGGACTAATTATTTTAAGACATGAGCTGAATGTTTCAATTCATATCAAATTAGCATTCAGAAAATGATATATATAACACACTTAAAGCAGTACCTGGTACATAGTAAAAATATAAATGCCAATTTTATTATTATTAACAATAATTATTTTAATTTATTTTAATATTACCAACAATGCCTGTCAGCTATAAGAATATTGAAACAGGATGCTACAGAAGGTCTATTCACAATCTTAAATATTTTTCCTGTTTCGTAGAAGAGAAAGCAATAACCATTTCTCGCTAAGGCCGGTTTCCGGACAGCTTTTAGAGACTGTGATTAGAACAATACTCCAAATCCGTGGTGACAAGTCTGGTCTGGATTTTTTTTTTAAGTATAACAAATGTTAGGAAATTCAATTAAACTCACTTCCTGTTATGTTTCAGAAGCATTTCTGTCTTTGTAGGTGAGTACCAGATATTTTAAAAATCAGTCCAAACATCACTCAGGTACAGTGGATAGAAGTATAAATCGAATAACTCGTTTATAAGGGAACTTGGCCAAACTTTAAACTTTGGCAACTGTTTGAACTAACAATTCTACTTCTTGGAACAATGTATGTTCAAATTATCTGTGAAGATATTTTTTGTGACAACATTTATGACAGTAAAAAATTTAAAAGAATCTAAATGTCCACAGATAAAAGAATAGATAAATAAATTACGGCAATACAATTGATGTATCAATTAAAAATACTGTTGTGTCAAACCATGTATTAGCTCTTCCGGGGACGGCACCTAGAGGCATTCAAAATGGTCCAGCGTTTGCTGGGTGGTCACAGGCTGTCCTGCAACACTGTTTCTAACAAAACTAGGCCATCCGGACCCCTGGTAATAGAACTCTTTACCTTTATACCAAGAAGGTGGGGGAAGCACCAACACCTGCATGTGGTGTGTGGCCAGACCTACTTCGAGGGGCTCGTGCTGTGAGACCTAAAGTTCTTATGAGGTTATCTAAAACAAAAAACATGTCAGCAGAGCCCACGGTGGCTCCATGTGTGCTAACCGTGTCTGTGACAGGATCAAGCATGCGTTCCTGACTGAGCAGCAGAAAATTGTTGTCAAAGTGTTGAAGGCACAAGCACAGAGTCAGAAAGCGAAATAAAAAAATAGGAAACATATCTGAGAAATAAAAATCAAAGACTTGCTTTTTTGTGAAAAAAAAATAAATAAATAAAAATAAAAAACCATGTAGTAATGCAGAAAGAGGTTCTTAATCTATTAAGAAATTTAACTGCTATTACAAAAAAACTAATCTCATTTTTCTGTAGAAAGATGAGCAGTAAGAAGCAGACATTAATAGAAAAAGGTAGAAGAATATATACTAGTATAAAATTCCATTCATATTTATGTCTGAATGGTGGTATCAGAGGTAATTTTCATTTTCTCCTTTTTCTTTTCTCTCGTTTCCCAACTTTTAGAAATGAGGGTGTAATCCTTTTTTAATTAAGAAAAA
This sequence comes from Tolypeutes matacus, assembly GCA_026826555.1. Classification (NCBI taxonomy): domain Eukaryota; kingdom Metazoa; phylum Chordata; class Mammalia; order Cingulata; family Chlamyphoridae; genus Tolypeutes; species Tolypeutes matacus. The sequence continues at coordinate 26,774,792 of JAKSZT010053830.1, read as the reverse complement.
AATGTGTTTTTTCCAGCCAAAATGTAATCGATAAAGTGATACATAAGCAGTCCTACTTTGCACAACAGTTACAACAATAAAAATTAGTTTTTGATATTATGTCTACTAATAAAAAACTCAAAATCATGAAGAATAAAGAAATACAAACTATCTTAAAGTTCAGAATATCTACACAAATTGTACTTGTTTAGATTCAGTCAAGTATTTAAGACATATTATTGGGATCAGGAATGAAAAGGCATTTACACCAGTTACAAAGAGAACAGATGGGTTTATATCTCCCTTTACACCACTAAATCAAGAACATCATCATCATCATCATCATCATCATCAATTAACATTCACTGAGTCACCTCTCCTGGGACCTAAACCTACATCTCAGAAGTAGGGCACATCTGGAAGTGGAATTAACTTTTTCAGGGTTCAAGGTGACTATTTAGGAAATTCCAACTTCTGCGCCTTACCCAGTATCTAGTCTCCTGAAAGACTTAATGTAGTTTCCAGAACAGTCCAGCATATTAAGCAGTGTCAAAAGTGAACGGCTGCATTACAAAACATAATCCCTGGACAAGTGCATTGGGAAAAAGCGTTGCTCAAATGATCCATCACCGTGAGCCCACGCTGCAGGCTGCCCGGCAGCTGATGAGTCTTGCATCCCAATGCACCAGAGCTCTGAAGGTAAAATACCTGGCGAGGTACAAAGCAAACCTGAAGACACGTCAGTCAATACTCAAGGTAAATAATGTGCCAGGAAAAAACACCAAATTTAAGAAAACCTTCAAAATTATTCATTCAAAATTTCACTCTGAAAATGTGTGTGTGTGCGTATAATCTATAAATATACATACATTAACTTTGCGGCTTGGAAGTAAGACTTCTTTCAAATAGCTAGTAATTGTTCCACGACAATCGTTGTTAGTCTAAATTACCTGGCAATTTAATCAAATCACCCCAGTTGAATAATCAAAGTGATTCATTCCTTTAGAATAATAGCTAGGCTTTATTTTCAGAAGGGAAAAGTCCTGAAATTTGCTATGGTCCTTATACATTGGGAACATATTAGTTAAGAATGCAAAGTCTGCGGCCAAATCACTTGGGGTCAAATCCAAGCTCTACCAATCACTAGCTTTGTAGCCTATTTTATGTTACTTAATGTCTCTATACTTTCAGTTCTTCATCTGTAAAATGGGGATATTTATAATTCTTACTCATAAGTCAGCAGTGCTGATTGAGTTCACACGTGTTAAGCATTTAGAAAAGCTCCTGGTTCATAATAGCCATCCAACAAATGTAACTTCTTATTTGTAACCATAATGTGCCATCACGGAAATATTATAAAGGCTGCTTTGAGTTGCTGTCTTGAATAAACTTTTCTGGAGAGAGTTAATGACTCAATATTATGGATCTGGGCCTCAGGTGAAATATCACAGTGGTCTTCCATAAGCCTCTCTAATTTAGAACCTTCTCCGTAGTTCCAATAGAATCAAAGCATGTCACTGAGCATGGAGACATGGGAATATGTTGAATGATAGGGTCGGGATTCAAAGTAATCTCTCTACTCTGGAATGCTGAACTATATGCCATGCCAAAATGTAACATGAATAAATGCAATGCCCTGCATTTGAGATCACAAAAATCAAATGCGTAAATATAAGATAACAAAGACCTAGGTCTAAAAGTTTAGATACAATTGGATTGTCCAACCATGATTTTTCTAAAAACATATTTAAACTTATCAATGTGGTAATTATGATTCCAACGGAAGAAAAATATCAAACGGAATAAAATATTGGGGGAGAAAGTTTAAATTAACTTCCAAACTCAATAAAAAAGGGTCATGCTATGGTGTTCCTCAAAGCATTTCTATATATGTACATAGAAATAATAATACCTTAGAGTTGAGTATATAACACGAAGAAATCCAAGGAATAAGCCCTGAGGATCTCCAATATTTAGGAACAGGATAAAGGAAGAGCAGCTGACAAAGGAAATTAAATGAAGTGGTCAAAACCAAGCAGAAAAACAAAGATAGGGGTGTTATAGCTTGCCAAAGGGCTGCTGTTGAAAAGTACCGGAAATGGGTTGTTTTTTATAAAAAGGACTAACTTGGGGTAAAAGCTTACAGTTCCAACGTCCTGAAATGTCCAAATCAAGGCCACCAGAGGTGCTTTCTCACCAAAGCCAGCTGCTGGTGATCCTGGAGTACAGCCGCGTGGAGATCGGGCAAGACGGCCGCCGCTCTCTGCCGAGCCCTCTGCCTTCCCCTGGGCGTCTTCTCTCTCACATGGCCCCATCAAATATGGCAGAACTCTTTTTCTGTGTGTGTCTGTTTCTATCAGACCCAGCAAGAGGATGCAGACTCAACCTGAGTCCCGCCTCACTGACCTAGTCCAATCGAAAGGGTCTCACACCCACAGGAATGGATTAGTTCACAAACATCATCTTTCTCTTTTTGGAATTCACAAAAGAATTTCAAGCTGCCATAGGGGGGTGTCATGAAAGTTGAGAGGAAAAAAATGTTTCTAGGAGAAGGTGGTTAACTGTAATAAACACTACTGAGAGATCTGCTAAAATGAGGACCAAGAAGGGCCCTTCGGATTTGGAACTGTGACAGAGCCTAGCAATAGCGCACTAGAGGAGTCACAGCGGGTCACGTGTACGCGAGGCAAGAGAAAAGGGGGGCGAGGAATGGCTTGTCATATACAGAGGATTAGACAATTACTTGGACAGTCATCCTGTGAGGGAGCAGAGCAGTCTTTAGAGGGGTTTGTGTGGCGGAAGAGCTTTTCCAGGAAGAAACAATCTAGAATATTTTTGAGTGCTGATGGAAGGATCTGTTGGAGAAGGAAGAGCAAGACGACTTAGGGAATAAAGAGATCACCCTCCCCTGGCTGGAGAGGCTGTGGGACGCAGACCACACTGCATTAGACTGGAAGAGAAGGGGATTCTCAGAGGAGATGTTAGCCACCATCCCTTGGGCTTGGAAGAGACTCAACGGCAGAGAGAGGAGTGGGAAAGCTTTATAGTGGAAAAGAGGGGCTGCCTCGGGTGTTCTCTGACTGGAAGTTACTGGCATGGGGAGGTGGAGGCGGGCTGACTAGAGGTGGGGGGGTCCCATGTGAATATGTGGCTTTCTCTGGTTGGTCCTAAGTTGGAAGCAGGGGCAAAAATTAGGGGAGCTGCCTGTGGGGTCGATGGCCACAGAGGTTCTGGTTTGCTTTTCTGGACTGGTGGCTGCAGTTCTACCTTTATATCTGGCCTTGGCATGATCGGTTTGTCTATTCCATCTCTCATCTCTCATTACCAAATATGAAAAGGAAAGAAGGCGCTAGCATTTTCAGTTACCTAATCTGAGTCATAAAACACACAGATAAAATATTCAGGACATGCTTGAAGTGGGTTAGCTCATCCTATTTGTTGAGTACCTGCTATCCCAGGGTTTGCTTTAGGTGGTGGGGGGCTGATTCCACAGTAAATGAAATAAAGCCCTAGTTCCATGACCCAAGCTTTCAGAATTGCCCATCCACTTGGGGAAATCACTCAAAAACGTCTTTATTACTTGGGTAGAGTTCTGTGAAATGTTGATATCAGAGTGTACAAAGTTCCCCCAAAAGTTGATTTAAATTCATAAAGAATTTACTAACAATATGTGCAAAATACCGCAGAAATTAAAATCAAGCAGAGTAGTGCACTCATGTGCTACAATTTAAAGTCCTAGAAATTTTAAAACCAAATGAAAGCTATGGAACATGGCACCTGTGAAGCATTCATATTTACCAGAGAATATGTGATTTACCATTTCGCTATTCCCCCAATCTGAATGGATTTATTAAAAAGATAAAGAAAAGTATTCAAAATGAAAGCATGGAGGTAAGGAAAAAGTTAACAAGGAAAGTTGCTTCAGGTTCCAAAAAAGCAGATCACAAATGAGCTCACTAAGAAATAAAGTACAGTTTAAAAATCTACCACCACAACCTCTATCTCCTTACATATGGCTCGTGCACACACACACACACACACACACCCCAATTTAAGATCTCTGAGATCCTGGGTACTCTAGGCTTCTATTAACAATATGCACCGGAGGATGAGGACAGAAAAAGCGAGGCAGGTGGGCTCACTGACGTGGAGAAGCTGGGGCCTGAGGTCTGCAGTCAGGCTTGCTGGCTCTGCTGCTTCCCTGAGCACCTGCGCTCGTTTCTGGGCCCCTCTGACACGGGGCGATGTGACGTCTGTCCTGTACTGCCCTAGGATTGAACGGCATGTAATGTAAGGACTCAGTTAAGATGCTGTCACTTCTATCACCATCGTTTTCATCGTTTAACTTTTTTTTCACATTGCTGAGCTTTTTTCACTGCAATTCGAAAGCATTCATCACTTTGAAAAGCAGATAACAGGCATTTTCCAGATTGAATATTGTGTTCCCAACAAAACCAGACGAAAGCAAACCGCCCTGCGCCTGTCTCGCACCGTCGCAGTGAGCCCACGCGAGGCCTGGGAAGCACGACTGCGGTCGCTGACCCCTTGGTACCGGGAGCGTGTCGCTGAGGGACTCTTCGCCGCTTGTGAGCAGACAGCCCCACGGCACAGGATTCCAAGCTCCTAGGAGAGGAACGCCTGTCACATTCGAGCTCGTGTGCAGAGCGTGTGGAAGTGACTGCAGGTGGAGCAGCGGCTGCCAGGAAAAAGCCGGCCAGGGCTGTGCCCACTCATAGAGAGCCCTGGGCAAGCCAGGGGCCAGGCAGCACCCTGTGGGCGTCTGGCCCTCGCTGCTCACCTGCGCTGAAGCCGCTCCACCAGCTCAAGGCCTACACTGCGGACCTCCTGTCTCAGTCGCTGCATCCTCCTTTTCCAGATAACTCAGATGGCAGTCACTGGGAAGCACGATTTTTCTAGCATGTTAAAGAGACTAGATAGAAAGGGAAATTGTTTTTATTTCCATATCTCCAAGTTTGTACTTTAGAGTAATTCCTGATTAGAGACAAAGATTCCCCTGGAAACTCTCTTTGTGGGCAGCATGTCAGAGGGGAAAGGAGGAGGAAACAGAAGCTAAAATACAAATTCACTTTCCATGATCAGCCAGCAGCCGTTGAGTGAGGGTGATTAGCTAAGCTTATTTCTTTGACCCCATTTTCTCTTCTGTTAGGTTAGGGTGGTTGGCCAGTTGATTTCTAAGCAATCTATAATAGAAAGACGTAAAAACAGTGTGTATTTTCAGAAATTCCAAAATGAAAAAGCTTATAATATCAAAATTACTAAGTAGCTTACTTAGCTTTCAATCTCCATCAATTTGTCGTATTTCTCTTATTCAAAACTGGAATAATTATCAATTCTCAGCAAATATTAACTAGTTATGATTTTTATGGCCTTTCAGAATATCAAAGGCTAGAATTTATAATAAGTAATGTAATAATATAATATAACATAATATATAATATAATGTAATATAAGAATAGCATATAAATAATAGTGTATTTTCCCTCTTCAACTGAGCAAAAGTAACTCAAGACCTCTTAGATATGGCAAAAAGGTCTGCTGAGCTCAAAGGTCGGCTGAGCTCAAGTAAATCTGTGTTAGGATATGGCACCACATGCCCTACTTCTAGTGCAGATGCACACAGCAGCAGGCTTGCATAGCTCTCAGCCCTTTATCTCTGACTCTAATTTTCCCAAATGCCCAGTAAGCACAAGCAATACCTCAGATAGGACTTGAGTCATTTAAAACTGTAGTCTTCCAAGAAACTAACACTTCAATTAGTCTTTTACAGTTGAGTGTAAATGAGATTCTTGAGTCTACCAGAGTGGGATGAAATGCACAGAACTAGGAGCCTTGGAGAGAAAAACAACAAACTTTATGGATATCCCAATTTTTGCTGTGAGCCAATTTTGAAAAGAAACCAAAGGTGTGCCACATATTCACTATTGTTGAAACTTCAAGAGAGAAAGAATTGAATCAAGAAATCAGCTTGAGTAAGTCACTTCTTCCCAAGAAATGAAAGAAAAGACAAACTTTGGGAAAACAACAGCACAACAACAAGAAACCAGAAAGAGTGCAAGAATGTCTGCATGATTCCCGAAAGAGAGAAAGCATGCTGCGGTCACACCATGGAATGAAAAAGCAACCAGGAAAATCCCCAGCAAACCAAGCAGGACATGGCGCTCGTGGTGTGGGAGTGGTGGGGCAGCTCAGTTAAGCCTGCTAAGGTTACCTGGAGCCCCCCGGCAGTCACTGGGGAGGGGATTCCAGTGGGAGCAGCTGGACCCACGGGCCACTGTCCTCACCCCCTTTACTGAGCAAAGGTCGGGGGCAGCATTTGCCCTGGGAGAGCAGGAAGAAGGTCCCTGGGCAAGGAAGCGGGGAAGGGCCCCAGCTGGCTACTGAGGCAGAAGAGGGGCCAGGGCGCCCTCACCCAAATCCGCCCCCACCTGCCCTTCCAGACCCGATGAGCCCTGGAATCTGAACCGCCTGCAAAGATGAGCTGCTATCAGGAAACCACAAGCCTTTGAGGAAACGCTGCGCCAGGCACCAAATACTCTAATATTGACAGAAAGAAGAGCTAACAACCATGGAAACTGGTTAATAAATAAAACTAGACAACGGATATTGAGAAGCTAGTGCATATATGAAAATAGAAATATCTGGAGGTCTCAGAAATTTAAAAAATGTGTCAAAAAAGTTAATAGCCTAAAAAGATAAAATTGATATAATCAAAAAGCGAATTCATTAATTGCCACATTGAGAAAAGAGTTCTCCCAGTAAGCTATGCAAAAATGCCCAAATATGGAAAGTATTAGAGAATTAGGAACATTAAGAAAATTCCAAAAATTTAATAGGTGTTAGAAATGGCTTAGGAGAGGGGTTTAAATGGGAAGTGTAAATAATCAGAAAGGGTAGGAAAAATGCTAAGACCTAAAAAGACAATCTCCAAATTGACAGAGCCCAAAAGATTCCAAGAAGTATGAATGAATAAAGATCAGAGGGTGAGAGAAGAGAAAAGTGTATCTTCATGTTACTTTAGATGCATTGTTTGAATCTTTTACAATTAAAATGCCTGTGTGTATTACTTGAAAACATAATTTAAGAAAAATAATTAGTATTATTTCAAATGACTAATAAAATATAGCAATATGTGGCAATAAACATTTAATATTTTAAATGATAGCATTTAATTAGTATTGAAATTAAATAAGCATAATTTAATATTTAAGAAAGATTTAAAATATGAAGTATTCAACCATTTAATATTTTAAACCATGTCAAACATATCAAGTCCCTTAACTGAAAGGTCTTTCAAAATTAGGTGAGAATTGGGACATTTGGTCTTGTTAAGCAGTAAGTGCTTATAATCCTACACCAAAAACTCACAATAACAGGTTAAGAATAAGAAATGCAACACCAGAGATTTTCAGTTATGTTGGAGATGGAAGATGCTTCTCTAGTAAAGTGAAGGACATATAAAAGCAAACACCCCACAAGCTAAAAATAAATGACTAACTCACACCAACTTAAAAAGCCTGACGAAAAGTAGGCCTGGTTTGCTTAGGAGTAACACTGAGAGTTTAAATATATTTTAGGAAAGGAAGACATAAAAGATTACCCAGGCTTTTCTTACACTATCTAAAGCAGAAATATTCATTAGCTGGCAGTAGATTTACTTCTGCTATTTTGGTGGGACACAGAAACATATTTTTCCCCTAAAATTCAGAAACTAACACACACACGCAAGGACTCAGACCTTTAGCATCTGTTAATTATCGTACTTAGATGTATGCACTCAAGAATATTTTTTGAATGACTGAATGAGTGAATGAACCAGCTCTAATTAGCTCCTAGCATACCTAGACAGCACTGCTTTATGTTGATCCATCTGGCGAAATTCAAAATGATTAATAAAAATACTCGTTAATTTACTTTCAAGGTCACCTCCACCATGGCCAGCTGTAGGATCTCGAGCAGGTTATTAAGTTCCTCGTCTTATACCACTAATAATTGTCTTGCTTCTCTTACCCAGTTCACATGAGATGTTCAAATGAGGCACCTGATAGCACTTTAGGTAAAAGGGATAGCGCACAAAGATATGATTCATCAAGCTCACTGTACACTTAAACTAGTGAATGTTATCGAAGGTTAGTTGTACCTCAAGTTTTCAAAATCCAGAGCATACCAGGGGTTGTTTGAAATCCACGTTTTCATACGTTAGCCCTCCAGACATCTTTCACATATCTTTAGGAAACATGTTCACAGGCAAAGCCAGGCAAATAGAAATGTAGGTTTTATTTTTAAATTTCTAGAGCTTGCTAGAGGAGTAGAGAATTCTTCCCTGCCGGCCACTGAGCTGATGCCC
>JAKSZT010053830.1:26706473-26766438 GCA_026826555.1 Tolypeutes matacus | reverse complement strand
CCTCTCCACAGCCCAGGACCCCTCTCCACAGCCCAGGGCGCCTCTCCACAGCCCAGGGCTCCTCTCCACAGCCCAGGGCGCCTCTCCGAACCCCAGGGTGCCTCTCCGAACTCCAGTGCCTCCAAAGCAGTCAGTGAGAGGGATCCCTCCAGGCCTTTGTGACTCACTGCCATTGACTGGAACCTGCTTCAAGACTTTTTATACATTCTTTTCCACTCTGCATCATTTCACAATCTCCTGTGGAAATGTTTCCCCAAAGCACTGCCTGTGCTCAAGCTACAGCCTTCGATGGAAATGAAGGCGATTCGGGGAGTTTAGGAGGCCTCGGCACCAATTGGAGGCCATTAAGAACACCGGGGAAAGATTTTGTCTAGAGAGCGTGCTCCACAGAGGACAGATGGATGCATATTTGGGTTTAATGTAAATGTTCTTCCGCAAAAGGTGACGACTTCCAGCGGCACAGCCGCATCCCCAGGCTTCTGGCAAGCGGCAGGAACACCTTCCCCTGCCCTCGCCGGCTCGGCCGCGCAGCGATGCTGCACCCACCTGGAGCTGGGGTGCTCGCAGGACCCTGCCATGCGTCCACCCCAAGCACTCGCAGGCCTAATCCCCGGAAGGTCCGTGGTCTGATTAATTAGAGATTCCGAGTTTGCATGATCCCGGACTGCTCTTTCTTTGGGCGCCAATTTGGTTTAAGGTTTCCTGACATTTCGCCCAGTGCACTGAGGTTTTTCACAGCAATAAAAAATAACAGCCTCTCTCTGCCCACAAAGGTTTATTCCGTGCTGCTGAGTCGATGAGCAGTGGGTCTCTCCTCTGAACCCACTCACAGCACTGTGGGGGGGCTTCAAGAATTGCTGTCTCAAAAGGCCACGGGCCCGGCTCTCGGGAGGCACAGGTGCAAACCCTTTTCCAACCTGACACTGTCTTGGGCTGCTTCCATCACAAAGGCGTTCTGGAAACGTCCCTCTGCTTCTCACCTTAGTGTGGGAAGCAGCCAGGAAGGCTCCTTTGGAAAAGCCGTGCAGTAAGGGACAGCTCTGGGCTTTGAGGACTTTCCCCAGGAACCGGCCCGTTCACGGCCTACAGGGAGGCTGCCTTCGGGATACGAGCAGCGGGGACTGGAAGGGACACCTGTGAAGGACCATAGGCCCAGGGGACGGGCGTGGGGCCAGGATCAGCAGTAAGAAATGGGGGTAATGGCACAGGCAACCAGCCAGGGGAGCCCGAGGGAGAGAAAGGCTTAACGACCTCTGAGACTTGTTCTCTTTCCACTCTTTTCCTGAAATGCCAAACCACGGAGCCGGTTATCAATCAAGGCAGTGAAATATATCAGTGGAAGGATTCCGTTTGCCACAGTGACAGCCAGCTCCGCTTTTGAATCTCTTGGAAAACAATTTTTACTGTGCAATGCTGGAGAAAGCCAACAAATAATAAACCTGTCGGAGTACTCACCAAGTGCTCGTAAATACAAAAGTCTGTCTCAGGGCTGCCAAGAGGAAGCCTGAAAAACTGTCAATGCTTAATCATTGCATCTGATGTCAATTCTCCGTTAAGGCTGCAGTTTGGGGTGATTCTCACCTCCAGCGCTGCAGAGGCAGTGCCTCGGCCTCCCCACCGTGAGTAGCTTAGGAGGGGAAGCCCAGCTCTCAGAGGTAGGCCTCTTGCCTCTCCAAGCTCTACTTATATTCCCAGCCATGCTGCAGTTACACACCAAGAAGTTCATCTTTCCCCTTAATTAAAAAAAATAACTGTGCTTACTGTGCATCTGGTGACACAACCTCCAAGGCAATGGAAACGCATTGGCCTCTGGCCCTGCCCAGGACCCCGTGCCCCTGGCCCTCCAGGGCTGTGCTTCCCCTTCCCTCCTCCCAACAATTCTCATTAGGCCCCGTCGCCAGCAGACTTCATCCCTGTCTCTCTAGTTTTTGTTTGTTTTCTCTGATCCTCTCCAAGGTGATCAAACAAGCCCTTGACCAAAAAAAAAATGAATGAAAAAACAATCCTCATGCAAACCTTGACTCGTTCTCCTAGAGGGCAGTGTGCTAAGTGGACATGTTTTCAACAATATCCTCTGACTTTAGGGGAATTCAGGTGGAGTAAATTTTATGGGCAAATCCTTCAAAGGAAGACTCAGAAGCTGTGTGTCAGAACTTTGGAGGGTTCACTAATAACAGGACAAGTTGCTTCAACTAAACCAAGAACTGTTTCTAACCAAGTAAAGTTTCCCGGTATTCAGAAGGTTCCCATTTTCTGAAAGGATGCACACATTTAACACATTTCGGCATTAAAATTAATAAGTAACTGGATTTGAAAGTGACAGCTATGGGCATCCATTCCTCAGAAAGAGACTTTGCACTAGTAGGAAGTGGTTCAATAAACGAACCGTCTCCTCCCAGGAAACTTCTCCATCCTGGACTGTCAGTGTGAGAGGCACACACAGCCCCTGGGGACTGGCTTCTGGGATGCCAGGACGGGCTATCCCCAGTGTTAGCCTTTGTGGAAGGCCCATCAGCAGCCATTTGCAGAAGAGCCATGCCCTCTTGGTCTCTCTGACCATAATGGGAAATTTATACATAACAATAAAGATGTGTGGTTAATTAAGCAGCCCTGTCCAAAATGGCTATCTGGAGTTAAGGATGGATGAATCCCCCCAGGAAAGACTAAGAACTACACTACGTTCATGTCTTCCCGTCAGATAACTTGCCAGCAGGACCCCAGACCTGGAGACGTCCTGCAGAGACTGACCATGGATGTAACGGAAAACCCTAACGATTGCTTGGCCTAATGCACCATGGGACCGTTTTCAGTGCAAATGACCACTCCACAAAATATGTGTTTGTCAAATATTGCTTTGCCCAGAACATCCATGGAATACTGGTTTATATATTCATGACCAGTATATTTATCTCACTAGAAAATAAGTATAATGTATTCAGGGTTATAACAAATTATCACTTTTTCCCAATAGCTTAATCAAAAATCATTTACTCAACAAATATTTATTTCCTCAACAGAATCATCCTTGAACTTTCTCACATCTCATCAATCTAGTACCTGGTCAATGCTATCTTCAAAGAATATCCTACAGTTGACCCCTTTTCCCAACCTCGTCGATTCTACTTAATCTTTCCCTCACTACACGAGAAGCCTTCCTATTAGTACTTTTACTTCTCTCTTTCCCGTTTCAATATGTTCATCACACAGCAGCCCAGAAAGATCTTCTTAAAACATAAGCCATATCATATCAACCTTCTGCTCTGGATTCTCGTGACCTATAAGAGGGTTCAGCAAACTTTTTCTTAAAAAGACCAGGTAGTAAATAAGAGATTTTGCGGGCTATATGGCTGATGAACAGCAAATTTGCCATTGTGGCATAAAAGCAGCCAACATAATGCATAAGTGAGCGGGAGCAGCTGTGCTCCCCAAACAACTTTATTTGCAAAATCAGCAGAAGGGATTTTTGGCCTGTGGGCCATACTGTGCCTTCCTGGGCTCCAGGATCAAGCTGCATCTGTCCTCTAGTCCCTGTGCTATCGTTCTTCCTCTCACCATCTCCACCGTGACCACAGTGGCTTCTTTGCTCTTCTGGAAACCTGCCAAGCACACTCCTACCTTGGGTCTTTGCACTGGCTATATGCCTTCTTTTTAAAATGTTTGTTTTAGATAACTAGTGCTGTGTAACAAATCATACCAAAACTCAGTGGCTTAAAAAAACAAAAGACGCTTACTGTCTTTGGCCTGCGTGGACTCAGCTGGGCAGTCTTCCTTTACAGGTGGTGTCAGCAGGTCTGCAGACGCCTGAAAGCTCGACAAGCAGGCGCGTCGAAGTCTCGCCCACTCACGTGCTGGCACTTGGTGCTGCTGGCACGGGGACACCTCTGGGGCGTGGTTCTCCTCTACGTGGCCTCGCCAGGGGACTAATCCCTGACCCAGAGAGAGTACCGATTATCTTCTGGACAAGTGAGTACCACCTACCAGCGCCTCACAGACCTCAGACGAAGTATGATCCTGAGACATCTTGATTCTGGACTTCCAGCTCCCAAACTGTAAGAGAACAAATTCCTCTTGTTTAAGCCAAATAGCCTATGGGGCTTTTTTACAGCCACCGTAGCAAACCAAGACAAAGCCGGAGATGGCTATGGAGCAGCACACCGTTGCCTGCAAAATTTCATCTCTGTGAAAGAATCTAAGCAGAGTTTATACGTGTCTAAAAGAATTTTCAAGGGGAAAACGAAAATGAAGGAACTGAAGACGATGACAGGTAAAGTAAAGCAAACACAAAACAAATACTTAAAGTTGCAAAATCAGTCTTCCAGGATATACCTTTGCTATTTGTTGATCTGGTTTACATTTTTATTGTGTTCTTTAGTGATACATGTAACTCAAATAAAAAAAAAAAAACACATTTGTGCATATGAAACCCAAAGTACAGCTTATTAAATTTCATTAGGTTTTTTCCAGAAAATAAGTATTTAAAAAAAAAATCAAGACTCCTTGTAATACCGTATTTCCTATGACCTGGGAATTATCGAGAAAACAAAAGGAAGAAAATGTTTAAAAGGACAACGAATGAATTCATATAAAATTTTTACAATTTGTATTACTATCATTCATTAAAAAATTGATGTTCACTTAGGAATATAGTTATTTTTTGAAGCTGTGTATTGATAATCTATGTAAGAAAGGATTAGCAAAAAACAATTATCCAATCATCTATATTGATTAGAAAAAAATGATACTTAAAACCATACAACATTTCTTAAGGTGTTGCATTTCTATTATGATTTTACCTGGAAATATTTTGAATTAGCAAACAAATATATGCTGCTTCTTTCATAGTAAAATGAGAAGAACTTTAGCTGATCACACATAGAAGGTGACCTAAGGAGGGATTAGATTAGCCTCAGGAGATGAGACAAAGCTCAGCTCTCCAAACTTGGAACAGGGATGGACACACATTTCCTGCAAAAGGGCAGACAGTAAATACTTTATGCTTTGTGGGCCTCATGGAACCTCTGTCACATATTCTTCACCATCTTCTTCCTTTTTGGTTTTACAGCCCTTTAAAAATGTAAACCCCATTTTTAGCCCGTGGCTGTAAAAAGAGATGAGGGGTCGTGTAGCTTGCTGACCCCTGTAATGGGAGGAATGCTGAGTCTACATCTTGCCGTGTGTATGTCGCTACCTCTGCATATACTTAGATTTTTCTCATAGAAGTCTCATGTTCATTGCTTGAAATTCACTGATTACATTTTTTAGCAAATCGTCCCCCCCCACACCCTTAACCCAACAGCTGGCAATCAGGCAGCAGATCTTCTTTGGTTTTACTATAAAAGCAGTCTCTCAGAAACTCTGAAGTTCACACACGTCTCAAATTGTATTCGCATCAAAGGAAACATCAACCCTCGGACCGTGTTCAGGAGGAAAGACTTAAAATGCAGATACCATGCCGTCCCATCATTCAGAGTCTTCAGATCCTGCATACCAGCCACTAAATGATGCTGAATGATGTCCCTGATCCCACGATGCATCTCACCTCCGCTATCCCAATTATTCCTCACCACCATTCGGCGAGCTGATGCTTAGGATACACATGAGAAAAGCTACCGAGAAACACTAAGTGACTTTCCCAAAGTCACAGAGATACCAAGTGGTGAAGATGAATTTGGACCTTCCTCCTATTTAAGGTTAATTTCCCCTACATGTGTTTTGAAAATCCGAGCCCCACCCATCACCTCAGGAATCTTACACTATATGTAGCACAAATATTACTAAAATTTAATGAAAAAAAAAAAGACATTTCCAGATATCAAAAACTCAGGGCATTTACCTTTCAAATAATTCTGGAAGAAAAGTAATTACTAAATGATGTATTTCAAGAATACAAACAAAGTATCCCAAAGAGAAGGTTGCATGAGATCAGAAACGGTATACCTGATTCAGGTCACCATCTCCTCTCCGCTGCCCGCACATGAGAAGGGTCAGAGAGTGACAGGAAGAATTACTTCAGGAAGACAGTGGACTTGCTTTAATCAGTGGTACATGGACACAACAAGAACATGTTAGTGATATAGTTAAGGCATATTATCATTTTGCAAAAGAAGGAGGAAAAAACGTGATCAGAAACTCCAGGGAAATGAACAATAAAACAGTACCAGAAAGTCACGGACCTCTCATGAAGCAAAACAAAATGTGATAAGACTTTTAGAAGTGGTTAAGTGGAAGAAAAGAGAATCCATTTAAACATGGCACTTAAAATATTCACTTCTGAGTGACCCAGTCTTCCTTTCTACATATATCTGTTTAATACCTGGTGTATATGAACAATATTGGGATGTGTTATTATTTTCAGTTTACTGCTTTTCAGTTTTGAGATCAATTTATACACAAAACAGAGGTGACAATATAATGCTATTTTTATGAACTGTTATAGGTTTAAATAATCAGCAAATGGAAAAATTTCAGAGAAAAAGAACAGTGGAGCCTTGCTAAATCCTAAATTTACATAATGGGAAACAAGATACATTGCTTAAAGCTTCTTGATAAAGAAATATAAAGTTAATATATTAATATTGCAAGGATGTCACATGGAAGGACCTGAATAAAATTCTATAATATGTAGAAGGGAAGGAGGAGGGGATAATTGAAATAGGGCTAGATAGAGTAACTGGGCAAAGTTTGTCATCTGTCATAATAAGGAATTACTAAATGTAGCTTGTAGTTGATATAACAACAAATGAAGTTGGAAAATATAATTTAGAATGTAAATGTGACTGCCAGGAGAAATGAAAATAGGTGAGTTCTATGGAGTGGGACAGGAGCTGGGTAAAAGAATTTTGCTCTTTGTTTTATATTCCAAGCTCTGAATTATTTGCTTACTATGTGCATATATTACTTGTATAATAAAAGAAAAAAAAGTAAGTTGGAATCTGGCCCCATTTGTATATTAAAATTTCGGAGGAACAAAATTACAAATCCTGAGAAGTGAGAACAGAAGTCACAGATAATAGAGAAACCAAAATCAATTCAGAGAGATATTTGATTTCTTGAGTATAAAACATTTTGAGCTGACTGCCAAAAAAATGATCCTTAATTTATCTCTAGTAAAAGAAATAACAAAAAAGGGCCATTAAACTCAGAGGTCTCCACACTCAACGGACTTAGACATACAGGGAATCACAAAGACATTTGTTCTTTCACATCAAACAACGATGATAATAACAACAAAACAGTGAAACTGATTTCAGCATACTTCACACTTGAAATAAGGCGAGGGGAGAATCCTTCAATATCATATATCCTTTGCATATCTAACTCTATGTACCCTAGAGCAGAGTCTAATGTGAAGTCCTCCGTATGTCTGTAAAACATCTCCTGGCAGCAAAATGCATAAAGCATACCTGTGCTATTGAGCCGTGGCAAGGTATTCAGTTGATTCCAGCAGCTGCCTTCATTCCTCCCACAAGCTTTTAAACATCCATTCTTTTCAGTCTTCTACTCTCATGAATACCGTATACATTTTGCAGCTGAGGAGAGATAAAAGCATGATAATTATATTTAATTATCTGAATTGATTTTTATAGCAAGTGTCTAGAATTTAAGGGATATTTAATGCAAAACTGTACATGGCCTACATAGTGATTTTCTTTTTGCATTAGGCTTAGTCAACATGGCCAGCAAGGCTAAATCCATTTTTGGTATATACACATGCATATCTAAAAGGCTAACCAGGGAGCCCAGGCTAAATCACACCTGGTACAGAAATCACTTCTCTCATCCCTGAAAGTGCTTGCACACTTCCAGGGATGGGGAGATCACTCAAAATGCAGCCCAATATTATTGAAAAACAGTAGTTAGTGCAATATTCTACCTTATATTAAGTTGAAACTTGCTTCCATTAATTCCAACACCTGGTGGTCCTAGTGAGTTCTGCCTTTTAGAGCAGCATAGTCTAATTCTATTCTCAATTCCACATTACACTTGTTCAAGACTTAGACATAGTCATACCACTTTGAGGGCTTCTTCCAATGCAGTTAAAAAACCGACTTTATAATTTTGATTCAGAGCATAGACTTTGATATCAGAGAGACTAGAGTTCTAGATCTGCCATTTACTAGCCATAAGGTTTTGGGCAAGTGACTTACCCTGTTAAAGCCTGTAATTAATTTATACAGATAATAATAGTAAATGACCTCTAAGTTAGTTGTGAGATAAGATAATGCATATTAGGCACTCATAAAAGGCTGATGCCTTTGAGAATTTATCATTTTCCTAATATTAATATTTCACAGTGTTTTATGAGGATCAAATGATATATAATCCATGCTAAAATATTTGGTCAGTTCTATAGCAATACACAATAGTAATTGATATTTCTGATTATGTTCAGTCTTTCAATTATAATCATCAATATAAAGTAAGACAAAATTAAGTTTATTTCAGTCATGAACTAAGCTGACAATCCCAACTACTAGATATACTGCATTTTCCGTTCTTGTACATGGGCGGCATTAGTTCTAAATTAAACTTTGAAAGAGTTTTAGCTTTAACATGCATTAATTCTATGTAAACTATGGTGAACCTGAGCAATCCAGAACTGAAAATTCAAGATCAATTTTATTGGAGCAGGAAAGAATTCTTGACTATCCACTATGAACTGAAGAACAAAGTTATTGTTACTATTTTGAGGAATGAATGTTAATATTTTGAGCGTCTACTTAAGAACTTTATGATTTTCAGCATTAAACCTGACATTTTGTGCCTATTTCCTTGCGGCTGACTAGGCTAACCACAGCCCATTGATCCTGGAATGACCCGGAAGCCAGTCAGGCATGTGACAAAGTAACTCAACCCACAACCGAGAGCTACCTCAATGAAAGGCAGGCAAGTAGTGTTTCCTCACAGCACATTTTATCAAAACATTGTTCTTTATTTTAACTATGAGTATTAGTGAACTTACATGCTATAAGAAATATAGTATCTTATTATCACTTGGAGCTACACAGAGCTACAAGTGTTTATTAGAAGGAAAAACAGAGAGGGAAATATAATGCTTTATGGAATGAATCTATGCATTCAAAATGAAATGCCTTGTACTTTTTGGATATTAAGTTGTAAATTATTTTTAAATAAGAATTTCTCAATATCCATTGCTTGCTCATAAACAAATTGGGTGCTTTGCAGTTTCATACTTTACACTTATATTTCTTTATTATAAAATACTTTTGTAGCTCTACATTTAACTTAAGATTATTGATACTTTGTGAGGGATTTCTCATATCATTGACAATTCACTTCTTTTAAATGTATTTATCTTCAAATACAGTATAAAGAAGTACTCAAAAAACAAATTATCAAACACAAGCACATGCACAACCTACCCCTTATGGAGTTTACATTCCACAAATTTTGATTGTTTAAAATTAATGAGGACCTTTTAGTCCAGTGATTAATTTAGTACTTCACTGGTACATAGTAAGTATATTTTAACTCATCAATAGGGATCATATGCTGATGTTTGGATCACTGGCCATCATTATGTTGTTCTTTGAATGTTCACAAACCTGATGGTATATAAACTTAAGTACAGTTGGGAGAATATTAGCAAACAAAACCATAATTTTGGCATAATTCTTTATATTACTTGTATTATATAATTTATTCATTGTGTTATTTGCCCAGAAGAAGTGACTAAGAACAAAGGATCTACAAAATAGACCCAAATGGAGGTGATCCCTGTATATCAAATTAAGACATTTGCTTCGGATATCCTTTACCTCACCAAATTTATACATATGTTCATTTGTTATTTGTAAGAGTTGATTCTTTGTCGCAAGCAGAAAAGTAGGAAAAATATTTGGAAAATGATGCAAGTGTGTAAGTTTTTTTAAAAGGGGGGGCAGGAATTTTAAAATGATAAAATAAATCATAGCCAGTATGTATTGAGCACTTACTATATTCCATGCACTGTACAAATGTTTTATATGCATCATCTAATTTAATTTCCCCCAAAACTCTTCAAGATATTTACTTTTGTAAACTCCACATCATGTTTGATAATACAGAGCCTTTGTAAGTTAAAGTAACTTTTCTATATTCAGACAAACCCAGATATGTCTGAAGCCAAACCCAGACCCATAATTGCTATTATGTTTGCCAGTGGTTTTCAAAAGTGGGGTATAAAATCAATTTCGTTACAAATGGGCAGCTTTTATTAAAAATGAAATAGACTAGAATCAAATTGAAACTACCAGAATACATAACAGTTGATAGAGAGATAGGAGATAGATGGATAGATGGATGGGTAGAGAGAGGAGGGCAGGGAAATAGATAGCAGCAGACAGAAAGGCTGGAGGGTCATGGAAAGGCGTGTCCTCCCGTGGAAACACTGTGTGCCAGAGCTCAGGTGGGAGAAGAACAAGGAACACTAGTAGACACCGTCTCATTGGACTGTTGTGAGACTGAATGAAAGAATGGATAATCGTGAGTGCTCAATAAAGTGGTGCTCATTCTTATCAAGAGACACATAATTGGGAAGCGGCTGTGGCTCAATCAGTAGGGCTCCCGTTTACCATATGGGAGGCCCCGGGTTCGGTTCCCGGGGCCTCCTGGTGAAGGCAAGCCCGCCCGCACGGCGTGGTTAGCTGACCCAGCGAGCACAAGCAGCAAGGGGGGGATAAATGAATAAATAAATAAATAATCTTTAAAAAAAAAAAAGACACATAATCATTTTTAGTATTTCCATCACCTCCTCCCACCAAATCAAGGTTACCTTGCATTTTGGGGTTTTAAGAGCCTTTAGGATCTTTTCATTTTATTTAATCCAAAAGTTCTAAGTTGTAAATACTGCTGTATGAAGCAAATTAATGCAGACTGGATGACCTGGAGCAGGGGTTAGGTCTCAGCTTGGCTGCTATTTTTCATTGTTCAGCATCAGCCCCAGGTCACTTAGTGAGGGCTTTCCTGACCACAGGTGAGCTGCCCTGCTCACCACCCTCTGTGTCTCTCCTTGAGAGTCTCTTATTTATGTATGTATGTCTGTGTATATGGATGTGTGTATTTTCACCTGTTGCCCCACTATCACCAAGAACAAATATTAGGTTCACGAGAGCAGAACCTAATCTCTCTTGCTCACCAGGTAGAACTGAGCCTGAAATGTAGTAGACTATCAATAATAATTGTTGAATGCACACAGACAAAATCAGGAAGTCAGTGGAATTTACTTCGGTGCCTCCAGTCTTTTTTCAGATCCTCTAGTCCTCAGTCTAGATCATCAGAATTTTCACCAAGAGGTACTAACATTCTGTTAAGCTGTCTGCTCCTGAGTGCTTTAGGTTACCTCTGACAGGCCCTGCAGCCCAGAGCTCAAGGGAGGCTTGCTGGGGCTGCCAGGACTCACCGTCACCCACCTACCTTACCTACGGGGTAGCCCAAACCAAGGAGCACGAAATCTGCCACTGCCCCTTTCCATCTTTCCCAGTGTTTTCCCAGCTGTGTTGACAGTGAATCTGGGTCTTGTGTCAGCTAATGAAAAGTGTGGGTATAAGAAATTAAAAATCTGAGGAAAATATGATTCTTTGGAAGTACACATTTCTGTAAAAGTAAGTATTGCTTTATTAGTCATTTAAGTACATGGTGTTTTCTTATATTAATGAGTCATATCTGTTAATAAGAGGTTCCAGAATCCCAATCAGGCTTGTGAATCCTATTGAGATTCAGAAATGCTTTCTTAAATTCATCATGAAAAATACCTTTAGGTTAAAAAATAAAGTACCCTTTTAAAATTTCTTATTAAAGAACTGGGAAGCCAAAATTTAATCCTTTATTGGATATAGTTGGGGAAATGTATTTAATTAAAAATATATGGGAGGGGAGAGTAGGAAAAAGAGGAAAAAAGGGCATTTTGAAGAATCTCCTTTGACCCTCCAGGGTCTGGCATCAGACCACCAGGGCACTCACTGCCTAACAGCTCCTGCTGCTCAGGGCAAAGCAGTACAGCTCTGCCCTGAAGAGAAACCCAGCAGCGTTTTACCAACACAAGCAGACTCCAGTTCCCCAGTTCCTTCCTCTGTTTTCCTTTCTTATTCCCTTTTCTCCTCTCTCTTAACTCCTGCATTTTGGTGCTAAAACTAACCCCTCCCTCACTTGCATTCCAAATTGAAATCCCAATTTATTGATTTGCAAAGAAGGGCTTCCCACCCTACACCGCAGCTCTGAGCCATTTTATCCCTAGCTGAAATGTTTGCTGTTGTACGCACGACCCTAGCAGGCAATGTCTACCATTTCCTGCAACATCCTCATTATAATAATGGGTGGAATCCTAAGGTAAGCAAATAATTTCTCAGAGAACATACCTCACCCCCTCAAGGGCCATAAAGCCTTCCCAGCAAATGGGATCTCATTAACTAACTCAACTGAGAACACATATGCATAATGGCATGAGGCACTTGGGGTGGCAAGGTGCCAACTCTGGATTCCAGGAGAATCTTTTTTTAAGAAAGAACGTAGCAGCCTCTCTGACAAACCATATTCCATATAAAATAAAACGAGAATGCGGCAGCCACCGCTCTTTAGGTAGACACTGTTGAGTTACGTTACAAGACACAAACCTTTGAATTCTCTTCAGATTTCCAAAAGCTGGGATAAATTCCCCTCTGGTAGTCAGCTTTGCTAAAGGTTTCTGGATCCTTTCTTTTAGTCTCATTTCCCCTCCAGTTTCTTGGGGTAACAGTCTAAAGTTGAGACACTACATTTTTAAAGGAATTGTGAAAACTCCCCCATTTAGTAACAGAGGAAGTAAAAGTACACTTTCTTCCCTCAGAATTTTAGTTGGAAAGTACTAGAAAGAGAAACCATATGCAGAAAAAGGAAAGGGACACCCAGACCAGATGAATATCCACCCAAGGTGATCGAGCTCCTCAGAGCCAGCGCAGTGCCTTAACTCAAATCAGAGCTGTGCGCCTTATACTCTCTTGACCAGTCTCTGACATTCGGTCCATCCAGATAAATTTAAAAATCCTTCTGAATTCTATCCAGTCTCAGAGTTATGTGACCATAAAGAAGAAGAGAAAGTAAAATTACGAAGGGAGTTCCTCTCCTGGAACCCCGCAGATTCTCTGTCCCAGCAAAGCGAAGCCTGCTCCCTGAGGTTGCGGGGTGCTGCAGTTGTGAGAAACCCGTCGATGACATTTCATCACTGACAGTGTGTTCAGTTCCAATGCACAAGTGTGGGGAAATCGGGTTCCAGTGGGTAATGAGTCATTTACTTCGACTCCTCCTCTGCCCTTTTTCATTTGGTGGGATTGATTTCCTTTCCCCACATAAATTCACTTGTCACTATTCATGACTTGAGAATTGACTCTCTCCTCTCTTTGTACTTTTCTTCATGAGCCAACTTCTATTCTTAAAAACAACTGAAAATGCACAGTAATAAAAAATTGTTGAAGATGGCATCTACGAAAATGCTTGCTATGGAATATTCTTCTTAGTAATATAAATAAAGTACTGCTCTTCAGATATACCTATAAAGAAATATCAAGTACCACCAGTACTTAAATAATGAAAGAGGAAAATAATCATCAGGTGTCCAAAAATTAACCACTTCTCTTCCCACACACACCCCAGTGGCAAATTTAATCTTCAGCTTCCTTTTTTCCTGCAGAAAGAAGAAATGGGAAATAATGAAATCTCTACTTCCCAGTTTCTAAGGCAGGGGTTCTTAGCAAGGGGTCCGTGAGCCTAAATTTAAATTCACAAAAACATTATACTTGTGGGGACGTGTTGGTGCTGGTGTGATGTATTTATTAAATAAGACAATGTATAGTGTGGGCTTAGTAAGGGGTCGATGGTTTTCACCTGACTGGCGGAAGGGTCCGTGAAACAAAAAAAGTTAAGAGCCCCTGTTCAAAGGTGTTATCCAAGTTTAAAAAAATAAAAAAGATTGACTCAAAGCTCCCTTAGGAGTTGCAGGGAGAGCTGGAGAGGCGCTGCATTCTCTCCTGAGATGAAGATCTACTTCCTCCCCTTGGATGAGGATGGAGTCTTCTCGGAGCTGAGTCTGGGTAGAATAACTAGTAGAGCTTGATGTTTATGAAAATGTCCTTACATAGAAGTATTGCAAGTGAAAGCTTTTTCCAAAATGGTAATATAAGACCTCGGAATACAAGGGCGGGGCCAGACTGAGAACCAAGCACCCTGCACCATCCCACCCCTCCCTGGACAAAGAGGGGCCCTGGTGAACAGGACAGGCACGAGGAGAGGCCTGCCTCAGCTGTGGGAACGGCCTGTCCAGCTCCGCGCACTTGGGCAGGCTTCTCCTGGTGGCAGGAGAGCTCTGAGGTGTTCTGAGACAGAAACCCCAGTGGCTGGGCTCACTCTCTTCAGGTGATGAAAGAGTTCAACTGATTCCTGTCCCCTTTGTCGGGGCGGCAGAGCGCTCCCCGGGCATTCCCTGGACAATGCCACAGAGCTCATCCTTCTCCTGTTTAGCTGTGAATTGCCTCTTGCAGTCAAATCAACTGTCGAAAAATAACCTCAGCATGGGAAGAGTTCACTTTCAAGACACTGAAATATCTCATATTAAGATGGTGACCCCGATTCTGAACGTTCTGTATGGAGTTTTTTTAATTTCCAAGCTTCAAGTCCCTTGAAGATTAGTTGCCTAGAAGAGACACAGCCTGTCAGGAAGAGGATAGGTTTGCCTGGCATAAAACATCAAATTTAGTGCATATTTTCTGGTTATATTAGTCAAGTTCCTTGATCCTCCAATTTGAGGCAGGCTAGAATAGGGATCTAAGGAGGAAGAGACAGAAAACCAATGAGCCTGGTAAGAGAAACTGAGGCAATGGCCTGTTAACTTACATCAGCCTGCTGAGTCACACAGGCAAGCTGGGAAGGGGTGGCTTAGAGCACACGCCCTGCAGCTCACAGCTCACACCTGCAGCTCACAGCACACACCTGCACCTCACAGCTCACACCCTGCAGCTCACAGCTCACACCCCATACCCCACAGCTCACAGCTCACACCCTGCAGCTCACAGCTCATACCCCACAGCTCACAGCACACACCTGCAGCTCACAGCTCACACCTGCAGCTCACAGCACACACCTGCAGCTCACAGCTCACACCTGCAGCTCACAGCACATATCCTGAAGCTCACAGCTCACACCCCACAGCTCACAGCACACACCTGCAGCTCACAGCTCACACCCCATACCCCACAGCTCACAGCACACATCCTGAAGCTCACAGCTCACACCCCACAGCTCACAGCTCACACCTGCAGCTCACAGCTCACACCTGCAGCTCACAGCACACATCCTGAAGCTCACAGCTCACACCTGCAGCTCACAGCACACACCTGCAGCTCACAGCTCACACCTGCAGCTCACAGCACACATCCTGAAGCTCACAGCTCACACCCCACAGCTCACAGCTCACACCCCACAGCTCATAGCACACACCTGCAGCTCACAGCTCATACCTGCAGCTCACAGCTCACACCTGCAGCTCACAGCACACATCCTGAAGCTCACAGCTCACACCCCACAGCACACGGCTCATATCCCACAGCTCACAGCACACATCCTGAAGCTCACAGCTCACACCTCACAGCACACAGCTCACACCCCACAGCTCACAGCACACACCTGCAGTTCACAGCTCACACCTATAGCTCACAGCTCACACCTGCAGCTCACAGCACACATCCTGAAGCTCACAGCTCACACTCCCAAAGGCTGCATTATCAGAAGGCAGCCAGCAAAATGGGACTGGGCAAGAGAGGCACCACCAGCACCCACCACCTGCTTTCAGGTGACCTCACGCCTTGTGGACAGTGACGACCAGAAGCTAATCACCACCGGTCAACATGCTCTGCAGAGGTCAGGGACAGCAGCCAGAATCCTGCTTCTGAAGCTCAGCCAGTGTGGCCAGCAGGCGCAGGCAGCAGAGCCAGGCTTGTACAGCACAGTCAGCAGGGATTTGGGGGACCACCAGGGCCGCTCCATCCCACGGAGAACACAGCAGAGCTCCGGCAAAGCCGCTGTTTGTCTCTGGTTTGGAGGTTTGATCTCTGGATTTATCAGCATGGGGCGTTTGGGAAAGCTTGATCAGAAGAATGTCATTAAAATAAGGTCAGCTCTCTTTTGAACTTTGAGACCACCTGGGAGAATTTAATAATATAATATCCTGTGTTGATGAGAGAATGGGAAATGAGTGCCCATCATAAATCTGGGGAAGGTAAAGTTTTGTGGAATATAATTTGGCCTTAAAAAACGTCCATCGTCTTTGAACCAATAAATTCAATTTAGAAGTTTCTCCAAGGAAATAGACATAGAGGCACACAAGTAATTATAAAGGACATCTTAGCCCAACTTATAAAAGCAAAAAATATATTGTATATAATCTACTTTTCCTTTCTACCTTGAAATTACATGTCTTCAGCTACCTGCCTAAATGCCTTTGTATCTTCTCTTCCTTACCTACTTATGCTTCTTCATTTAGACTCTGTCATACCACTTCTCTCTACCTCTCTAGAAGCTTTTCCCAACTTCCCAGATTGGATGAGATGTTCCTTCTCTATGCATACTTTTATCATCTCACTTATCACATCGTGTTAAATCTGTTTGAGAGACTCTTCTATTCCCAACCACGGAATCCTAATGTACTGAATAAAAAAATAAAAATAAAACATTTTTGAGTTAGTTGAAGTGACCTGTTTAACTGAATTAGGGAATAGAAGAGACAGTTTAGGGGAAGTCATGTATTCAGCATTGCTATATTAAGTTAGCAATAGTGGTGGACCCTCCAGGTGGAGATTTCCAGGAGAATTGGTTTGGGAAATTGTCAAGTGTGAATTCAGGAGACAGGCCAGGACAAGAGCGATTATATGTATACTGCAACTATTTACAGAGAGGAAATAGTTTAAAATATGGCTGAGAACATTAAGAAAAGGCATTTAGCAACAGAAAAAGGAAGGCAGAAGAAGCTTAGAGAATACCTGCATTTAAATAGTTGAAGGATCAGCCAGAGGATTTGGAAGAGACATGGAGGAGACGACATCTCCAAAGCCAAGTAAGTCATGGAGAATTCCAAGGAAGGGCAATCCACATTACCAACATATTTATATAGCTAGAGCAGTGATTCTCAATCAGGGATGATTTTGTCCCCAAGGGGACATTCGACAACGTTTGGAGGCACGTTTTGGTTGTCTCAACTTGGGAAGGGCGGGATACTACTGGCATCTGGTGGGTAGATGCCAGGGATGATGTTAAACACTCTGCAATGCACAGGACAGACCCCAGAACAAAGAATTACGTGGCCCCAGATGTCAGCAGTGCCAAAGTTGAGAAAGCATGCAAAGATGGAGAGGACAGCACAATGGGCAGTGCATAAACAATGGAGCCTGTGGAGGAAAAAAACAAGATTTAGAGTCCTCGAAGGCAAACTTTTCAGGTCACTGCTATGCAGGTCTCAAGAGAAGTGCTTCGAAAACAGTGGGTACTCAGTAAAAATCAAATAGAAGTGCTTGGAAAACAGTGGGTGCTCAATAAAAGTCACTGACTGGCATTAAGTGCACTCTTTGAGTGGGTCAATGAGATCAGCCTGAGAGTCCATTGTTGTTTTCAAGCTAAATGAGGGGCTTCATATTTGGAAATAAGGGTACGTTGGCCAAATGTATCAAAATAAAAACTTCACTTACAGATGTAAGAATTAGTGCCTTCACAAACGCTCGTCAAAATGTAGTAAATCACGGAGACTCACTCTACAAAGGATTTGGAATTTGGGTTTTATGAATTAAGAAAAAAAATTTGTAAAAGCACGAGTCTTCATGTTATTTATTTCACTATCTTCTATAATAGCAGTATTTCATAATTACCTAAATTAAAAAGCATACTTATCATTTTAAAATTTACAGTCTTGAATGTTATTATTTCTTGTCTAAAAAGTTTAATAGCTTTCTCTGGCCATTTTCAGTAGATACAAATTGGTTATTATACTTAACCAAAGTCCTTCCACTAGCTAAACATATGTACCTCTCTATATATGTTGCATTCTCTAAAGAGTCCGTGATTCATTCTGACGGAAGGCGTCTGCAGAGCACAGCACATGCTGAGCCCGCAGAGGTTGTCTAAAGTCATCAATGAAACAAACGACTTCTCAAAAACAGCTGCAAGGCCATCTGGGGTGCTCCATCGTTACAAATATGCTATCAAAAATAAATCTTATTTTCCCTGAATATTAAGTTCTTGTTTCTAGGTATTTAACTGACCCCTTTGTTTCTGGAGCTCTGTAAGGGTCAATCACCAAGAAACGGGATGGTTGACTTTCGTTTGGGGGTTGACTACTGGCCTTACCTTAAGCCAGCCTTCCTTACTCAACAGGACAAAGATCCTCAAATTCTTCCCTAACTTTACAGCAATTTCAGGCTATTGGTAAGGCCTGCGTGCTCCTTCTATCAGGGGAAGAATGCTAGATGATCAAAACGACCATTTCCATATTTTTTTGTGGTTAAAATAAAGAAACTAGTATGAAGTATGCTGTTTTCCTTGCCAGCTTCTAGTCATATACTATTTGTTAAAATAAGGAAGATACAGGAAAAGCTAATTGATTCACATCAGTGGTTAAACTCTGGTGATCATTTAGCTAAACTAAAAACTGGAAAGCAAGATCAAGTAAATTTATATTTGATCGAAGGTCAAATGACACTTTGAACAACCATCAATTATTCCACTAGTTAAAACCACTCACTCTAACCCAAATACAAAGCGGTGGAAAAGTATCCCAGCTTTGAAACACAAGGAAATCCAAATATATAAAGGCATGGCTTGAGGATTGGCATTCTCTGACCCCATGTGGAAGGTTTCTTTTCTAGAAATGCTTATTTTCCAGATCATTTGGGAAAAATTTAATGGAATAGGAGACACAGTACTCAATGAAATATTAAGACTGACTCATTACAACATAGAGGTAAAATCTTATGTTTCTTTGAGTGGAATTGTGATTTATTTTTATAATATACTTTTGATTTTGAAATAATTTTAGATTTACAAGAAAAGTTACAAAGAGAAAGACCAGGGAGTTTCTGTATATCTCTCCTCTGTTTTCCATGATGATTAGCTTTTGACATTGTCATAGCATAAGAAATCACACTCTGGTGTATCTCTGAGTTTCCTGGAACTGCTGTGACAACGTACCTAAAACCGCAGACGCTTGTCCTCTCACAGCTCTGGGGCCAGAAGTCTGAAGCCAAGGTCTCGAAGGCACGGGGCGAAAGGCCATTCCTTGCCCTCTCCAGTTCCTGGTGGCTCCAGCTCTTCTTCGGCCGCATCACTCCAACCTCTACCTCCTCTTCTCTGTGTCTCTTAGAAGGGCACTTGCCGTTGGACTTAGGGTCACCCATATAATTCAGGATACTCTCTCAAGATCCTTGATTCTTCTGCAAACACACTTTTTCCAACTAAGTTAACATTCAGTTCCTGGAAATTAGGCAGGGCCACGTTTTGAAGGCCACCACGCAGCTTGTGATCTGTAGCAGATCACTGCGAACTCAGCGCCACTCGGTTCCACCCTTACTGTCCTCTTCCTGCCTCGGGACCCACTCCAGGCTCCTGCCTTGCATGCCTTGTTCTGTCCCCAGTCTCCTCTTATCAAAAGCAGGCTTTCCTTGCTTCTCATGGCCTTGAGGGTCTCAAGGCATACTGGCAGCGTCCTGTAGAAAGACCCCAAACTGGGTTTGTCTGGTATTTTTGTCATGCTTACACTGGAATTATGGGTTCTGGGAAAGAATACCAAAGAGCAGAGTGCTTGTCTCATCACCTCATGGCAGGTCAGGGTTTATGATCTCCACATGACATCGTTAGTGAGATTAACTTCTATCACTGTTTAAGGTCATTTTTGCCAGGTTTTCTTCATTTGACATTACCATAATGTCCTTTCCCTACTTTAGTGTATGGAATGGAGTCACTAAGTCTAGCCCATGGCACATGGTGGGAGGTGGGAAATGGGTGGGAGGTGGGGGGATGGGTGAGATGTGGGCATGGGGAGGGGGGTAAGGAGAGGTGGGGGGATGGAGGGAGTGAAGATTAATCTCCACCTCCTATAGTGTGAAGCACCTCTACAGATTTGTGGTTTTTCTGTAAGAAATATTATTCCTCATTTTTAAAATGTTTTCAGTCATTTATTTATGTTAGTATGGACACGTGCATTTTATAGCTAATACTACACAATGTATTTTGTTGCTCAAATGACTCCAGCTTTGGCCACAGGGGGCTCTTTCAGGTTTGCACCTGTGTCCCTTTGACATGCCCCCATCCTATTGTTTTTTGAGCGCTTCCTTACTTTCTGGTACTACAGAATGTTCCAGGCTCCCCTGATATCTGTGGCTTACTGTGTCTGGAGTCAGGAATGACACTCTCCTCCCAAAACCTTGGGAATCTCAGTATGTAAAAACAGCAACACTGTTTCATAAAGTAGTGATTAGACAAAGAGCCAGGTTAAAAAGTTACCTGAGGTATTTTTCACAGCTAAAACTTTCTTGCCTCAGGCAGAAGACAGGGCATAACCCTGAATTTTTGTGATAGAGTTAACAACCTTCAGCTCCAGCACAACGTCTAGCTGAGACTAATTCCTTGTTGTGCAAACCTTCACTGGCTGTGGCTTCTGCACCCCTTCTCACTTACTCTTACCTTTTGTCAGTGTTTGTGAAAGTACAGGAGCTGCTCTCTCATAAAATCACCAATTCAGTAATACATGGTTTTTATGTAATTGTTTTGTCCCTTGAGACTCTAGAAAATTTTACAGTGTAGAAGCAGGTCACTTACCGGAAATGAATTGAAACAAAGCTGCCCATGGCAGGCTGCTGGTACACGTTTGGAATAAACAGTTCTGCACAGGATTCCAACTCTTATATTTGTTTATATCTCCCCTAGAAGAGGGAAGCCAAGAGAAATTTCCCTAATTATTGGTGGACTTTGTAGGAAGCATGCTACAGTGACCTAACCCTGCTTTAACAGCACATTAAAGAAGCTAGAAGTAAGATATGACCTGGCAATAAGATGACTTCACTAGCGTGTGACATGCCATTATCTTCAAAGCCCTTTCGTCTATATGGGCTTATTTCACCACCAAAAAGGATGTGCAGATGGGCAAGGAGAGTATTTAAAGGAAGAATTATCCCTAGTCTAGAGAGGAGGAAGCCAAGATGAGAGACGCTAGACTCCTTAGCACAGTCACACTTATTTCTCTACTGAGTACAAGACTCTAAAGGGGTGTCTTTTAAATCCTCCTGTATTAATAATTTATGTACAGGAAAATCTCATAATATTTTGTATATATGAAATGTTCTTTAAGGTTCGTACAGATGAGAAAATAAAAAACAGCTAGAGGGTGGTCAGCCTTCATGGAGACTCAAGCTACGTCTGTGTGAGGCCAGGTGCTCACGGACTGTTTATCCAGAGCTTTCTAAACTTTTGTCCCAGGGGGCGGCTGGGGCTCAATCAGTGGGGCTCCCGTTTGCTATGTGGGGGGTCCCGGGTTGGGTTCCCGGGGCCTCCTTGTGGGGGCGGGCCCTCCCGCACGGCGTGGTTGGCTGTCCCGGCGAGCGCGGGCGGGGGGATGGATGAGTGGATGAATGAAATCTTTAAAAAAAAAGGGAAGGAAAAAAAATAAAATGAAATAAAAAAATAAACTTTTGTCCGGCAAACAAAGAAATCCTTTAAACCTTTAAAAATGTCATTTCCAGGAAATTATATGTGTGTGAAAGTCAAAGTGGAAAGATGTGTATTACTTCCTCTAAAAAGAGGAGTTATTTCAATAAAATATATTTTAGCAATATATGATCTGTAAGATTACAAATGAAAAAGTATGACGTGATGTGCGCTTTGTTTTCTGGCATGCAAAATTTTTAGAAGAAGGTACTTTGCCTTGTTATCACCACAAAGCACTTAGCAACCTTTCCTATTTTCAACATCATTTCTTGACAAGAACAAAGAGAAGACTAATCAGTGGGTGGCACTCTGAAACAATAGAGGAGGGTCACAGGAAAGAACACCACGTCTCTGCTAGAATAGTCCCTGCTCATTCTCTGAGCAGCAGGGTGAACGTCTTCATAATCACTGAAATTCAGGGTGGTTTGACTTCTGGCGTCCCAATGAAGTCGTCAGTTTTACAGGAGTGTCTCCCAACGAATGCAGGCAGGTTTACAAGGGTAAAAGAAGGAGGAAATTCCGCAGCCAGTTTTCTTAGGATTTCTATCCTGCTTATCACATTAGTTCTCTTTATTCTTTGCTCTAAGACAACTAGGGTCTAAAATATCACTGAATATGAATTGTGGATAACTCTGTGAAGAATTCATTTAATGTATTTTGATGTTTGGCTTCTAAATACTGTTAAGAAATTATCATCCTCCAAACTGTTAATAAATGCTAAAACTGGCAATTATTATATTTCCTTTCAGCATCATTCTTGATGAATGCTTGATTCTCTTTGGATTTTTTTATTTTAAAATTAACAGAATATAAATCTGACTTCATTTCTCACTTTTGCCACTTCATCTCTCACTCTTTTAACTAAGAGTTAGCATGGTGTATCTTTCTCCATCCTTTTACTTTCACCTACCTACTTGCATTTTAATATATATACAGTGAGATTCAAGTAGACGACAAATAGTTGGTTCATGTTTTTTTCTGCTCTGATAATGTCTTTTCATTAGTGTATTTAGATAATGCACATTTAAAATGATTATTGATATGACTGCCTTATATCTGCCATTTATGTAATGATTTTCTATTCCTTGCATTTGCTCTTTGTTTCTTTTTGTTTCCCCTCATTTTTCCCTCTCTAGTTTTAACTGAGGATTTTATAAAATTCCATTTTCTCTCTTCTCCTAGAATACCAATTATATAATTCTCTTAATTTTCAGAAGTTCCCCTCAAGTATGTAATATACTATTTTAATTCATCTAAGTCTGCCTCCAAATGCTGTTTCACAAGTACTGCAAGTTCCTTATAACAAGTTTTCCCAAGTGTTCTCTCCTAGCCTTATGACACTGAAGACATTCATTTCCCTTATTGATATGCTATAATCACCCAATAAATGGTTACTGTTATTACTTTGAACAGTTGTCTTTTAGATCAATTAAGAATAAGAAAAGTAAAGGATTTTATCTTACCTCCTCTTACTCCTTCATATAGATCCAAGTTTCCAATCCAAATCATTTTCCTTCTCCTTGAATAACTTCTTTTAACATTTCTTGCAGAGCATGTCTGCTTACAATGAATTCACTTAGTTTTCATTTGTCAGAGGAAGCCTATTTTCCCCTCAGTTTTGAAGGATGATTTTACTCGATAGAAAATTGGTGTGGTTTCTTTTACCATGCTTTAACCATTTCATTCCACTTAGTCTGGGTTGCATGTTTTCTATGAGATGTCTGCTGTCATTCTTACCTTGCCCTTCATTAGATAAGTGGATTTCATTTGTGCTTCTGTCTGTCTTCTTTCAAGATTTTCTCCTTGTTTTTGGTTTTCTGCAGTGTGAATATGATATGACTAGGTATAAGCGTTTGTGTATTTGTGCTTCTTGGTGTTCTCTGAGCTAACTGGATATGTAGTATAGTTTGAAGTCTGTCATTAATTTTGGAAAATTCACAGCCATCACTACTTCAACTGACTCTTCTGCTCTGTTCACTCTTTTTCTTATTCTAATAATCTACTTAGACATATATTATACCTTTTGCAATTGTCCCACAGGTTTTGGATGTTCTGTTTTTTCAGTCTTTTTTCTCTTTGCATTTCTGATTAGAGTGTTTCTCTTGACACATTTTCAAGCACACCAGTCTACTGATGAGCCCATCAAAGTTATTCTTCTTTTCTGTTACTATATTTTTCATTTCTTGAATTTCCTTTTGATTCTTTCTCAGAGTTTCCATTTCTCTGCTAATATTATCCATCTGTATTTTCATGTTTTGTACTTTACCCATTAGAGCTCTTAATATATCAATCACAGTTAATTACATGTCTGGTAATTCCAAATATCTGTGACATATCTGGTTCTAATAGTATATATCCATTATATATGCAAAGATCTTAAAGGATACATAAATAATATATAATAATTTTTCAAAATAGGGAGAGAGAATATCTGCTGAAGACATCCAATTGGGAGTTGATATTCATAATAATCTTTGAATAAAATGCAGAATTTCAACAAGTATTTTTGGAGCTAAGGGAATCTGAACTGAAGGAAGAAAACAAAGTTATGGATTTAGGATATTCAAAGATGATCCAAGCAGTTTAGCTTAAACATAGAGAACAGATATAAAGGTTAATGCCATATTATGTCAAGCTACATATGCCAGGGTAAAATGTCTATAGTTTATTTAATAGTCATTGTTAATTCAACAGCCAGTCTTGAGTTTAAAATAGTACCTGACATCCTCCCCTAACTTTCCAGTAAAATTTCTGTAAAGACAATAAACAATCCAAAATCCACAATAACAACCCAAAGGAGGCCTCATACTCAACACTGCCAGAATTTAGAAGGTATTTCCAGCAACTACAAGGCCAATAGAACTAAATATCTCCAGGTAACAAGAGCAAGGCTGCTGTCCTGGCACAGAAAAACAACGTCTTTAACTAGAGCACAGAGAAATTACTTCTGCTATGTAGATGTTAATTTGGGACAGAAAGAACACTATTCCTTCTTTCTTTATGCACACCAACATGCTATAGTTTTAGGAAACAAGTTAAGAGAATGAAAAGGAGCTTTGGGAAATGGCATTGTCACAATATGTGTGTGTTTGTGTATGTGTACAGTTATTCATTGTTTCAACCAAAAGTAGTTACCTGTTTTGTGTGAGACACTGGGTTGGACATTGTGGCTATATTTAAAAAGAGGGTTTACACTCTGAAAGGGAAGATAAAAAATTAATTGATGCTTGCAATGTAGTATAAAGTATGGAAAAGAAAAAATGCATGGTACTAAATCCTCATAATAATGACGCTTAAAGAAGCATCAAGTTTCATGAAATGTTTCCTGGAAAAATAGTCCATGAGCTGAGTCATTGTAATGGTTAGGCTAATGTGTCAGCTGGGGCCAGGAAATGGTGCCCAGTTGTCTGGTCAGGCAAGCACTGAGCTAATTGTAATACAAGGACATTTATGGGCTTTAATTATCAGTGAGTTGATTGTATAGACGGCTGATTACATCTACAATCAACTAAGGAGATTGCCATCAGCAATGAGTAACATCTCCTCTAATCAGTTGAAGCCCTTAAAAGGGGAAGTGATTTCAGCAATCAGAGAGAGAATTCCCATCTCTACTTTAGACAGCCAGCGTCTCCTGGGAACTTTTCAAGGAACTTCAATAAAGTTCTTGGCTTACAGCCTGCTCTACAGAATTTGGACTCGTGGTTCCCCACAGTTGTGTGAGATACTATTTTAAGATCTCATGCTTTTTACAGATATCTCCTGTCAGTTCTGTTTCCTAGAGAACCATAATAGAGTCATGAAAGACAAGTACAGTGTCCTCTTCAATGGAATCTAGTGAAGCACCTAGATGCATTGTAAAGAGACAATCAAGATAAAGCTTTGATGGCAGTTCTGCCTGGGTTAGAAATGTATAATTGGGGAGGGAATCATTTACTGCAGCATGGGTATACATTGAACTAATAATTTGGAGACCCATTCAGCCACTGGAATTACTGAAGCAGTAATTACTGCCGTTTGCTGTTGGGCAGACATCACTCATGGTCACAACAGGCATGGTAAACGGGGACAAGCAGAGAACTGAACAGATTGGCATCGGGCAAAATCGAGGGAGTAAATCTGCCATGCAGGGGGAAAGCAGACTGAAAAGGAACGGCAAGAGAAGTAGGATAATCAGCTGTGCTGTGGTAGATCAAGGTAGACGTTTCACAATGGATGGAGTGGTAATCAGTGCCAAATACTGGAGCAAGTCCATGGAGTATGAGGATCAAAAAGCATCTTTGGGGGGATGGATGTGGCTCAAACGATTGGGCGTCCGTCTCCCATATGCAGGGACCTGGGTTCGATCCCCAGGACCTCCCGGTAAAAAAAAAAAAAAAAAGAAAAGCATCTTTGCATTTCACAGCTAGAATTGCTGTTGACCTTGGCAAGAGCATTTTATGGAGAATTATAGGTCGAAGCCAGATAGCAGTTCACTGAAGAGCAAAATTAATGTTGTTAGTGTACTTTGCTCTCTCATTCCAGCCACGCTTGCCTTTTTCAGCCTCTCTAACATGTCCTGCTCCTGTGGGTGAAGAGCTGCATGATCTCCCTCCTCTTAACCTGATAAACTCCTTTTGAGACCTAAGTGGCTCAGATGTTACTTCCTGCACAGTAACTTCCTGACCACCGCCTCCACCCACCATTTCATGTCTTCCTGTTACACACACTCAGTGCACACTATCCCAAATTCTAGTTCCATGCTTGTCTTATTACTTGAATAGTGACTCCCACCCCTTCCCAACACGGGACGACAGCACCATGAAAGCTAGGACAATGCCTTATTTTCCTGGAAATGGTATCCCTAGGACCCAGTGAACTTCCCAGTACTCAACTAATATGAAACTATTACTCAACTAATAATTTTCCCCATATGAGACTAAAAACTCATTGAATTTATCCATTCACTTTATTTCCATGCAGTGCCTTACATATGAAAAGTTCTCAATAAATGTGTTCAAGCAATCAAACATAGCTAACTTTATTTTAATAAACAAATTAGTAGGATATAGCTGTCTAGAATCTTCCCCCAAAACTGCATGGTTTGTTTTGTTCACTACATTATCCCTATTTGTCTAGAATGATGGTTGACAGATAAGGGCATGCAAATTTTTGCTGAATTAATAAATGAATGATTAAATGAATGTACTCTAATGAGTAATAGTCTAATCTATACCTTAAGATTATAAACTTATAAGGCAAATTTCAAAAAATTACAAAAAAGTATCAGCTTTCTTTGATAATAGTAAGATGCAGTGTGATAATAGTGAGATGCAAGTAACAGCTTTCTATGATAATAGTAAGATGCAGGGAGATAATTTTAAAGGAATTTCTAACTCTTAATTGTAATCTATGCTATGAGGAAGAAAATGAAGAGCTACTTTTGGAAATCAAAGTGGCATAACAAGGATTTTTCTAATAAGCTCAACTATGAAAGGTTATGAATAATAAATCCAAAATGTATCGATCACTAAGGACACAGATGAAAGAAAATTATGAGTGTCACCTAAGATATTCTAAAGTCAAAGAAAGGGAAAAACGTTTTTTTAAAGTAAAGAAAATTCAGAGACAGAGTTTAAGTTATATACATAGCTACAGGAAAAATAAGAAAGAAACAGGGCTTAAAATCATATATTAGCACATTAAAAAATATTCAAAATTATTAGCCATCAGGAAAATGCAAACTAAAACCATAATAAGATATTGCTTAACATCCACCAGAATGGTAAAAGAAAAAGACTGATAATAACTAGTGATGGTGAAGATATAAAGCAGTAACTGAACTTCTTATACATTGCTGGTGGGAACATAAAATGGTACAATCATTTTGGAAAATATTTCACATATAGAGTAAAACAGAAATTTACATTATGACCCACATCTATTCGCAGACAGTTATCTAGGAGAAATGAAAACCTATGTCCACGAAAGCCTTATGCTTGAATTTCACTGCAGTTTTATTCATAAAAGTCAAAAATTAGAATCAAATCAAATGTCCATCAATAGGTCAAAATGATAAACGTATTATGACTTACTCATACAATGAAATGTTTCTCAAATGTAAAACAGAAATACATTATGGATATATTCCACAACATGAATCTCAAAAAATATTTAAGTGAATTCCCTAACTTCTAGTTGACAAGAATGGTGGCATAAGATGCTACTGGGTGCTGTTCCCTGACAGAATCTTTAAACAACTAGCAAAAATGGCAGAGAACTCTTCCTCATCACTGTGTAAAACAGTTAAAGCATTGCAATAACTGGGCAAAGGCCAAATCAAGAAAATGCAGCTTTAAACGATACGCATTAAATGTGTGTCCCAGAGACTTAAATCTTCCGTCTGTTCATGTGCCAGTTGAGCCCTGAATCTCAGCAGAGCTGCAGCCAACCCCTGCTCTCCAGTTCCTTGGACTCACCCAGGACATGTAACAAAAGGATGATGATGGACAACACCCATCCCAACAAACAGTATCTTAAAACTGCCAGCAAGGCAGCTCCATACATCTGCCCCGTAAGATCCAGGCCCCTGCCCAATCTGAATGGGAGTGGCACCATCACCCCAAAATCCTCAGATCTGAGGAATGAACAAATACAAGGCGGGAAGGCAACCACCAACCAAAGGAGACTTATTAGTTTTGTAGTAATGGAAGAACGTGCAACACTGATATGAAGATAGTGTTTCTGAGAGGAGGCAGAGGAAGAATTGGTGATACCTCAAAGTAATACTTTGACGATGCTTTTTCATAATTTGTTACAAATGTTTCACGACAGTGCAAGGTACTGGTGGTGGGCTGAGGTATGACAGCCCTGTATGATGTTACGCATATTTGTTTTGTAAGTTCACAACTTCCACTACACACTTTTATTTATAGATATTCATGTATGAATGATATACTTCAATCACTTTTTTTTAATTGAAAAAAGGGCAAAATACTTGAATTGACATTTCCCCAAGAAGACATATAAATGGCCAAAAAGCACAGGAAAATGTCCTCAGCATCTTTAGCTATTAAGGAAATAGACATCAAAACCACGAGATCCCATTTTATACACACTAGAAGGGCTACTATTAAAAAAAGGAAAGTCACAACTGTTCAAGAGGATGTGGAGAAGCAGGAACACTCATTCATGGCAAGGGGAAATGAAGAGTATTGCAGCCAGTGTGGAAAAGTTTGTCAGTTCAT
Source organism: Tolypeutes matacus (assembly GCA_026826555.1). NCBI lineage: Eukaryota > Metazoa > Chordata > Mammalia > Cingulata > Chlamyphoridae > Tolypeutes > Tolypeutes matacus. Next base: position 26,737,504 of record JAKSZT010053830.1, on the reverse strand, counting down.
CAGAAAGCTAAGTATCAAATTGCCACATGGCTCAGCATTACCATTTATAGATACAAATGCCCAAAGAACTGAAGGATGGGACTTGAACAGATACTTGCCCACCGATGTTCACAGCAGCATTATTCCTAATTGACAAAAGACTGAAGCAACCCAAGTGTCCATCGAGAGATTAAAGCATAAAAACTAAATGTGGTCTATACATACAAAGGAAAATAATTCAGTCAAATGTATTTCTGATACATGAGGCAACATGGATGAACTTTGAAGACATCGTATTGAATGAAATTAGCCAGACACAAAAGAGTAAATATTGTATGATAGCACTGTTATGAAATAACTAGAATAAGGAGATTCTTACAGTCATAAACTAGAATACAATTTATCCGGGGCTGGGGTGGGGGTAAGGAATGGGGAGCTAATGGTTAATTGGTACAGAGTTTCTGTTTGGGGTGATGGAAAAGTCTTGATTGTGATGGTGGTGATGGTAGCATGACATTGTAAACGTAAGAAACACTTGTGAATTATATATTTGAATGTATTTGTGAAAGGAAAGTTTAGGTTGTATATTATTACTAGACTAAAAATTTGAAAAAAAGTCCTTAGGACTATACTACACAGTGAACCCAAATGTAAACTATGGAGTACAGTTAACAGTATAATTATAATACTGTTTCATCAAATGTAACAAAAGCACCACATTAATGCAAAGCATTATTGATAGGGAAGACTCTGGGGGTGTGTGTGTGGCAGTTTAATACTATTTATGAATTCCAAAAAGAAATATAGATTATGTTTGTAAACTGGTCTGTTTCTCTGGGCGTGATAACCCTTTGATTGTATTAGATTCAGCCAAGACGTCTGATTAAATTATGTTAAGATTAAGGCTTTGATTCAACCACGTCATTAGATTGTGACTCAGCACTGAGTCCCAGCCCCCTTGGGCTGATAAAACAGACTGTCATATGGAAGTAAATATACAGAGAAGAAATGCAGAGGATCCTGCAGCCCTGGGAAGAGAGATGAGCCTGAGAGTTTACAGCTGACCTTGTGAAGAGAACAGAGCAGCTAAGCTCAGAAAGAAATGAGCCCCTGGAAGAGAGACAAGCCCTATGCCAGCCTACAGCTGAGACAGAAAGAAGCTGGGACCAGGGAGCCTTAAGAGGAAGGAGGAAGGCTGAACCCTCAGAGACGTCGCCCGCCATCTTGCTTCAACACATGGCAAATGACTTTGGGTGAGAAAGTACCTCTTATGGTACCTTGCATTGGATTCTTTAGGGCCTTGTGACTGTAAGCCTCTACCCCAAATAAATACCCTTTATCAAAGCCAACAGAGTTCTGGTACTTCACATCAGAAACACCCCTTTGGGCTGACTAATACAGGGAGTATATGGGAACGCTGTAATTTCTGTATGATATTTCAGTAAACCTAAAACTTTTGTAATACATTTAAAAATTATAAGATAAAAAATTGTTAAGTATATGAAACAAGATTAAGAAAAAAGATTTTGTATTCATTTATATAAAATTCTAGAACAGGCAAAAGCAAAACTAATCTACAGTGATAGAAATTAGATTGGGGTTGCCTGGGGTGGCTGAGGGGTAAAATAATTGGTAAGGGACCTGAGGGAATGTTTTGGAGTAATGGAAGTTTCTAAATTGACAGTGTGATAGTTACAGGGGTCTATATGTCGGCCAAACTTATTTTGCTGTACACTTAGAAAGTGTGCATTCATGTTATTGTATGCAAATTGTATCCCACTAAAGTGGATTAAACTTTTATATTAACTGAAGAAGGAGAGGAAATAGAAATCCTCAACCCTATTTTGTTTCTACTCTTATTTTCAAGGTAAATCATGTAGAATTAATACTAACAGGAACAAAACAAAGATCAAATCTGAGCAGAAGATTGTGTGGTGCCATCTAGCTCTTCTGAATAAGTCCGAGTTTTGAAACACAGAAATTATACCCCATGTATATGGAGCAGGGTCTTTCACTGTCAAATCAGAATCCACTCCAGTAGTTTAAACTGAAATTGCTTTGTTACAGGGTTCCAGGTAGCGTCCAGAATCTTTGGGAGGACAAGAAAGCCAGTCTTGGCTGTCACTCGGGGGCCTGCCGTCTAAACCTCCACCGGAGCTGCCCAGAAGAGCCAAGTTCCTCCAGCAGATCTTCGCGAGAAGAACCATTCTCGACCTAAGTAGCCCCTGCCCTGCTGCCCTTTCACTTTCCAGGGTCTCCTTGGAGGTGTCTTGGAGGCAAAGCCTGGGCAGGCAGCCCACAGTGTCCGCCCACCAGGGCCCGGGAACACTTGGCAAGACCTTTGCACACGTGCAGGAGTCCTTCAAGGAAAAGTGGAACCTGGCTTCAGCCTGCTGCCCACTGGCTGCTGCTTCTGCCAGTCAGACAACAGCATTTCCTCGGATTTATATATAGTCAAAGGGGCTATATGCAAATGCAAGCTCTTTCTCTTGCATTTCTCTCGTTTTCTTTTTTTCTCATTTTAAAAGCATAAAAAAACTTAAATAAAAAAAAAAAAGAGAGAGAGAGAGAGAATTTATCCATGTTCTCAAGAACATGGTAGTTAGGGTGAAATTCCAGCCCAATGGAAAAGACGTAGGTAGCCACATCCTATGATTATTAGCAGGGCCATGCCCTGAAGGGGGCATCCACGTATCACTGGGAAATTAAAAAATACTTTTTATTGTCCCCATGCAGTTTTTTCACTTGAAAAAACAACTTATTGAAGTATATCATTCATAAACAACCATACATAAATTACTATACACAATAGTGTATAGTAAAAATATTTTTATCTGGCCATTTAAAAAAGAAACTGTGTATAAAATATTCTCTAGGCAAAAAAGGAACTGAAGAATTATAGACCAGACCAAACCAGTGAGCCTGATGTTCTTTTGCCAAACTTCAGAGAAGACTTAAAAGGGTAATTTTTGACTAATAATCATAGAGTGCAACACAATTTCACTAGATTTCTCAGACTCGTATACCTGACTTATCTCAGAATGAAAGTTGAGACAATCCCCCTCATGCTATAATTTCAACAGGGACACGAAATATGAAACAGGTTTTTAAAATGTAACTGATTGGCAAAAACAACAAAAACAAAATAAAACAAACAAACAAAAAAAACAAAAATGTAACTGATTGGCATCATCCTAGAATTTAACTGCCACAAGAAACTTTACATAGAGATAGAGAGATAGAGATAGAGATAAAGAGAGAGAGAGAGAGGGAGGGAGGGAGGGAGGGACGGAGGGAGGGAGGGAGGTAGAGACAGAGAATTATCCTCATGAAATTTGCAAATGACAGCTTGGAGCCATGGCTTAAGGGAGCTCTGACATTGTGTCCCATTTTTTTCCTGCTGCATCAGCCTCGCTTTTCTTCTCCCCCACGCTACCTGCCTTGCTTATTAAGAAAACACTGGCCTGGGGTGAAACAGTGACTCTTCACAATAGGACTTTGACATTGGGCAGTTCCGTTCCCTGCTCTGGGCCTCTGGGTTACCATCTGAACACAAGGATCGCTCCAAGGCCCATTTCGGCTCTCCATCCCCATGACTCTGAGGGAGCCTCTTGGGTTTGGCAGCACTTTGGTTTCACCTAAGGAAATAGCTTGTAATCTCCCCTTGCCCGTGGGTTTTATGAAGCTGTCCTATTGATACGTTACTAATCATTCGGCACGTGTCGGTTAGAAGGACAAATAAGGTGCAGTGTGACTTGCTGAAGCTTCTTTGTTCGAGCAGTTCACAGTGCTGTAACTCAGTGCACCCAGGGAGTTTAAAAAGGTGGAGGAGGGAGGAAAATGAGAAAGACCAAGACTTTGTGTTTGAGATCTTCCAATAATTAGCCTATTCCTGGAACTTTATAACAAGAAGAATGATCTATAAAAATCGTGTACCTTCAAACCCTCCTGGTTGAAACAGAGAAGGCCCTACACTGAGCCGGGGCGAAACAGAGTGGAAGGCGCTCCGGCACCCCTTGGCCTGGCTCCGTCCACTGTGCCCTGCCCTCTTGCTTCAGTCTTCATCGCCACAAGACTGCCTTGATATCTAACTAAACGAAGTGCAGACTGCTCGGACCCCCGGGACCTTCTGCAATGAGATCCGCTGGCTATTTTTATGACTTCATTTTATAGCTTTGGGAAAAACTACTCACCTGTGCAAAGTGGAATTTTGAAAGGGTCAAAGCAGATCACACCAAAAGGGATAACAGACATGAATATTTTATAGATGGATACTATGTATACAAAAATAATTAGGAAATCTATTATTAATCATAAATAAGTGATAGGTAGCAAGAGCACATGGTTCTCGTTTCATTTATTCTACAGCTTCTAAATCTTGACGTGCTGGTGAATGCAATCCCCTTTCCTCATTTCCGGGTGAGCACAAACTAGTTCAAAGTTAGTAAACACTATGGTCTAGTGTCACTTGTTCATACGATGCGTTTCTTCTTGGTCTCACTGTGAGAATGCTAAACCCATCACAGCCTCACTACTTTGAGAAAACAAATCAGAACAAGTGGAAATGCTGAATTCTCAAAATCATTTTTAAAACTGAAAACCATACCATCTACCCACGCTTCTTAATTTTTCTATCTGTACACTTTCAACATAACACGTTATAAAAGAGATTTATGAGTCATGATCCTTGTGCAAAGGTTAGCAGAAGTCTTTCTTGAGACTATTTGATTTCTCGGGTTTGCAGATGGAAGAGATGATGAAAATCAATAACAATGTCTAGATTTGGGGCACCGAGTTTGTGAAAAAGCCCACCTCATTTTTCTGTAGGCCCAAGAAGTCGTGTGCTCTCTGATCAAGCGCAGAAATTGGGCCGCAGATCCTCTCCCCCCCCCCCCCAACGCTGCCCTTTGAATGTAAGCTCTCTTCTTCCGAAGCATGCTACAAACGTCAGCTCCCTCTGCTGCATTACCTGTTTTCCTATTCTGTGGAGGCCAAAATGTGTCTAACGGACAGATTACTCTGCCAGAGACAGTCGGACTTTGTCAAACTAAGAAAATTAAACCCAGGCCCTGTCATGAAAATGTTTGAGAACTGGTCTCGCCTGCTCACAGCTGCACTCCCCAATGGCATTTCAATATTGGCCCAACGTTGCCTCGGAGCATAACCGGCTCCGAAACCTCTCAGGCAACCTCTGCTTCAGCTGACACAGCTGACTGGCTTTGTGCAAGCGGTGCTTGTCAGCCCCCAGCCCGGCTGGCTGGCCATAAAACACGAGATAATGAACAAAAATTAGCTCCAGAAGAGCAGTTTCCGTCTGAACTTGTCTTTTCCTGTTTTTTTGTGGCCCTTGGGAAAATTGGAATTCTTTACTTCATGCTGCATCACATCTCAGTAGTTGAGAGGAGTTTGTTCTGCTCTCTAAATTGGTTTGGTTTACTATCAGGATGGGAATTTTAGTTGTATTATCATAAACAGTGCAATTGTACCAGTTAATTCGCGTTATGACAGCTAAGAAGTCTCTATTAAAGAGGACAAAGATTAGATCCATGAGAAGACCTCAGGGATCCTGAGACGTAGCATCTGGGGAATCTCCCTGCTGCTCATTCCTCATCCGTATTTGTCCAGGAACCTGATGTCCGTCTGGTCTACTTTGAAGGGGTATTGATAAGCTCGGAATGGACTCGAAAGTTGCCGCATAAATCTCAGTTCTTCATTTTCTCTGCATAAATATTCCAAAGAACAGAGGCTTGGAAATTATCACATCACAGCATCGGATAGGAAGAGGAACAGCCCTTCTTGTTCAATCACTGGCATTTGACTCCGGTTAATTTGAAAGTAGCAAAATGGAACAGCTACCTTTAATTATGACTCAAAATCCAGATGAATCATACATTGCCATAAAGGTAAATCCCACATTCACACTCTTGCATGTAACACAGAGATTTTTTAAAAAGAAGAAATGGCTAATTTTTTAAAGTAGTATTTTAGCCTGTGCTACCTGTGTTTACTTTTTGCTTCCAACCAAAAGTTTAATTTGGACTAATCTTCAAGAGCATTGAAATAGTGGGTTCATAACTATTCTTCTGTGCTTGCTGTTGTCAAGGTGCCGACCTCAGCCCCTCACTTACATCTACCCCTCGCTCGGCCTCTCACTTTTACTTAGCAATCAGATAGCGTGGTAAATAGAATCATCCTTACAGCCAGAACTTATGAGTGCAGTGCTTAGTATAATTTGCTGGTATTTAGTATAAACAAATATTTACAGGTGTCAAATTAGACAGCTATAAAATGGGCATGTGAATTTTAAAGGATACTTTTTCAAGTATCTCTCAGAATTCATACTTCCAAGAAAAATTATTTTCTTCAATCAACTGATTAGGTGCTTACTTAAGCCATTTATTTAAAACCTGGGGAAAAGACAGCTTTATGTTTAGTTTATTTTTCCAATTGCAGGGTGAAATGAAGCTATCAAATCTGTCTTAGAATGATTTGCAATTACCAAAAATCACAGGGACACTATAGAACTTTTAGATTCAGTTATTATAGAATAGTGTGTATTCTTATCTACTTACTAGTTTTCATCTTGTTTCTAATCATTGTTATTTACTTCTATCCTTTTAATTCTTTATTTATTCTCAGCCGACTGAAGTAAATATATATTATATATATATGTTTTTTTCTGAAATCTTACCTGTTCTGAAACTAACTCTATCCAGCTATTAAACAGTGCCTCTTTGCTCTACACTTTACCTTAAAATTCTCTCATGGCACTGATAGACTCATTCATTTGGCCGTGAAGGTTGGTTATGAGCCTCTGACTTCAAGATCCAGAAAGACGGCCGTTACCCCACATTACACTCAGCATCACTACGGGGGCAGAATGACGAGCATCATCCCTGAAGAGCTACGGCCTTTCTACCGACAAGGGCCATAAGATGCCAGGCTAAGCTCAGGAGGAGGAGAGCCTTGAAGCGGTCACGGATGCCAAGAAAATATGCGAATGTAAGTTCTGATCTATGGAGGCTGGAAGATCTAGCAAGGACATATCCCCGTTTTACAGCTCGCATCTTTAAGGTGTGGCAGACAAAGCCCACCATGATTTGCAGCCACCACAAAGCAGAGCTTCTCCCTAATAGCTAGCAACTTAACTGCCTTTGTTGGAAAACATTTTCTGCCCTTAGGATTTGTTGTATTTCTATGTTATTGATGATTGGAGAGATTGTCTATTAATCTCCTAGGAAAAGGATTCAACATATTTGTTTGAAATAGCTGTTAAAATGGTAAAAAAAGAAAGACTTTAGTGCCCCGGTTTACTTAACAGAATGAATGAATAAAATATTCAGCTAAACAATAAAGAAGTCTGCTCACCAGTAGAACTCCCTTCCGGCCACTGGGCATTGTTCTGTCTAGTTTTCACACGACGCTTTTGGCAGCTGACCGCTCCTTCAAAATCGCACACGGGTGTGTAGTGTGTGGACCTGATTAAAACCAGGGCAGAGACCTGGAGCAGCCCACTCCACTTGTGACAGACACCCAAACACAGACACACACGCACACACACACACGTTCATGGAGCCTGGTCCCTGAGGAAATCAAAGGAACCATTTTGAAAATAACCCAAATAAATTATTTCTTTGCCAGTCACTTATATGAAGGAGAGAGAGAGAGAGAAAAGAAAGAGAGGAAGGAAGGAAGGAAGGAAGGGAGGGAGGGAGGGAGTGAGGGAGGGCCTGGATGGAGAACACTTTTCAGGTGCCACTTGTGACTCTATTTGCAATTCAGTCCCTCAGGGCACTGTCTGGCAGGCTGCACAGTGACCAGATTGCCGGGCTTCAAAGCTTGGCTGTGCCTCCTACTAAGTGGGTTCCCTTGAGGATGTTACCTAACCTCTCTGAGCCTGTGGGTCCTCAGCTATAAGGTGTCAGGATAACAGCTACTACCTCATTGCTGTGAAAATGGGTTCAGTCAAGGCACCGGAGCCCTTGCCACAGCGTCTATACATAACACCCACTCGACAAGTATACGCTATTACTAGCATTCAGCTCCATAACCAAGTGCCTACAATGAACAAGTCACCAAGGGTTTTAGGTGATAAAGGGATTCAAGAATTCATAACCCTAGGGGGTCCACGACAAGAAATTTACAACATCCTTAGATGAGAGCCTAGTAAGTGCTTAAACCGAGGTTTTAAATACTATGGGGCCCGGATAACAAAAACTCCCTCCCGTCCCTTGGACCTAACTGGACACTAACAAGTGCAGGCTGCTGATTGCGGTCTGAAGTGTAAGTTTCACTAATAATGGAGGCAAGTGCCCAGTCAGTCCTGCGCACTGAGCTTTTAGGCCACGGCAGACCTCCTGAATCGGCCCTGCCTGGTGAGTGTAATTAGGCAGGGAGGCAGGCTCCCAGCACACCAAATAACAGGTGCAAGAAGAAGGAACAAAGAGACAGATCCTGCCTGAAAAGCACGTGTTAGCACTCTCCAGCAGAGAGCTGTGGCCAGTAACTGCGGGACTCTCACCAACCGCACCAGCCCGATCACCAAAGCTGGGGGCACGTAAGAGTACTCAGTGGCTCTCAAGGGGGTGAAATGACACGTATGGGGAGAAGAAAGGATCAGAAAGGCATGGGGTGTTCTGGACTGACCGAACGACAGGGACGCTGAGCTGTCGTGAAATGAGAATCACAGTCCTGCACAGTGGAGAAATGTTGTGCCCGATCAGTCAGTGGGGCCCCCAATCAGTAATGGTAGTGAAAGGGACAGCATCATCCTTTCCATACAGAGTAAATGTAAGGGCAGAAAGTTCTCTCCAGATGGCCGTAGGTGGGAAAGAAGGGAAAAGAGGAGAAACAGTCTCCCAACCCAACCCAACCCAACACACACACAAAAGATCAATTTTACCTGGGATCTAAAGGTCTCCCGAGGAAAAGTCAAATTCCTAACAGCACTTCTGGTTGTGAAATACCAGAGGCAGAGGGTATAGCACAGAAAAGCACAGGGACAGAAAAATAGAGGGTACAGTTGGGGAAGGTCAAATGGCAAATAATGAGGTGCTAGAGCTGGAAGAGCACATGTTAGTTCCATCTTCAAGTTCATGGGTCAGAATTGATGTTTGGTAACGACTCTGTAAAGTCAGAATTCAGTCTGTAGACAATGGACAGCCACTGCTTTTGGACTAGAGAAAGTATGTGCTCAGAGAAGCAACATATAAAGTGGATTCGGTTGGCAATTGCCACGGTTTAGAAGGCTACTCTAGTTGTGTAGGCACGAGAAACAATTTGTCTTCTAACCCAGTGTCTTGCCTTTCTCAAGATCAGATGAACCCAATACTTGATCATCTTGCCTATAAATGTACAAGTTGCATTCTATTTACTTTACCCATTGCCCTGGAATTATTCTCAACTCTGAGTTACAGAGCTGAGGTAAACTTGGGCAGTCATCTGGTCCAACTACCTCATTCATCTCTCACAGGAGGAGTCTGCAAGATGAGAAAAGTTGAAGGTGTTTTTATCAACATCCCACAAATGGCTAATGACTTTCTGCGTGTAACTTATTTCCCCAATTAAGTGTGTTCCTTGAAGACAAGCACTGTGCTTCAGGGTTGTAACACTCAATTCCTTTTAAAACATTGTTTAATCCAGCACTTTGAAAGACACAAAGCTTTGAAGGGATAATTGTTGCCTATGTACGTTGAACCATCATGAATGGCATTCAGTTTAATTAAAAAAAAAAAAAAAGGTCAAGCAACCAAAATGGCAGTTTAACAGGATTCCAGTTCATTCTCAAAACCGATCCCTTAAGAAAATCCTAAATTCTGATATTTTCTCTACGGAAATATTTATGGAAATTCCCTGATTGGGACAACTAGAGTGTCATTTTTAAACATCATGCTTATATAATAACAAAAATGTCAACCTGACTTCTTCCAATCACAAGGATTTGTGGCATAAAAAGAATATGTTTGCACAAATATGCATGTTCTTGAATAGAAAAAAATAAAAGCACGAGCAGCAGCCACAGATAGCAAATCATAAGAATTTTAGTTGTATTTGCAACACTTGCATTCGTAACCCCCTACTCTTTCTAGTCTGGGCATAAGAATTCAGCCCACTTTTCTGGGAAAATCTTCACACTAGAGGTGGTTAACTGAATGAGGTCAATTTGCAGGGTAAGAACACAGCAAAAGGGTCTTTGAGATGCTAGAGCCTCTGGCTCAGCTTTTCAGAGGCTTTGGGAGACTTGCATGTCTGAAAGAAAGCCAAAGTTGCATCTGTCTTCTAATGGCAAGATTTAAACCTTCTGCTGAATAGTCACACACCTCTTCAAGAATAATTGTAACTCCTGATAAAGCTTAAATAGAAAATTTCATTAAGAAATTTTCTTTAAATATCTGTCTTGGTTTTATTCTATTTTCAAAGTGACCTCTAAGGAGGTTTAAGTAAATGCCTTTAAAAATGTTAATTATTTGACACCTGAATGCTCTTAACTGGCTGCCTACATGGGTTGGCAAAAACAGACAAAAGATGCTTTAAGGCAAAAGCCACTTTTCACCAACTTATGGAGGAAAAACTCTCTGGCTTCTTCAAGGTTTTAAAACTCTACCTTTAGGTTTGAAAATGTTTAGAATAATATTATATCTTTTTCTTTCTATTTATTCTTATTTAGCTTATTTGCAGACAATATTTTTTATATTTTACTACTTTTCCTCAATTCTAATGGTACAAGGGGACAATTATTTCCTACTTCTCTCACTCCCAGATGGGAAAGTATGATAGAAATATTGCTTGTCTGTCTCTCTCCAAAGCCAAGCCTTACTCAAGAAGCAGGAATGACTAATAATTGGGGTCTTTGAAAAAAATTCTCTGGGGTTCACTTTTTTCCACATCATCTTATCCACAGGATGGCTGAGAGCATTCGTACCCCAGCCCAGCTCGTCTCTAAGTCACGGTCGCTAGTCCAGATTCTCTAGCATATAGTGATATTTTGATCCCCACTTTGATTTTTTCTTTCTCCTTCTCCTCCTTCTCTCTCAAATTTCAAATGGTTTAGAATTGGGGGATATTTAACGAGTAGGAACAGTATCCATCTAACACTCCAATATCTAAGATGCCATGGACCAGAACTTTAATAACAGGTTTACAAGGGAAAGTACAGCACCAGACTGAAGATCCACCAACATTGCAAAACACAGGCCTATTTGAAGATGTTCAAATGTAAGGTAAGAAGAGTCTAAAAAATACAGCAATTTGGAAAATATCTCTTAACCATATTATGCTTATTTGTTTCACAGCAATGAAGGATCTAATTAGTAATACTATTTATCTGAGGAGAGATAATACTCGGATTTTCCAATGATGCACGACTGCAGCGCCGCCTTCCCTAATGAAATCACATGGCTTCCAGGATTGTCATTCTCCTAGCACCATCACCCTTTGAGCTCTCCTCACGTGTCTCAACCTGTGTCCCAGCCCACTCATTCTTACACACTCACACCTGAGGTAAGACAACGTTTCCCAGGGAGGTTAGATAAGGGTTTTCATTTCTGTCACCATCTTTGCTGATGGCATCCCAGGCTGGTGCAAACTTCGTGGCTCATTGGAGAGATGGTGGTGGCTTACATAAGGCAAGGACAGGAGCACAGATGCACAAGTGGGCCTGGGACCATGGAGAAAAAGCTAGAGCAGGGTCAGGGCAGCACCCTGAAATCACAAAAATCCAGGGCATGTGGCCATGGGAGAAATAGCCTCGATCATTTGCAGCCTAGAATTTTCCAATTTTGAGTTCCAGGGAAAGAAAAGTCTCTCTGAGAGTTAAACTTACAATTCATCTAGCAAAAACAGTTATGATAATCGAGGAGGCTTCATTATAAAGTTACTTTTTTTTTTTTTAAAGAGCCTATTTGTTTAAACTCTAAATTGCATCCCCAAGAAAAGGATTTAAAAATGATAACAGTAGAAATTAGCTTCAGGAACAAACTAGAAAACACAGAATAATATATAAATGTTGCCTATTAATGACCCCCATACTATACATCTTACAGTTGAATAAATAACCCATCAGCCTGAACCCTGAAGAAACAACGCTGGCAATAATAATGAACCTTTACGGAGACTAGTTAATAACAGACTTAAGATCTGACAGGTGCATTTTCCAAAAACAAGTAGAAATTCAAGCACTGAAAGGTTCTCTAGTCCAGTTCAGTGGTATTAATTGAGCTACAAGTCCATTTGTCCAACAAAGATAGTTTCAAATCATTTGATTAATGACTTCCGCAGCTTTTTAAATTATTTGCACTTATTGGTGATCTGAACTAGTTCTTTCAAGCCTACAAAGACAAAGAAGTCACAAGGGCCTTGGCTGTTAGCTTGCTTGCTGCAGACCTGGTTCCAAACCTGGACAGGTAAGAGTGGAAGCCCACGCCACGGGCTCGGGTGAGCTCTGGAGTCCAGGCTCACTGCATCACTTCATCTCTCTGCCTCGGTTTTCTCATCTTTAAAATGTGCAGAATTAAAGCGCATGCCTCCTGGGCTGCTATGCAGATCCCTTAGAGCGGGCGGTGATCCTAGCATCGCGCTTGGCCGTATCCAGTGCTCGATCTACAGCGGAATTGTTGGCATCAGCACTGACTTACCAGAACTCTAGCTTAGCTGGAGAGGAACAAAAGAGAAATATGTGGTTTTGTGTATAACCAACTCTGATTAACGTGGAGAGAACTCGCACTTAGAGTTTTAGATAGTAAGAAATACGACACGACTAACGTGCTAATGTTTGAGTGTCCGAGACCTGCCGGGCAAAAATGTCAAGTAGCATCCTGATCATATTTGAACGCGTTTGTTTTTAGCCGTTATTTCCTTTAATCACAGCAGCAAGGAAGCATCATCAACAGCCACAACAAGACGCTTAAGGAAAGACCCTGCTTTCCAAAGCCCGTTTACTCTGGTCTTTCCCAGAGCACAGATTTCTCTACTTGACGGTAACGTCATTTCTCGTCTAAGAATTTCCGTGCACACTCTCACCACGGCCTTCATTCTTTGTCGGGTTTGCTTTGCAGTTTTCACTAATCCTGTGAGTGCTTTCCCCATTAAGAACAGAAGTATGGCAGGGCCACACTTTAGACTTTTTATCATACACCTTTGACTTCAAGCATGACTTTTCGGCTCTCAGTTCACTGAGAATTTAATACATATTAAACGAAGTTGACAGAGTAATGCTCACGCCACCTGTCCAACAGCGGTTCCCCATCAGAGATTCTGGTCGACCCCAGGAAAGCCTGTAACCTGCCCAGGGTGGGATTTAAAAACATATTTTCCAATAGTGGCCCAAGGATGTTTATATCCCTTCAATAGATTATAGGTACAATAAACAAAGAACTAATAACTTCTGTCCTGAACTAGCTGGTAACCCATGTCATTTTCTTTATACTGCCCTGTACAATCTCTTTGAACCTGAAGAAGGAGTCCTCACAGCCCTGACTTTATAAATACCTGCAGTGCTGGGGGCAGACTGGTTGCTCAAGCGCTGGAGAGCCATCTGAGGACCCAGTTTTAAGCTGCTCCTTACTGACGAGCAATCAGAGACTCCTGAATCCATTCATCCACTTATTAATTCATTCAAAACTTGAATGTCTATTACACGTGAGGCACTGCTGTAGGGGCTGGGGAATACAGTGGTAAATTAAAAAGGGACTTTTAATGGATTGTGCCTCCAAGAATTAGGCTGTATGGGCATAATGATTAAGGTTTTTAGGAATTCTAGCAAGATTTGGGCTTATAGATGGAAAGTAAGCAGAAAGAGCGAGCTTTCAAGTAAGAATCAGACAAGATTTATTTTCTTGTGCTCTTTCCTTTAAAAGAAAAGAGAAAGCACATTGTACGTTTTACAAGGAATATATAACCCAATCAACAAGGTACCCATAAAGAATTAGTTTCAGAATCAGGCTGAATACTGGGAAATTTAGTATATGAAACATGTTCAGTTTTCAGAAAACTGATTTTAATAAATTGAGAACTATTTTCTTCCAAGTTAAAAAAAAAAAAAGCAATAGTCTATCAATCCACGAGTCAGCGTGAGGTAGAGAATTATTTGCACGTTAAATGCGTGAAGTTTGCTGAAATCCAGGGAGTGTTTTAATTGTTATTCCTGCAGAGAAAGATGTCAGAGGAGAGCCTCCTGGTCGTTTGGGGCTGTGGAGCCCGTGGTCCACGATTAGAACATGAGCCTGCCGGACAGAGCCGTCCGTCCCCCAGGTTGTCTGCGCAGTGCCCGTGGACAGCCACACCAAGCTCACTGCTCAGAGAGATTAGCTTTTCATGATGCTGAATGCAAGAACTGCAAACGAGGAAAAGAGATGTGGACAACACAACCCCCTTCTCAATCAAACCGCAGTTATCTTGCCTTCCTATGGGGGAACAGGTGGTGTTAGTTAACAGATTTCCCCATGATCACTAAAAACTAGGCATGGAGCCAGACTGCACCAATGGAAGAAGGACATGCTCGCTGAAACATAGTAAGTTTTAATTGTTACCCCACCTACCCTTTCTCCAGAGCAAGATTCTAAAGGCTAAACACAACTCTACGGAAACTGATGACACGGACAGACATGAAAAATCGCATGGAGCATTGCCTCTGGCCGGACAGCGCAGAGATACCTCAAATTCATATACAAAAGTAAATTCTAGCGTACACCACCCTGCAGAGAAGCTCTCTCCTCAGTATTCAGGAAACAACACCACAAAGGACCAAGTTGGTTGGGTCAGAGATCTGGCAATTATTTTAACTCCTCGTGTTCTCTTCCTCCCACATTCTCAACCCATCACCAAGTGCTGTTGATCCCACGAGCAAAATACCTGCTGCCTCCAGCTACTTTTCCTCACCTGCACTGCCACTACCTGAGCCCACTTCACCTAGCAGAGGAAAGAACACTCCTCCATGGAGGAGGCTACACCATCTGGAGCCGCTACAATAATTTCACTCACAAGGAATGGCATTCATTAGAAAAATTACTAGAAAAGATGAGAAACAGGATTTTCTAACTAAAATTCAATTTTACAAGACAATAGAAGCATAATTGCATGTAAATATGATATTGGACTTATAAGAATATTAAAAGAAGTACAATTAAAATATGTAAGAAGATGGAGGAAAACGTAGAGAAAGTAAATTAAAAGATGAAGAATTTTATCAAATGATTGGAGTCATTAATAAAGAACCCAATATAAATCCTAGAATTAAAACATACTGCAACTAATATTAAGACCTTCATAAATGGGTTTGTAGACTAGGTACAAAACAAAACAGTAATAATGTACTAGAAGACAGGCTATAGAACCTGTCCAAACTAAAACAAAGAAAGAAAAATGAATGAGCATATGCAGCAGTGAACGAGGCAGATGAGTCATAATGAAAAATATTCCAGAAGAAGAGAAAGAGAATGAAGAAAAAACAAAAGCAATATGTAAAGAGACACTGGCTAAGTATTTTCCAAAACTGAAAAATAATATACCAACCCACAGATTCGAGAAGCACGAGAAGAATAAATTCAAGGAAAACACACATAGGAACATCAAAGTAAATTAGCTAAAACTAAATAAATAAAATACAAAGGGGAAATTTCTTCAAAAACCAAAGAAAAAGACACATTACTTTCAATGGAGGAAAACTAAGAGTGTAGCTGGGAAATTAGTGCTTACTTGGTACAGAGTTCCTCTTTGGGATGATAGAAAAGCTTTGATAGTGCATGGTGGCGATGGTGGCATGGCATTGTGAATGCAGTTAGCAGCAACTGAATTACATATTTGAATGTGGCTAAAAGGGGAAATTACAGGTCGTATACTTGTTACTAGAATACATTTTTTAAAATACATAGTACATAGGACTGTTCAGCACAGAGTGAACCCTAGTGTACACTACAGACCAGGGTTAATAGTAGAATTATAATAATATCTTTTCATCAGTTATAAAAAGGTACCACACTTCGGCAAATTGTTGATATAGGGAAAACTGTATGTGTGATAGGGCATATGGGAACTTTTTATTATCTGCATGATTTTACTTAAACCTACAATGCCTCTAATAAAATAAAATAAATTTATTTTTCAGATCAGAAAATCTGCTGACCTGCTCCAGAGAAATACTAAAGTAAGTTGTACAGGCTGAAGAAAAATGTTACAAAGATAAACACTAGGAATGGAAAAAGTAAAACTATGTGTGGATACAAATTAATGCTGACAAACAAAACAATGATGATGCTATCTCCTGGGGTTTAAAATATGCGGAGGATCAAGTTGCAACAGATGGGGGAATACATGAAGGTAAAGAATTTTAAGTTTATGCCATTATCAAGGAAGCAGTAAAAGCAATAATTTACATTAGAAATAATGTCACAATACATGTTGAAATAGCTAAGGTAACCAGTAAAAAACAATAAGAGAATTTATAAATACTAAGTCAATATATAGGGGAAAAGAATAACATAAATATTAATTAATCTTAAAGAATGTAAAAAAGAATGAAAAAATTTAACAGATAAAATAGAAAACAAATATGAGATTGATAAATATAATCCCAAATATGGTAGTAATTACATTTAGTTGAAAGTAGAAGCTTATCAGTCTACCTAAAAAAACAAAACTAGTTTATGGTACTTATGAGAGACACACCTTAAATTTTAATACATAAAAAGGTAGAAAGTAAAGGAATGAATGTGTATATATATATATATATATATATATATATATATATACACACACACATATATAATGAAAACACTGACCAAAGAAAAGCTATTGAAAATATACCAGTATCAGACACAGTAGATTTTAATTTAAGAGACATATAGAATAATATTTCATAACAATAAAGGGATTAAGCCACCAGGATAATACAACTATAAAATTGTATGGGCTCAATAGAGCCTCAAAATTATATAAAGCAAAAATTGACAGAATTAAAAGAGAATGAACAAATCCAAAATGTTAGTGATAGGCTTTTATATGCCCATATAAATAGCTGGTCAATCAGAGAAAAACTGGGCAAAGATTTAGAATATCTGAACATAAAATAAACAAATTTGACCTAATTGACATATATAGCATAATGTCCACAGCAATGACAGACTTCACATTTTTTTCAAGTACACATGGACTATTTACCAAGATTTTTGTCGTAAACTCATAAGGCATAAATTGACTCAATAAATAAATCAGGGATGATCACAGTGAGATTAAGCTAGAAACAAACAAAATAACAACAACAAGGACTAGAAAATATACACCTTTGTTTGGAAATTAAGCAATACACTTTAAAATATCATATTAGTCGAAGCATTCACAACAAAAACTTAAAAATATTTTGAATGGAATAAAAATCATCAGACCTATCAAAACTTTTGGGTGCCCAAAGCACTTAGATGGAAATCTATAGCCTTCTATCCAAATACACGCGCTCTTCTCTCAAGCACTTCGCCACTGGCTGCACAGTCCCTGGTCAGGTGACCATGGGCACCTTGGCATCTTTGGACTGGATTCTGCTGCCCAGCCCCCCTCCTTTTCTATGGCAAAGGCTGCAGGTAAGATAAGCTAATACAACACCCAGTAAAACCCATTTGCCCCTTGTCTTTCTTGACTAGAGAGAGGAAGGCTGAAAATATGCCTTCCCAGATGACGTCGTGGGCTGTGGACACATTTCTTACCAAGGAGCTGCCGATAGAGGTGGCGAGGGCACGGGGCAGGGAGGGCAGGAACGGCTCTCTCTACAGACAGTGTTTATCACCACCGTGTTTTAGAATTGCCAGCTGATGGTGATAATGGAAAGCCAGTGGACTTCTAATCTTTGGGCGAAGAGGGAGGAGGGCGCCTTGTTTATCAGGACCCCCCATGACATGTGAATGAATTACCCTTTTCACAGAACTGTAGACATTCTAGCTGAAAGGAATTTTAGAGTTTCTACTGAACCCAAACGCCCAGATGAAGAAACTGAGGTCCAGAGAAGCTTTGCTTATTGTCACCCAAAGAACTGGCGAAGGGGGCCACTCAGAATGAGTTTTCCTGGCCCCACTTGCCTTTGGACTGCCTTTTTGTCTGTCCTTTGAACAGGCAGCGGCGGTCAGTTTCAAGAATTGTGAGTGTGCTTTGGCGTGGGAAGCATTTCTTCCACAGCCTCGTCTCCCCAGAGGCTGCATTTTGCCTGGTAAGGTTTCGTGACCCTTCACTTTAACCCACTGGCAAAATATTGTGACGCATGTAAGACCCCAGGGGAGCGTGCTGTGCTGAAGAGCTCAGCCCCCCCCCCAAGACAATCAGTGATTGGAAAGACGGCATAAACTCTTTTTGACTTGGTAATATCTGATTTCCAAAAAGTCGGCCCTACAGCTCTCAAGCTCTTCCCTGTTTATTCAAACAGAATCACGTTAAGTGCAGTTTTCATGTTGAAGAAATCTAACATTGATATAAAGCTCACAGTCTATATTCCAAATTTTTCATATGTCCCAGTAATGTCCCTCCGAGCCTTTTCTCTTCCCTTGCTAGATCCTATTGAGGATCATGCATTGCATTTGTCATTGTCTCTTTGGTTGTGCTTTCTTCTGTTCCCAATTGTGGGAACATATACACAACATAAACTTTCCCATCTCAGCCACTGCAAGGATACCATGCAAGGGGATTAACCATATTCACAGTAATGCAGCTCCCTCACCACCTTGCATTACTAAAACTTTCTATCTCCCAAGACAGAAACTCTGTGCCTATTATGCTTTACCTCCCCATTCCCCCTGTCCCCTGCCCCTGGCAGCCTGCACTCTAATTGCTGTCTCTATGAGCTGGCGTATTCTCCCATAATTTCTTTGCAGCTACCACGGGGCACGCGGCAGTGGCAATTCCCCTGTTTCCATGGTTCTGATGTCCCCTCTCCCTAGGAAACCGCTTCCTCACAGTCCCAGGCACCGGCCTTGTGTGCTACAGCCAGCAATCCCAGCCCCGGGCAGCACCACCTTATGCTCTCCGCTGCCTTCTGTAGGAGAGCTCAGGGACCACCTTCTTCACGCAGGGCAAGTTGTGAGACGGCGAGGCCCTCAGGCCACCACCAGACAGACTGAGCCGGACACACTCTGCCAGGTTGTGCAGGAGGGGATCTGCCCAGGAGGGTGGGACGGGCAGCCGGAGCCCCAGGACCCGCTTGCTGTTCCTATTAGCCTCTTTCCTGACCAGCACTTGCCCTGGTGTTCCAATCCTTTGCCTGTCTTCTGGATCTTTGAGAAAGAAGTTTCTTCCAGTTCTTGCTGGCTGTTCTAAGCTTCGGGGGGTGGGGGGCTTGCAGGGTCTCCTCTGCAGTCTTGATCAGAGAGGATTGCTGTTCTCACTTGTGAAGAATATTTTGCCAGGTATGGAATTCTAGGTCGGCTGCTGTTTCCTCTCAGCTTTTTAACCTGATATCCATTTTTGTTTTATTGAAACAAGCTGTCAGCCTCATTGGTGTTCTTTTGGTGGAAATATTACTTTTATTCTCTGGATGCTTATTCTATCTTCTTTGGTTTTCAGTAGCTTTATTATTTTGCTAAGCTTCCTAATTCTGCTTGGGTTTCATAAGACTTCTTGATTCTGTGACTATTTTTTTCCTTTCATCAGTTCTGGAAATTCCCAGCCATTATCTTTTCAAATACTGATTTTGCCCTACTTTCTTTCCCCCACCTTTCTGGACTCCAGTTGCACATATTTACATGTTTCACCACATCCAATATGATCCTTATAGTCCTCTCAATTTTCCATCCTTTCTCCTCTCCATGCGTTAATCTGAATTTTTTTTTTTTTTTTTTTTTTTTTACTAACTTAACTTCTAGTTCACTCTTTCTCTACTTGTCCTATCTGCTGTTTACCTCAACTCTGGCATTCTTAATTTTATTTATTATGTTTCTGTTATAGTATGTTATTTGATTCATTTTATTGATTCAAGATGTAAAATTCCACATCTTGTTCCCTATTTTCTTGCACATGTTAATCACAGTTATTTCAAAGTCCATATCTGATATTCCACTATCTGAATCACCTGTGAATCTACTTCTAATGTATGTTTTTCCTCTTAAAATGTGATGTGTTTATTGAATACAGAAATCTTGTGTGGCATCACGGAGGCTTTGGGAGATGTGATCTGGTACCACAGAGGGTTCATCCTCTAGCAGTCAGCTGAAGTGGATCACTTCAACCTAATCATAGATTAAGAGCCTTGAGATACAGTGTCAGTCCCTTTAAGGCTTCCTTTGTCTTTGGTTTTCCCCCACTAGGAGTCCCAAATAGGAGCCTAGGGTGTTTCCCAGGGCTCTTCTGCTGGAAAATAAATTAATACTTCCAAGTTTTGTTTCCTTACCACCTTGAAACTCTATTTGCTTTTCTGCTGTTTTGTAATTGACTGCATTTTTCTTCACAAATCAGGAATTCAGCAAATGCCTCAAATGGAAGAAAACAAGTGCCAAGCTCACTTCTTTATGCTCCTTTCTCTCAGGGTTCTTTGTGTCTCCGTTTCCAATTGCTATGGCGGTCTCAGCCCTCAATGTTCATTTCCTCATCCCCGTGAGATGCCGCTAAAGCTTTACGGGATCCTCTGACTCTCAGCAGCCACCCTCTTCAGGGCTTCCGAGCCCCACCCTCAGGCAGCAGATTCCCAAGGGGCAAAAGCATACAGAACGCTAGCTGCATGCTCAAAGAGCTCCTCCTGTCTCCAGATCCTCGAGCCTCAAAGTCTGGCTGTCCCAGACACGTTCTGGTATCCCCAAAAGCACAGGCTTTCTTTTATGTTATTCAGCTATTCTAGCTGTTCTGAATAAGAATATTCTTATATTATATGCTACTCCCTCTTAACTAAAAGCAGACACCTCTTCATTATATTTAAATTTGACTTTTTTCTTTTAATGAAAATTGCCTTCCTTGGTGGATGACATGAGCAAATGAACAAGCATTTGGGTTTTTCCCCCACTATCCACTAAATTTGAAAGTGGAAAAAAGATGCAATATCATCTTACGTGAAGGAATAATTCCTTACATGCACCTTGTTTGAGAAAACTTGCATATAGTTTTCCCTTCTGAAATGTGGGTCTCAATAGTGAGTCAAGAAGCCAGCCTCAACCCCAGAAAAGCTCCAGTTATGTCCCATCGTCCCCCTTAGCGTACATCAGGTTTCACCAAAGCAAATCGACTTTCCTTTTGGTCTTCTCTTTTGGCCGTAAAATCACTTCTGAATGAAATTTAATATTGGGATCCATGATAATATCTTTTGTGACCAGAGTGGTTTTGCCTTATACCTTTGTACCAGCAAGACTAAGTATGTTTGATAATTTATGGTCCTCGCTCCCCAAAATGCACAGGATATGTCCATGATTCACTGAGAAGTAGGTGATCTGCCTGGGTCAGTCTCAGACCAAACACAGCGCTTGAAGTACAGATAAATTACTTCCAGAACTAGAGCAGAAAAATACCTAGAGACAAGAATTTTTTAATCTCAAATACAGAGATAAAAAGAGCACACCTGTGCATTATTATGTTCTCTTCAGACTGTCAGGTCATTGTGCCCATGGAATTAGCCATCCCTACCTCTGTTTATATACATATATTGTTTTTGCCCAATAGACTTGTTACTAAATAGTATTGTAAAAATGAAAACATATTTCAAATTCTCTATTGAGCTTTCTATTTATGGCCACACATTAAGTCATTTTCTAAGTGGAAGAAGCTCCCACATAGCTTTTCAGACATATAGATGGCCAAGGGTATATGAGACTAGTGACATAAGTGAGTTCTGGGCTTCCCTTTTCTCTTCCTCTCCTTTTTGTTAGAATTTAATCAAAAGGCTTAAAAGGATAAATTTTTTATTAATATATTAAGACCAGGCTTACTGATAACTCTCCAAGGGAATTTTTTTGAACATTGTTCTCACTAAATTATACCCTGCCAGAGGTTCCTAGCAAATGTCAATTATTTAAGCCTGAAAACTAAATGGCAACTTGACCCCTCTGTATATATTTTAAGCAATCTGACATTACTCCAGCAGAACATGGAGGACCAAATTAAAGAACACCAAGACTTCCCTGCTGGTTCAGCAAAGTACTGTGCTTAATCACTATCAACAAGAGATTTCCTCAGGCTCCTTTTCTAGACAACCCTCCAAGTTGATCAGCATCAATTCAAAAGTGCGTAGTGTATTCTGACACATGAAAGCTGGCAGTGGGACCAGCCAGACCAGGTCATGGCTCTGTCTTACAAGCGGCATGGCCTCAAAATCTCCTAGATCATCCATTTCCTCATACCAAAATGAAGAGGATTAATATAGCTTCTAGAGTTTTTTATAATTATTTTTTAAATGCATGGATCTATTATGAGCTGTAAAATAATATAAAAATGTAAAGAATGATACTCGTGTTATTATGAGGAGGAGGAGTATGTCCACAAGCCCCACATGAGAGCATAACTCACTATGTGAAAGAGTGATACTGCATAACTCTGTCTGTGCAATAACCATTTGCCCCTGTCTTTCAAGAAATAGGTTATGCAGTATAGTGCACTGCAACAGAATAATTCAATTCTTATAAGCTTTATAGAAGGTATATCAGCATTTATGAATGGATTTAAATCCCGCTATATTTAAATTGTGGCTAACTGCCTTCCAGGAAATAACTGGTGTGCTGTAAGGAAACTTGCATTAGTATCAACATCACTCTTACATTGCTTTCTTATCTGTGTTCAAGGGGGTCGACATAGTGAAAACGTGCTGGAGAGTAAGAATTGAATCAGTTAAATTCCACAACCAAATCTGGGCCTGTAAAAGTGATTTAAGATGCTCTGTACTAATAAACTCTGGACTCAAAAACCAATACTAAATCACCTGCACTGTTAAAAACCAATACCCAAAAAAAAAAAAAGTCATCATCTTTCTTTCTTTTTGAACAGTTCTATTTCTTGGAGCTACTTCACTCAACTGTTATCTCTAAAGTCATGCTTGACTCCCACGAGTCCAAATGTTGCTCGTTGCAGGACTCTGAGTTTGCACCAGGGATTTCTTCTGTGGCAGTGACAGACAACAGATTCCAGGATCCTGACCACTGGTTAAACATCTGTGGAGCATGAGTTCACTCACATGACAAATCAAAGACGGTCAGTGTGTGAGAACATGGGAAAGCAGACGAGTGGCTCAAGAATAAAGAAATTATTCCTACAAGTTGGAAATGCCAAGAAGAAAAGAATTGCATCTCAGCCTGGTCTACCTGGCCCTGCCTAGGCCTGCTGATGTCATCCGCATCATACCATAGATTGTTAATCAAAGTTGAACAACGTTTCACAGGAGAGCTTAGCATCTTTGGCTCTCAGTGGCCTTCTCAGTAAAAGGGCTTATGAAATCTCTTCTGTGTGTAAAACACTCCATGTGCCTTATATTATTTGATATCCTTCTATCTATTTAAGGCTTATTGTGAGAGGCAAATGGAAATGTTGATATATTTTCTTCACTGTCTATGATATCAGATGTAAGTATTAATTACAAAGAATGGGCATGAGTGAGGTTACTGACTATTAAAAATTGATGAAGTGACCAAAGGATTGTCTCTAGTTTGATCTAAATGAGATAGAAAGATCTATAGCAAAGTAGATACTGGATAGGAAATTCTGGAATCAATCCATGTATTGATTAATGAGAAAATAATGCCTGGTCAAAATTATTCAATAGTAATTAAGAAAGGGACCCATCAACTTTTTATTATACAATAGGTTAGTTCAGATGGTGGCAAATGCCCTTAAATTACAAGTACATGGACACTATTATCCATATTATAGTCAAAGGAAAAATCTCTGATACCTGTAAAATACACCCTGCAGTCAATGATGGGAAAACTGACATTCTCACTTCATGCAAAGTTTAATATGTAGTTACTAAGATGGAGTGATATCAAGAGTCATCAGACTCCAAACACTTTTTCTGTCCCTGCCTTCTATAAATTCATAACTTCTAGCCAAATGCTTCAACTATTTGTAATGTAAATGAAGACTTTAACTCCACAACCAGAAAAATACGTTGTAAGATAAAAATACCACTAACAAAAGTCATCTGGGATTAAGTCCATGAGTCATAAGCTGCTACTTATACCTCATGGGTAAACTGGTCATGGCCACCTCCCTTCAGTAGGGTAGCTATTGTCATTTCCCAGTTGCTAAAATAAATGCCATCTGATGGGTTGGCTTAACAACAGGAATTTATTGGCTCACGGTTTCAGAGGCTGGAAGGCTTGCTTCATCCTGGAATAGGTATCTCCTGGCTGGCTGGCCATCTTTAGGTTCCCTGGAGTTTACATCACATGGCAAGGCACATGGCGGCATCTTCTCCTTTCTCTTCTGGCTTTTATTGACTTCCAGCTTCTGACTGCTCCCTGTGGCTTCCTCTCTGTATCCAATTTCCTTTGTTTTTAAGGGTTTCAGTCATATTGGATTAAGGCCCACCTTCATCCAGTTTGAGCACCTTAACTAACCACATCCTCAAAGGTCCTATTTACAAATGGGTTCACACCCACAGGGCCAGCGGCTGGGACCAGAGCAGGCCTTTCCTGGGGGAATGATGCAATCCCCAGCGGTAGCCTCCCCAGTCTCCAGACTTTACTTATTTTCTGCTCCTGACAGTTGCTTACAGTGCACCAGGTCGTTGTCCATTCCTCGGTATTCCAGACTCTCCACTATCTTCTGGATCAGAAACCATTTGCATGAATGCGTCAGTGCCTTTGTTCAACCTGTTTGCTCTGGCTTCCCTCTTCTCTATGAATCCAAAACCTACCCATTCTTTAAGTCCCAGCTTAGCTATCACAACAAGTAATTCTTTTCTAAACTCCCATATAATTTCATCCATTTTTTTTTAAAGTCACTTGCAGAAACACTTGTGGAGAAGATGGCCCTATTTGAAAAATGTTTTTTATTTTTCCACAACTCATTGTCTGTGAGTTTGATGAAGAGATGCTTATATATATATATTTTTAAGCTCAAATATAGTCAGATAGGTATTGCCTTCTCAAAATGTGTGATTATCATTTCTTTTCTAATGCCTTTCATTGTTTCTCTTTGGATGGTGTTGATTTCCTTTTATACACTTTCAAGGGAGTCAACTAAACAAAATAATCACATACTGAGATGATAGGTAGTAAAAGGACTCTCAAAAAAAAACACATGCAAAAGCTGCTACATGTTTGGCATGTTTGACATCCAAATCGTAATCAGCTAAACACTGGCCTTTAAAAGGAATATATAATGGTACGCTCTCCAAACATTTATGATAGTCAAAAGCATCCTTGTGATTTTGAAGTGTAAAGCCAAAAAAGTAGATAAGTGCAAATAATTTCATCATCCTTGAATGCCATAAACCAATTACATCCTTTCTTGAAAAGCAAGAAAAAAATCAATTTATGATAATCAAGAGGCATTTATTCTTTATTCCAGGAGAGGGAATCAATAGGACCCAAATCAATGAGTTCATTTGCAAAAATATATAAACACATATTTGGTAGATGGTAGTACTCTGCTAGAGAAAACAAGGAGGAAAAGCAACTAGAAAGAAGTGTGGCTTCATAAAAATGTTTAGCAAGGCACTGCCTTCCTAGCCGTTATGGTTAAACTCCCCCATGCTTCCAACCCTGACACCGAAACACACCCAGACCTGGAGAGAAGAGGGGAGAGTAAATAAGAAGGCAGGAGGGAGAGAAAGAGGTCCTCCAGGCTCTGAAATAAAAGGCCCACTAATCCGAAGGTGGAGCACGTGCAGAAGCCTCAGCACGAAAGTCGCTTTACTGGCTGCTGGAAGTTCAGAGAAGAAAGAGCTTGTCCTTGACCCGAGAGACCTTCCTCTAACTTGGAGCTTTGGAAGCCACTCCTTCCTTTAAGAAGAAACGATCTCCTAGAGATCTGAGGTCTGACAGCCTGAGTGAGCACCAGCAAGTAACACCAGCCGAATGGCCGACGTAACAACTAAGCCAGGCCTGGGGAGTCAGAGTGCCGAGAAAGCCTGCAAGGAGCCCAGAGATGGAGCCTGCACCAGACAGCCACAGTGGCGAAGGAAAGGTTTCCAAGGCCGAACCTGGAGGATTCAGTCTTTAAAGAACAGTTACTCTACAGGGTCCTTTATTTGGGCTTTAAATAAATATATGTGTGCACGTGTGTGTGTATACAGTGGTGCTCCGATATGTTGCTCAATTCACACATATTTTCTTCCTTCCTTTTCCTTTCTATTTCACTGCGCTTCTTTCCTCTCCTGCCCCCTCCCCTGCCCTCCCTCTCCTCCTCCTCTCCTTCTTCCCCGCCCCTTCTTCTCCTCCTCCTCTCTTTCTCCCTACCTGCAGTCTAAATGTTCCTGGGAGTGTTCATATTGGTGATGTTGGCAGGGGAAGGCCATGTCAACGCTCACATGTCAATTCTTGCAAAGATCCTTGAGGGCAGGCTTAAAGCTGGGTGTGTGACGAAGGGCACTCCACCTTACCAGAGCAGAAGCAAGAAGCGCCCTGCTCGGGAAAGCCCACAGGTGAGAGCAAGGACCTGCAATGCTAGAACATGCCATTCCGCTTCTTTGAAAAGAAAGAACAGGATGATTTCCAAACAGTAGTTTGGGAAGGTTGCAAATTGTTCCTTTGCTAGTGGCATTTTTTCGATGGAAAATCACCGTGAACATTAAGAAATATTATATGCAAATAGCATTCAAGAAGAAACGTTCTTGTTGCTTATTATCTAACTCTTGAATTTATTATTCAGAAGAAAGAAAAATGTAAATGGACTGCAAATGAAGCTGCCAGTTAAATTAAGAAACTATTTTTAAAATAGTCCTGTGGTGATAGAGGCTAGACTTCTCTGTTTCATTTACCCAGATTCTAAACACAGTTTACATGTTACAGAGAATCATCAGACATCAATATATAGGAAAAACATTGTAGGTAAATTTATGGGTTTCAGAATCAATCTAATTCTTTCAAAGATTAGTGATTTCATTATTGTGTGTCCTAGAAGGAAAAGTGCATTCCTAGCGAGTTGAGTACTATCTGTATTTTACATGGAATGACAAAATTGCATGTTTTAAATTCAGAATAATAAAAAAAAAGACAATGATGTTTGCAGTGAAAAATCAAATCATGTAGTCACAATTTAGCAGGATTTTTTTCCTTGCCATTTACTAATAGGCGGCCTCCTTTTAACACAGATATCACTCATTTTCCAGAATGTTTCTGGGACTGAATCTCTTTCGGCTTTTTAATCCTAGGTCAATAGTGGAAATGCTAGCACAAGGAAAGTTAATATTGATTTTCTCACCTTGGACTAACAAGATTTTTGGATTGTGTTGGCAAACAATTCAAAAGAAAATTAGAAAGAATATTTTAACAGCAGGAAACCCCTTGTCAGGGAGAAAAAAACTTGGAGCAGACAATTCTCACGTCCAATGACTTCTACATTAAAAACAAATGCTCCGTACTATTGAAACCATTTCATTCTCCAGCTCATTCCTCTTATCTGGAGGTAATTCTTAACAGATCCCAGCCTCTTTGCAGACACAAATTTCCAGCCACTCTCCATCATGCCCCAAGAGGCTATTTCATAAGCAAGCTCACATCAATTCAAACAAGATTCATTTTTTCCATCACTTTACACCCTAGAAAACTGATACAGACTTCCCCAGACGACGTTCAGTACAGAACATGGGTTTATGAAGTGTGGAACCTCATTTTAAGTGTACACATAATATATTGGTGTGGACTCTGGGAACATTTTCAAAGAATAAAAATGTGCTGGGCCCAAGGCTTAAATGGTCCTTTTCGCTGAAATAAAAGCTCATAAAAGATTTCAGAAGGTCAGAAAACTTGAAAATTTAGGGCCCTCTTTTGAGACTTCCCAGAATGTTCTCATTTAGGGACTAAATTGTATATCCGGCATCCAAACGTGCAGTGTAAGCAATTCATTAGACTAAACAAATTTGACAAATGAGGACCTGATTATGAATTTCTAAGCCTGAATGCTTCAGAAGAGGTGCTTAAGGGGAAATTAATCAATAACATATAATCCTATATGAACAATGTAATGTTTCCCCAAACCTAAGACTGTGATTGGGTTTCCTCCATAGAAACGCCTTCACGGCCGTGCTCGTGCAGGCCGTCACCCGGGGATCTGCTGCCCTGCACAGAACTGCTCTTGCATGACCTGCTTTTTAAGAGCATGGAGGCATGCCCTCGGACGAGCCCGTCCTTCCAACGAGCATGGCAACGCGACCACCCGCCACCCCACATGAATCCACCTTTCCTCCCGGGCCGTCTTTTTACTTAACCCAAAACTGCCGTTTCTGTTCGGTGTTTCCTCACTTCCAGGAACCCCACTTTGGCATTCCCTCTCCATCACCACTCCCGCGATGGTCCTACGTTTGTCGAGCTACAGGCTCGAGGGCAAACGTGCTGAGGACAAGACTGTGCTTCCGCAGCTTCCATGGGGAGGGCTCCGCCTGGCCGTCCCCGCCCGGGAGCCCGGCCTTCCTCAGAAGTCAGTGGGCACGCCGAACTCCCCAGGCTGCTGGCAAGGCCCCCTGGGCACGGCCGCCCGCTCCTGCTCGTCATCTGCCAGTCATTATGCTAAAGGTTTGCATGTGCTTCACCCGATTTTACAGACTAGGAAGCCAACTCTCAGAGAAATTAAATAATTAGCTCCAAGTTCTCCCTGTAGCATGGAGTTCCAGAGATGGGACTCAGATTAAATGAAAAATTTACCTTGTAAATCATCTTTGGGAGAAACTACTAATTCACAATAGATCCTTTTCTGCCAACAGAGAGGCATCTCTGTCTTTTGAGAGGCCAGTTAGCTGTGAAGTTGCTTCCTGAGGGTTCATACCATGAGGTTAATTTTGAAAAACTGGAGATGAAAACCAACCAGAAAAAGCCCTTCATTTTACAGGCATGGAGAGGAAACATAGACATGTGATCTGTTTTTTAAAATTCTTGTTTGAATAAATTGAGATGTGTGTTAAAAAAAAAAAAAAAAAAACAAATCTGCTGAGTAAACATTCCATGCTCTAAGTCAGTCATCACCCGGCCTCTGAGAGCCAAATGCCGACAGTCTGGAGTGGGGCGTCCTGGCTGCAGTCGCAGTGATTATGTCGTTTGGCATGCACTTCCTCCTTGAGGCACCCCATCATGGCTCCTTGTTTGGGGTCTCTCACAGTCGATCTCTCGGATCCCTTTCAAGAATCCCTATATTTTAAGAGGTGCTTAGATTACCCAAAATATTCCACGATAAAAATAAATTAAAAAAAAAAAAAAAGAATCCTTATAAGCACGTGTGTCACTTCCCTTGTAAGAACCTTCACATCCAGTCTGTTTTGGGTTTTCGGTTTTCATGTTTCATTTTATTTTGCTACACTGCCACGTGGCTGCCTTCAGCAGGTGGGAAAACACGCTTCCTGGTTCACTCCGGAGGAGAGAGGGAAAGCCACTTCCCTCGGCCCTGGCCTGAGAGCCTTTCACTTCAGCCGGGTGGGACTGAACCAGGCCATGTGCCTCCCACCCAACAGTGATTCCCACCAGGGGAGCAATCGACCTGGGCTGGCCAAAACCCAAGTTGCCGAACCAGTGAGTCGCTAGCGGGATGGGACCCCAGGCTTGGCACAGTTTATTCAGGATCCCTGCTTGGAGCGCTGGGTGGAGGACCTTCCAGGGAGACACACGAGCTGAGGGGAGAGCTGAATGCCGTCGGGCTGGTTTTAGGAAGGAGGAAGGAGCCGAGGATGCCAGTAGGTGACCCAGAGCTCCCCGACACAGGAAAGGAGCTCTGTGCTGCTCCAGCTAGCTGCCATCAAGGAGGAGCTGAGTCATAAAATATGGTACACAATGTTTTGGCCCATAGTAATGCCATCGCACAGTATTTGTCCTTTGGTGTGACGTATTGTATGAGTCAAAACAATTTATATGTACCCAGTCCATTTAACTGAGAAATGTATGTTTTCATTCAACTGTGTTTTCTTTTCAGTTTGTAATTGTTTATATTTTCAATTATTAAATGTACAAAATTAAGTTAAAAATATAAAAATAAAAAAATAAAGCCAAACTCTCCTCTGCAGGGGAAAAAAAAAAGGAGGAACTGAGGTGCAGCAGTCAGATCAGGATGGGTCCCCGTTTAGTTCCCTCTGCTTCCAGGAGGTGGGCAAAGTTCACATTGTGTCTGAACACCCAGTGGTCCTCAGGGCGCGCTCGGCCCAGCGGCGGGCAGCTGGTCCCTCCGGGGTCCCCGCTTTCTTCGTACACTTATCGGGGCCTGGTGAGGGCTGTGCTGCCAGGCGGTGGCACCCGACGTGCCCGTGACAGGCAGAGGACTTCTCCCTGAGGCCCACTCGCCCCTGGGGTGGAGGGGAATTCCAGCGTCCGGCTCAGGGTTCCTGCATGAATTCTCCCACATTTTGGATTCCAGCACGTGTTCCGCTGTCTAGAGCTGGGTGCCCAGTGCTCATCAGAGCCCCTTAAGCCACGGCCATCGGTCCGGACGCCTGTGCTACCCCCACCCCGCCCCGCGGCCAGTGACAGGTGACGAGCCAGGAGAGGGAGGGCTGGGAGCGCCGCTCCTCACTTAGCACCTTAGACGGCGACGACCTGCTGGCAGCGCGTGAGCGTCTGTGACACGGGAGCCACGTGGGGCCGGACCCCACGAGCCACCAGGGCCAAAGAAATGCAAGCAGGCCCCAGCAGAGAGCCGGCCAAGCCAGGACTGTCAGACGCCATCACGTTGCGTCACAGCCGCAGGGCCGCAGCCTGCCTCGCACATCAGCGCCGCCCTGTCCTTCTCACTCAGCGTGCCCTGTCCCCTCTCGCTCAGCGCCGCCCTGTCCCTTCTCACTAAGCGCCGCGCTGTCCCTTCTCACTAAGCGCCGCCCTGTCCTTCTCACTCAGCGTGCCCTGTCCCCTCTCGCTCAGCGCTGCCCTGTCCCTTCTCACTTAGTGCTCCTCTGTCCCTTCTCACTTAGTGCTCCTCTGTCCCTTCTCACTTAGTGCTCCTCTGTCCCTTCTCACTTAGTGCTCCTCTGTCCC
>JAKSZT010053830.1:26690172-26705915 GCA_026826555.1 Tolypeutes matacus | reverse complement strand
TCCCTTCTCACTTAGTGCTCCTCTGTCCCTTCTCACTTAGTGCTCCTGTCCCTTCACACTTAGTGCTCCTCTGTCCCTTCACACTGAGTGCTCCTCTGTCCCTTCTCACTTAGTGCTCCTGTCCTTTCACACTGAGTGCTCCTCTGTCCCCTCACGCTTAGTGCTCCTCTGTCCCTTCTCACTTAGTGCTCCTGTCCTTTCACACTGAGTGCTCCTCTGTCCCTTCTCGCTTAGTGCTCCTCTGTCCCTTCTCACTTAGTGCTCCTGTCCTTTCACACTGAGTGCCCCTCTGTCCCTTCACGCTTAGCGCTGCCCTGTCCCCTCACACTTATGTCCCCTCCCCTTGAATCTGATTCTAGAACATAGTTGAATTAATGCTCTGACAGCTTTGGGAACCTTAAGGAGCTGGCAGCGTCCGCTTCCTGCCTCTGGGAAAACTTGTTCCTGGACTCAGCCGCCCTGCGGTGGCAGGAAGCCCCCGGGGCTGTGGGGAAGCCCCCGGCCCTGGTGAGCCCCCAGCACCGGCACCACTCGCCAGCCCTGGGAGTGAGCCGCCGTGGGGACCCCCGTCTCCAGGCAAGCTGTCCCACCAAGCCTGGCAGCAGGCTGTCCTTGCAGCCCCTGCCCACGATGCAGGCTCCTGAGGAATACGAAGGACTGCTGCAGCTTCCGGCCACCGAACTGCCTAACTCCTGCCTAATTCACCCTTTGATTTATAATCATGAAATTATTGCCACAGTAACTTATTTCAGCTTCAGCTGCCCATCTGTTCCTCAGTCCTGTACGATGTAAGATCTACATTCTGCAAAAGAGCAAAACTTTAGGAGACAAAGGCTGATGCCAAGTCTGGAAGATCCACAAAATGGATAATCCATGTTGTGTCACTGAGATATAAAGTGTAATTATCCTGAAAGTCAGTGTGTGAAGAACTGAAAAGAGGAATTAGGGAAGCGCACACATTTAAGGAGAGCATAAATTTCCTGGTGAGACGCAGAATCAAGGCTGTGCTGAGTTATCAAACCTCCTCTTAGAAACAGGATGGCAGGCATTGGGCTCCGAATCTCAGCTCTTAATAGACGGAGACCTTAACTCTCAGCAGGACCCAGAATTAAAGATCCAGGTCATATAAAATGCACTAAACCGTGTTGTCTGCCAGATTCGGGGTTGGGTACTTTCATATGCACCTTTGTTATACCATTTTCTTAAGATATTGTATCCTCTCACACAATGTTTTCTTTTGAGAGAAAGGTTCTCCTTTTGGTCTTGAGACTTCCTTGAATAAACATGAAAAGTGTGAGGATAGTTAAAATATCTTCCAAACCAGGATCACTATAGATTGCAATTTTGGAATT
Source organism: Tolypeutes matacus (assembly GCA_026826555.1). Lineage (NCBI taxonomy): Eukaryota > Metazoa > Chordata > Mammalia > Cingulata > Chlamyphoridae > Tolypeutes > Tolypeutes matacus. The sequence goes on along the minus strand of JAKSZT010053830.1, from coordinate 26,704,563 downwards.
AAATTATGACTGTTACAAGACTATGGCAATCATTATGCTATTGAGGTATATTGATCATCATTTTTTAAATACTCATTACCATGAATGACTAAATAATCCCAAAAGAGAAATGTCTTTTATTAGAAAACAACATCCCAAGAAACTCTCTAATTGGAAAACAAAGTGCTCAAGATGGGTCTATTTGTCCCTGCAAGCTACTGAGCCTCCCTTAGGAGGCGGGAGGTGATAGTATTAAAATTAATAAAAGTAGTAGTGATAATAAAAATTAAGTGGCTTATTCATGGACTTAAGAAGTAAATATTTAAAGAGTAGACATATTAATTTTAAAAGTAACTCAGGCACAAGTTTATTGTTTTCAAATAAAGGAAAGTATTAATCTAAATTAAGAGCACTTAATGAAAGAGCTTTTATTTATGAATTTATACAGGCCCCTTACATGTTATTCTTCAGACCATGTACAAAACCCCTGCAGTCTGAGGATTTACTCTCTCCTGATCCTAGGAGTGTAATCACCAGCAAGTGTTGATAAGAAAACGACTCTTTGGGAGTGAACAAATAATAGAGTGAAAGATACCACAGGCCCATCTGTGCCTTTCTTCAACTCCTTATCTAAAGATGATGCATATTTTTAAAAAATGAGATCCAACCCATAGGCCATTTTCCTCAAGTTCTCTATTCATTATGCGTCACCATCAGCCTTAATTATTTTTATAAGACCTTCAAGTTCAAACCAATGACAATAGAGAATATTTGATTCAGAGGCTTTCATGACGGGGCAGCTGGAAAAATGAAAGATGATTGATGAAGCGGTGACGCCCATTGCAGCCACTGGCAGATACCGAGCTTTCCCGTGACATAAATGGCATTACCACTTTTACCAAATGTATGCCCAGACACATGTAAGTAACTAAGAACATATGTTAAAAAAATGTTCTGGGGTGTTAAAAAGTAAAGAAAGTCCATGACACCACAAAGCAGAAAATAATTCTGTTCTATAACAGTAAGCTTCAAACTGCCAAGATAGCATTATGGTTAACATCATTCAGACTGAAAACTAATTGCAAAAGCCCTTTATCAAAGGCAAGTTTTGAATGAGTATCGATAACGTACATATATATGATGATAAAATCCCTTTAAAGCACGCATATGCACTTATTTTGAAAATAGATTTATTAATAAAGAAATTAATGGGTATCAATTATAATTTTCAATTATATAGCTTCTTGTTTATCTTTGATAAGTTGCTTACCCACATATTTTGTCATTGACATAATTCACCAGTAACAAATTTTAGTTTTGCTGTTTTGTAGATTATTCCCTTCTTCAAAGCAGTATCAGTTAACTTGTGCTGTTTTGTAGATTCTTGAGGCCTGGATATTCCCAATGCATTCTTTTCATGCAGGGTCCACAAAGTAGAAAAACATAAACAAGCATAAAATCAAAAGACACTGATATGGAGAAAATAGCATAGGCCTTAGAATCAGACAGACCAAGCCGAATTCCAGCTCTATCATGTATTAGCTTTGTGAGCTTGGGAAGGTTATTCAAGGTTGTTAAAAAAATTAAGTGGGATAAAATTCACAAAACTTTAACTCAGGGCCTCTTACATAGTAGTTGATCAATATTAATTAATACAAGGAAAATGTTTTGGAGGGTGTCCGTCACATAGAAATGCCTTTGGAAGTGTTGTCTATTACTCAGTAACTAAGGCGGTTGTAACCGTGATGTCGTGGAGTGTCAGTGGGCTGGGTTTGAACTGTGGCTCTCCCACTACTGAGGGCATGGCTTAGGCAATGGACTTAACCTCTCAGTAGCTCAGCTTTCTTATGTAAAGAAAGGATATGATAATTACACCTCAGGGGGTTGGACACACACACATTGAACTGCACACCCCAGTGTGCACCTGTTCTTGGCCGTGGTGCACGTTCTGGTGGGTGTGGACCTACCATGAATAAGGTTTCTTCAAGTCTGTACTTCAGTCAAGGTGTGGCCCCACGGAATCAGGCTGTGCTTTGATGGAGCACAGGAGTCTTTTATAAGCAGAGTGAAGGTCGGACAGAGAGAGAAGCCACGGGGAGCAGCCAGGAGCTGGGAGTCAATGGACCCAGGAGAGGAAGGAGAAGACGCTCTCTGTCACGGCCATGGGGTGCAAAAGCCAAGGAACCCAAGATGGCCAGTCAACCAGAAGATACTGAACTGGGGCAAAACTGGCCTTCTAGCCTCTGAGACCATGAGCCAGTAAATGCCTGTTGTTAAGCCAACTCATTGCTTGGTATTTGTTTTAGCAGGTAGGAAAATAAAACAATACATATATTTAAAAAACTTAAGACAGTGTCTTGCAAAAGGAGATATTCGATAAACATATTGTATATGAAAACAAAGAAAAATCATTTACCAATATAAATATTAACATTACTATATATATATATATATATAAATTAAGCCCCTTCCACAAACTTGAAGAAAATAACCTGCTTTATTAATGATAATTGTAATAAAAAAGTAAACAATTTTGATTTTTCTCTGATGGAGGCAGGATCTTAGCTTCCATATTGTTCTCCGGGGGAAAATGTGTTAGAAATTATGGATTCATGACCAAATAATTCCTTATATTCAGGAGCAACATTTTCCCCCAGCCTCCTAACAGGCATTACATGAAAGTATCAGACAAAAGTGATTTCTACAAGCTTACCTAAATTTAAATGCCGATTAATCAGAGCACTGACAGTGTAATCCACCCCTTTGGTTATGGGGAAATCTAGTGACAGTGTTGGGATTAGAAAGCCAGATTTACTGACTGCCCTTGCTACCTACAAACCCATTCCCTCCAGGAAGCTATGTTCCTGGTGATGAGAAATTCCATATGCCTGGAGTAAATGTCCATTAGCATAAGAAATACCCAACTGGATTGCACTAATCCTGTGAGATGCCAGAATGCCTTTTTTAATTTCAGTGGAAACAGCTCCAGTGCCTGGGAAGCAGCTCTACACTTTGTAGTCAGGAATGAATAGATTTTAAAAACAGACCCCTGGAAGTCATTTCAAAATACTCATCCTAGTGAGACAGGATGCTGGAAACCAACAACCACGCCTCGAGGCCATTCCCAAATTCTATCCCAGAAGTCTAAGCACATAAATCTAAAAGTGAACAGGTTCCTACCTTTGCTTTTCACAACTGCAATTTTCAATATTTTTTCTTTGTTTCAGCTTTTTAAGTTCTCACCTGAATTGTTATTTTGGGAAATCTAAACAGTTACAGAAATAATTATTTCTGTTAATGAGAACCTAAGAATAGAGGCATTCAGAATTCCTTGAGCATCTTTGCTACCCAAAGAGAAAATTATAAAGTTTTGGACATTTTTAAACATGATATATATACATACACATATATATAAAACATGATACGTATATATATCTAATATAGATTAAACATGATACACTTATATATCTAGTATATATTAAACATGATATATATATATATATATAATATAGGCCAGAACCTGATATGTAATTGCTTTACTTGAGCAATTTTAAAATGCATAACACTGCCAAGACCATATTAATTCTTTTACATTTTACTCTGACCATATCATTTTAATGAAATCAATTTTTAAAGCCTAATGTATAATCTTCATTGAACAAAACTTATTCCAATAACTAAATATCTCAATGCATTGCATTAAGCTGCCTTATTTCTTAACCACTTGACAGATCTCATGATTCTGTTTTGATCTGAAAAGTTCTCAAGCACATTAAACTTAATGCATGTTTGGAAGCTTCAGTTCTGAAGCAGAGTTTTCCAGCATTAAAAAAAAACTGAATAAAGATGGAAGATGCACCATGAGAACCTCTCTCAGCCTAAGAAGCTAAGAAACCAGAATCACACCCTATAGGCTGCCCTAAAATTCATCAAATGGCATCACGGTGTCCAGCCATGTCGGCAGGAACTCTGAGCGATCAGTTAATATTCTGGAAGCAACGCTCCCCGAATCCAAATATGATCCTAGTGATAGACAGGGGAAGAGAGAGAGAGAGAGCTGCTTTCCAGAAGCAGCAGTGCGGCACACTCCAGCAGGGATGATTCTGAGAATCTCACAACAGGGACCTTCTCCAACCATCAGAACTTTCCAGCTCACCCATGGACGTGCAAGGATGAGCCCATGGGAGGCTTCCTTCCATGCCCCCGGCTTCTGGGAGGGTTACAGAGCTCTGAGATGATACAAGTCAGCTCCAGCATCTCAGATTCTTGTTAGTGTATATTTCTATGTAGTTGTTATGTGGAACCATGAGTTATAAGGACAGAAATAGGTTCTTTTCAAAGCCTACTTTTCTCATTTGAAGTTCTGCAATGAAGTTGAAGAACGTGGCTTGTCTTCAACATCTGGGTTGACAGGTAAAATCAAGGAAGGACATGGCTAAGATTTGGGGTCTGAATCCAAATACCTGAGCAGAGCAGAAGCGCGCAGGGCAGGAACTGGTCAGAGTTTTTAAAAAATCGAGCATGAGGAAACAGACAAGGAAGAACACTCTTTCAGCAAGGAGATTGAAAATGTTAGCTCTGGGCATTTCTGCTGGTCTCAGAAGACAAGATATTTGCCCAGTGGCCCTGTGAGGGTGAGGAGAAATAGGCTGTTCTAGAGTGAGGCTGGAGGGCAAGCCAAGCGGAGGACTGCCTTCCCAGGCAGTTTAGCAGGACCGCTTGCTTCCAGGTGAGGGTTCTGACAGGTATCAAGATGGAGGAGGAGCATTTGCTTAACGAAGTTTGGGACTGGAAAGAAACATTAAATGGCAGGTAAATTTAAATGTGCACATAGTAAAATAACTTTTCAGGCTCCAGCAGGGCTTTAGGTAGTATTTATGACAAAGCCAAATTTGTCCTTAAGGTTGCTTCCTGGAGAAAAGATAACTTTTCATCCACCTTGCTTAGATCACATCAATTGCCCCTACTCGGTGCACCTAAACCTTCAGAAGAGGTCCACTTACTCTTTGAAACACTCACTAGAGTGACAGCCTTGCTGAGGGACTGAGAGATAAGCCTCCCACCTTGGAAGCTGTACAACTTCAGGACAGGCCATCTCTTCCCCTGTGCAGCCCTCCGGGATTCCCAGGCACAGTGACAACTGCTGTGAAGTGGTGTCCCCTTGAATAAAGACAGTAAGTGAAACCCGCTCTAACTGAGGGCTGGTAGAAACAAACAAAAGCCACTGTAGTTTTACTTTGGGGGTTATTTTCTAGTAGTCCTTAAAAAATACCATTTTAACACCTTGGAAAAAAGAGCTAAGAGCTGTGGAAGAAGCATACATTGGCTCTAATTCTCCTGCACATATGCAAAACTATATTTGGATTTTCATTGCTTAAAGGCAGGATTGTTCTTGAAATCCTTAGATAACCAAATCTATTCTGAATGGAATTTTCTATAAATATGGGCTGTAAATCACATACTTGCTATTTCCTCAAATATTTGATGCTGCTTTTTCATGCCCATAGTTCCAAGTTAAGCTTGGGACTTCTCTCAATATCATTTGTGTGAAACATTCGCCTTTAAAAGGAAGGAAATTGGATGACTCTAGTGAAGAGAACAATCTTCAAGAACAAAAAAGAAATGTGGTTCTTTTTGCCCCATATCATGAAAGCTACAGGTGTCGTGGCTGACTCCTCACTCAACACCACCCAAGCTCAAAAAGATGGCACCACCCGACATCCGTCCGGGAAACGACATCCAAGCTCATGTGAAAAACGCTGTGTCACAGCTGGCCCGCGTCATGTCTCTAGTAAACCTGGGAGAGGCACAGGGTTACGGTCATTCAACCGAAGTAAGGCCCGGGGACCATGGGCAAAGCAGCCCCCCGTTTAAAACACAGGTCCTCGTGTGCTCTTTCTCCTATCTTAGGTTGAATTCTCTTGGGAATTCATTCCTTGTTTCACCTAAAATCTACTAAGACCAGGGAAGTCCAAAGAAACCTGTCCCTAGAATCCGAAACGTAGGTTTTCTGTGCCATCTTCAGCAAGCCATTGAACTTCACAAGCGAGAAGCGTGATGATCATTTTGAGATGGTCATCTGTTCTTTTTGCCTACCAAGTATCCCGTTATTTAATTTTGGGACCACTTTCGCTCCCTGTATGTTGGGAGAGGCTGACCTCCACTCCAGGCCAATACAAGTTCAACAGGCAAAGATGGGTTTGGGATGGTGATGATGCATGTGCCTGGTCAACAGGAGGCGCTGTGGAGCTCTTCTGCAGCTCTCAGGGAAGAGGCAGAGAAGGCTGTTAGCCTGAATAATCTAGATGAAAAGAGAGTATTTAGGAGATGTAATTATAGGATTTTACTAATAGTACTCTGGATATGTTTATATGTATTAGGGGTAATTTTAAAAGATTATTTTGATGACACAAAATAGTCTCCATTCATCAAATCCTAAGCAACCAACAAACTAAACAGACTGCCAGTGCCAATCCTTGGCTCTAATAGGCCGATTCCACAAACATTTCTGCTGGTCCCCAAAATATTTCAGGCTTGTAGTCACCTCCATGGGATGGTTTTTAAGCTTCAGGCACCATCATTGTCAATATTTAAATGTTGCTGGTTGTACTGATTTCCTCCTTGCTTGCAGTGTATTTTAGTTATCAATGGTCATTATACTTAAAGAAAGAGAGCTCCTGCTAGAGATAAAGGAAAAGCAAGTAGAGAGGGAAAACAGAGGCCTGGGAGCGTTTTCCTGGAATTTGAAGTTGGGTTTTATGCCTTGGATACCTTACTGACTGTTAAACTGAAAAACTTGCATAACTCTTTTGAGCCTGCTTCTCGTCTACCAAATTCTCATCTTGAATTTCTGTCAAGGTTTTGAAGAGAAAGAAAAAAATAATTTTTTAAAGTTTTTGAAGGAGTTGACAGCAAGTTGTGGAGATGCTTAATATAATTGGGGAATGTCTTAATTTATAGCCTCACACATTTATTGTGAACAAACTTACTTTTATGGTGAAACTACCATGGACAAAGCTTTACTTCTACAAGTCCAAATACGGGACAATGGCAGCAGACTTTTATATATGTTAACAAAATCTCAGTAAGGGACTCACTCAAACCAAATTCACAGGCTATTTAAACGAACCGGGTGATTTATTATTTATCAAAGTTTTGGTGTACCACGTCAAAGCCATCCCCTTCATGGCCCCGGGTATCCTGAGAAGCTGTTTTGTATGGCATGTATGGAATGAGGGGACAGAGAAGTAGGCGTCCTGAGGGGATGTGAAGGCAGAGGTGGGCCACGGCTTACCTGAAGTAGCCTTACCAAAAGGTCCTACTTAACAGCGAGTTCAAACCCACAGGAATGGTTTAGGTTAAAGAACATATTTTTCTGGGGTACATACAACCCCAAACCACCACGCCATGTAAAAGAAGACTGAAATCACTGAGACACGAAAGCCTCATCTTGATTTTGGACTTCTGGCTTTAAAACCTGTGAGACAATAAAACCTTATGGTTTAAGCCAATCGATTGCGCAGTATTTTTCATAGAAACTCTGGCAAACTAAGTATCTTTCTCCATCCTGTTTTATTTTGGCTCCAGTTGCTAAGAGCCCCTGGACTGTGGTTGGAATAATATATAAATAATACATTTTAAACTACAAGAGTGGATTAAATTTCTTCGGCTATTAAGCAACCACAATAATTGCAAAAGTTTAAGTGCCTATTAACATGATACCTCACTTCCATTATAACTGTGATTTTTAGAACCCAAAGGCTATTTCCATTTTACAAGTGAAGAAAGTGAGTCTCAGAAAGGTGAAGTGATTTGATTGAAGTCACACAACTCATGAGAGGCAATTAAAGATGTAAAGTCAGGTTTTCCGGCCAAATAAAGACCCCTGCTTTTTATGCTTCCTAAAACTGGCTATTATGAAAATAACAATACTGCTCATTTTTATAATAATAAAGACAGGCAACAAATTTTTAAATATACTAGTAAATTTGTTTTCTTCTGCTTAATTAGGACAATTTCCTTTTATAATGGAAGAACACCAGCATTTTCACATTCCTAGCAGAAAAAAAAAAATCAGTGCTTGTAGGAACATATTTCTGAACAGTGTAGAACGAATGAGTTACTAATCAAATGCAAAAGCTGTGTGCTGCTTTAGAAGCAACTCCTGCAGAAACGACACCATCGTGGGAGGCACTAATGAGGCTAAGCTTGGGAAGAAGACATTCAGCCTCTCTTGGCTCAGGCTTCTCCCCACCTAGAGGGGAAGGAGATTCACGCTGGTAAACCCCAGGTTTAGCACAAAGGCTTAGTCCCTGCTAACTGAATCTGGTTTGGGGAGCTCTGTTGTCACCAGATCAGCTTAAACTCCGTTCCGCCTGCTGGACTCTGTCCTGGCTGGCCTGCATGAACTGTGGCCACATTCCGTCTTTTCAGTATTGACCCACCTTAGTTCTATTTTTCCAAAGAAACTCTTTACTTCCTTAAAACTATAGACCCCTTAGTTTGCAGGGTGTCCATTTTCTCGGTGCTAGAGAGGGCAGGAATTTGGAGTCTCGTCCCCACCCCTGGCTTGCTGAGGGCTGAGAGAACTCAGTCAGTCCCTCAACACCGGGAGCTGCTTGGGAAGACCTTCACAAGGACTGAGTGGTGGGGAGGTGACCAAATGCCGCCTTAATAAGATCCAGGCTCCGTGCCAGCGTGTGGCTGGACTGCACCTCTCAGAAACAAGAGGCGAGGCAGTCACCGAAACAGGGGCCCCAAATAATCGCCAAGAACTTGTTTCATTTAAGTTCCGCCACTCAACCCACATCCTGTTTTCACAGAATGTCATTTTAGAAACAGAAATCCTAAATTTGGGAAGGAAAAGTAACTGACTAGTAAATAATTACAGACTAAAAATGCAGACTCGGGTAACTTTTAAAACTAATAAGCCTATCAGAGGCTCTCAAGGGATGCACAGCATGGTACCCAGGAAGAAGCAGAGAACGTTTGAGTGAAGCGTATTTATGCATTTTTAATTTGCACTTTTGTGTGTCCTATTTCACTTATACAGTCTTATGTCTTTTGTCTCCCATGATCATCAAACTGGAATATTTTCATTAAAATTCTTAAGGTAAATCGACTGCTGCCCCTGAAAACTCATGTTCATGGAATATTTTTGGACCTACCCATCTTGAACACGCAGGCTCTGGCTTGTGGCCTGCAGTCAGCACTGGTGCCTGCTCTGCCTCCAGCCCTCCCAGGATTGGAACCCCCCACTGGCGGGTATAAGGAAAATGACCAATGAGCGGTGCCACTGGGTAGTGCATGGCAGGAAAAAGCAGTCAGGGGCCCAAAGTGCTTGGGGAAGTCTAAAAAGCAAGGTATTCCTAAAACCTCTGCCACGTTTCTGACTAATATTTTCTGTTTCAAAAGCCAATTACCTTTTAGCCAGCTTTCTTCTTTCATGGGCTCAGTGCTTGGCATTCACAAAAGCACCCCTGCCTGTGAATATTCCACCTTACAGCGTCTCCTTAATCCTGCATGTGGCTCCCGCCTGCAATGCAAACCGGGCCTGGAGGAGAAAGCCGGAGCCCTGTGCACTGCATGGGTTTCCTGCGGCCTCTCTCCCCAGCGCCCATCCTGCGGAGCCGACTCGCCCCAGCAGGCCCGTCTCACTGGCTACCCCTCCTGGTGCAGTGCAGATGTGGTTGTGAGAGCAAGAGAGAGGCTTGTGGTGCCCATTAACACAACACGCCAGTATGAATTTCAAGAAATGTGACACCTGTGCCTCTGGTGACCGCGTCCCTCCCGTGTCCACATCCCAGCCACACAGATCTGCACGCTGCCAGCTCCTCAGCAGTTCCTGGGGTCCCCGTCCACTGTTTAAAAAGCCAGTCCTTCTAATGGCATTGCCCCTCTCTGGAGCCCACAGACCTTAGGAAACAGATACTTTCATTGTAAAGTTTGTCACATGCTGGGTTAATTGTTTGTTGCTTGGCATTGACTTCCTTCCATATGTTTTCATCAGGCCAGACTCACCTTTACGTCCCTGTTGCCTAATCACGTGCTTGGAACATACCAGATGCTCCTTCGTTCAAGGAATAAATGTCACTGCTGGTAAAAATTGCTATAAAGCCTCAAGAGAGCTTTAGGCTTCTTTAGGAACAGAAGCCCAGGGGACTCACTGCATCTTTTACATCACTGGATCAAGGGGTAGAGAAATCGTGGCTGGAAGCTGCCAGGAGTGATGGTGGAAAGAGGAGCAGGTGAGCGAGCCACCCAGAACTTTAGAAGGAAAATGGGGAGGGGGGCATAGGAAGGGAGCTGGCCCTGCACCCACCCGGAGCTCTGACAGGAGTCCTGGAAGAAAAGCCTCTCACCCACGTCCTTTGTGTCGCTAGCTCGGGGGAACCTCCACCTGCGCCCTGCCCTGGATGTCATTTGATAAGCAGAGAGAGCAGTTTCTGCAACCAGAGAAACGCTGTGCGGTTCCCTTTAATAATTTAGACTTTCGAGATCCAGACAATCCTGGGACATAGTCCACTGGCCAATTGGAGAACGTCACGATCCCTGGACAATTTTATTTATGACAAAGCTCAGATTCAACAACTGCGCAAGGTCAGAGATGATGCCCCAGAGCTCCGTATCGCAGGGCTTGGCCTCGTGAACCTTATCGGCAACTTAGAGATGCGCTTTGCATATTTCATCGTCAAGCTGTTAACATATTCCTTCCCCAACCTTCGGTTTTCCTAACGGATCCTAATTCCTTGCTTTATAAGCCTTTTCTCCTTGCTACAGCATCGCCAACTCCACTATCTCTCTCATCACTCAGCCTCCCACACTTGAAAGCGCAGGTCTTCCCACCCAGCGCAGTCTTTAATTACAGGCCTCTTTTATAACAGGCTCTTCCCAGCTCGCTGCCAGTCTACGCTTTCAGCTTCTTTTGGCTCTGCCCTTAAAGTGGTTTCAGCAATGCTAATTATAAAGAAAAAGGCAAGGTCAGGTGGCTTTTCCTCCCCTCTCATAGCAGCTCAGGAATGAATGCAGCCTTCTACCTACTTATTTGTGCAGGTAATGATGTATTCATTGTGGCAAAGTCTTCACGGATAATAAAAATTATATGCTTTTTGGCAGATGTACTAATTATCTCTTCACGATCAAGAAAAAAATATTGAATTGGTTTCCAATTTCCACAGTTTAATTTATACCTACATTTGATGCTGGCAAGAAGCCAGAGCTATTTTATATTACCTTGTTTTTTGACTATAAAATAAAAATATTCTGTAAAATTATTTTTACAAAATGCTTAAGACAACTGATACATATGACTGACTGTGGAAAGTCACCACGAGGTAAGTCATAACGCAAGTGTAAATTCAAAGAGGGGGTAAGGAAACCAAAGGAAAAATAGCACAGATCGTTTGTGGTATTCAACTTGAGTGGTGGGGTGGAATTCAATGTGTTTCAGCCATGCAGAAGGTAACTCTGTTAGTAAAGGCCTGTCTGCATAAGGAGAAGAGCAAACTGTTTATTTTTAGGACATAAAACCTACATCGCTCCCTGAAGATTGAGAGAGGCCAACATTTTCATGATGCTCCGTTTGTTTCTTTCTTTATACTTTCACAGCATTAAAGACCAGAATTATTTGCAACTGCGACTAGTTTTATTAGTTTCTGTTCCTTTTGATCATTATTCTTTGTAATTTTATGGGAGCAAATTTAGTTGTGAGATTGGTTTAAAACCATATTCTTGAGGGAGAAATTCCCTGGTCATTAACCTTTAATTTACACATTTCAACCTAAAGGCAATCATTCAATAATATTTATATTTATAAATAATATCTCCAAACATGAAATATTGCAACTTAAAAACCCAAATAATTCACTGTCAAGACAGCAAAAGAGTTGGTTTTGTTTTTTTTTTTTTATGTGTGTCATTTCATTTTAGGACAAGATTTCTCACCAATTCCAACCAATGGACATTTTCACACACTCACACACAGAAAAATAGAGAAACTGGCTTGTCTTCACTGCTAACACATTAAAGTCCTAAATTAAATAATCTACATTTTTCTTACTTTCTTTCTCTACTAATAAAAACTTCCTTAAAATGTTGCTGAGGTGTTCAATATGTTTAATATGAGTCCCCTGCCCAGGATGGAGAAAGTTAGACACTTGCAAGATTAAAGAATTGCTGAGCCCATCATTCAAATTCAGTTTGGACATCGGTGCTTCTGGGTTAAAAATGATAATAATAAAAATGTATGCTGTGGAGCTAGAACTAAAACTCAATCTTTTGATTGCCAGTCAAAATTTTTCACTAAAGCACTGTAGCTCGGTGATCTTGGACAATAACTTCAAATTTTCTAAATTTCTGTCTCATTTTCAAAATCAGAATAATAATACCACCCAAATCTACTTGTTGGTTTTTTTTTTGTTTTGTTTTAACATAAAACTGAGAGTACATTAAAGTATAATATTAAACATAAATGTTCACTATTCTGTCATTGAAAATAATCAAAACCTCAAGATCTAAAAAGAATGTCCCTCTATTTCAAGGTGTTAAGAATAGGGAGATGCATGGAGAAATATAACTAATGTAACATATGGACTATAGTTAGCAGTAATATTGCAGTATTTTTACAGCAATGGAAAAGAAGGTACTATATCAGTGCTAAGGGTCAATAATAGGGGGGTGGAAGGGGGTATGGGGTTTTTCCTTTCAGAGTAGTGGAAGTGTTCTGAAATGGACTGAGCTGATGACAGCACAACTCTGGGGTGAAACCAAGAGGCACTTAGTGTGCACTTGGATGGATTATCAAGGCAGGGGACCACACAACACAGTGACCCTGTGGTGGATGATCGACTGTGGTTAACAGTACAAATATGAGAACGCTCTCTCATGACCTAAAACAAAAAAGCAAGACGAATACATGGTGCTGATAATAGGGTGATTTGCAGGAAAATACACCAAATGTAAGCTATGGACTATAGATAGCAGTAATAGTATAACGATGTTCTTTCATCACTTGTAACAAATGTGTCACAACAATGTAAAGTGGTGGTGGTGGTGGGATATATGGGAATCCTGTATGGAATGTATGATTGTTTTGTTAACACACTCCTACTGGCATTTGGACCAGACTTCCCTCTTATCTGGAATAAACAGTTTGTTAAAACCCCCATGAGGGAAGGAAATATGACAGACTCATTCACGTGCCACCCCAGGTATGTGCACTTGGCCTGCGTTTCAGCCAGAGGAAACCTAGCAACAGCCTGTACTCTTGTCTTGCTCCTAGAGCTAGGTTGCTACCCGGCCAGGGGTCCCTGGTGGCTCCACCAGGCCCCTACCCTGAAGCGCCCACCTATGCCATGGACCTCTTGTCTCCCTCACCAGGGATTTCTTGCAAGGGCAAGATGCCACAGGACTCTCTCACATCCATATGTGTGAATTCACAAGTGTAAGGGAGTTGACATCCCATGGGGTGAAACGAGGCCAATGGGAGACAGTTACTAGCAGGTCAATTCTCCTCCCCTCCACTCCCTGGATGTAGTTTGGAGAGGCAGTACCTTCTTCCGAGGACATCCTGGGAACTGGTGCTATGGCTGGCCTAGGAACACAGTCCCTTGTATTTGCACACCCTCCTTTCCTGCCTCATTCCCCTTTCCCTCACTTTCACATTCCTTGGATTGCAGGCAATAAACTGTAGCACCAAAGATTTGCCTCAAGCACTGTTCTAGGAAACTAGGCAGAGACAGAATCACACTAAGAATAAGCAAAGAGAAATGATTGATTAAGGGTCCAGTTGAAGTTAGAAATCGAAAATTTATATGTCGGTAAGCATAGTTATGTGATTTTTTCAGCAGTCCAGACCAGAAGTAGAGAAAGCAGGGAGTTAGGTTCACTTCCTCTCTTAACACATTGAGTTTTTCCTGTATGTCAGCTACTAGTCTAGTCATTAGGGATATCACAGTACAAAAAATAACAATTCTTAGGATTCTGGTGGCCCTTCTTCAGGAATTAACATTACATGATGGAGTTCCAGGTCAAGGGACCCAAGATGCCAGTGAAATAGGATTTGTAAAGAGTAGAGAGGAAGTTAAAGATACATTAGAAGACTGTAAAGAGGTGAGGAAACTGAATTCCAGATGAGCTCAGAGAATAAGTCCTTCAAGAGGAAATACAGGGAGTAAAAGTTAGTGGAAAAACTTCAACTCGTATTTCAGATATTGAACTCTTCCGTTGACAGCCAAGTCCAGAACGTAACTGCAGCAGGGAGTGGAGAGGAGATGAAGATTATGTGAGTAGAGGATGTGGAGATGGGTGTGGGGACATTCAGCAGTGTGAGCTGAAGGTTTCCAGGGTGGAAACAAAAGATGTGGGTCCCCAGCTTGGCCTGGATCTTCTCTAACTTGGTCTGAGGGTCTCACC
>JAKSZT010053830.1:26637537-26690162 GCA_026826555.1 Tolypeutes matacus | reverse complement strand
ATGGAGGCTTTCCCACACCTTTGAAAGGCAGTGCCCCTGAGAGCGCCAGACTTTCTCACACCTTTGCTTTCCCGGCACTTGACCATATCTGAAAGCCTTTCAAACCCTGTGTTAAATACCATGCTCCTGAAAACCCTCCTGTGCTGTTATTCAGACAGAACTCTGACTAATAGGCATTTTTCTTCTTTCTACTATTCATCTCAACAAGGATATGATCATTATTTTATTGCAATAATAAGTTTTTAAAACTTTTTTCAGTAACTAGATTTTTTACTACTTCCAATGAAAGTGCCAGAGATTAAACATAAAAATAGGTATTCTAAAATCTTAAAATCATAATATAAGAAATTGTTGATATGTTGTTCTTACTTTTACAAAATCAAATGAATTAACAATGTACTTATTTCCTTGGGGTAGGTCCAACTTTATAAGTTTTGGACCTTTGTTACTTGTGTATCTTAATAGAAGCCATAAATTTCAAGAATTGATGCTTTTGCATTAGGTGAAAAGAAAGAAGTAAAGGCCACTCAGGCATAAAAGAAATAATTTCGATGTCTTTCTAGGGATCATTGTTGGATCCCAGATATAACCACTTAGTCATTTCAGACTATAGTGAGAAAAAAAAGTTAATTAATGTGGTAATAATCCTTACTTTTATACTTACAATTTTAAGTATAGTTTTAATTCATTTCCCTTATTTAAGCTGAAAATTGCCAAAATTATCCTTTCCATTTTTCTTTTATTTTTCTCGCCTTTCTATTAGCAAAATGTCAGTTATCTCTATTACTATCTCTGATATTTAAGAAGAAAGACCAGGACTTTAGAAATTCATAAACATCTTTAAAGCTACAGACCAGATAAAATACTTTACCCAGTTCAAAGCAGTTTACCTACTGTACACACAGAGAGAGGTGGCGATGGACGCACAGAGGCGCTGGATGGTCAGGCTTCGGCCACGGGACCAGCCCTGGCCAGGTCAGGTCTGAGCTGCCTCCTTAGTTCAGCCTCTTGCCCACATGAATGTCAGACCTAGTTATCAGGAGCATTCAGCTTCTCTGTAAGATAAACTAAAGGGGATAGAGGAGAAGCTGTGAGGAGCATTTCATTTCTGGAGGTGAGTCCCTGGGAGTCTAGAGGGGGACCAGGTGAGAAAGGCATGCCGACCTGTGGGTACAGCAGCCTGGAAGCCACCGTAGTTGGTCCAAACTAACACTGAGCAATTGAGCTGATTGTTGTGATTATTTTAGCACCCAGTGCTGTAACACTTGCTTAACTCTAAAACTTACATTGAGCTGAGAAAAGGAAGAAGGGAAACTAGCTAATTACCTACCACAGGGACATCTACCAAGAAAGTCCACCATCACTGAGCGTGGCCATCGTTTCTACTTCAGAGAGCGGTTGTTGTGAAAGCGCTTTCATGGCAAGGCTGTCAGAGCCGACGAGCCAACCTTCTGAGCGTGTTCTACGCTTCCTGGTCAAGCCAGTGCGAGAGCCTTTTTTATGATAAATGTTGTTGAGTTTGGAGGTTATTAAAGATTCTATAAATCAAAAACTTAAAGCAGCTTAAGGCAGGACCCTTTCTGTTTACTTCACTCTATCAACTAAATTGCACATTCCAAAGGTAGTTTAAAGGAAAATAATGTTAACAGCCAAGTGTTCTCGATGATGGCTGAGCACCCCTTTGGCTGACTAATACAGAATTTGGTACCAGAAGTGGGGTAGTGCTTTTGCATATACCAAAATGTTGGAACGGTTTTATAAATGGGTAAGGGGTATTTTTTGGAGGAATTGTGAAATGCTTGATGGAAAAGGCCTAGACCACTTTGAAGAGGCTGTTGATAGGAATATGGACGCTAAAGAGACTTTCTATGATGCCTTTACCTGCAGCCTCAGTTTAATAACCTAACCCAGTTCTTCTTCCTTAGCACCTCGAGCCATCACAGCCCGCTCAAGTGCACATTTTTAATCTGGCTATCTGCTAAGGACTCACAAACCTGTGGTGGTTATTTTTCTTCACAAGGTCTAGATCTGAAATACAGAAACTCATATTGTCCTAGCACATGGATTTGTACTAATACAATTTATTAAATTAGTTCAAACAGAGTTTCCTTCAGAAAGATCAACAATCAATTAAATTGGATGTACGTTCTTCCTAGTCTGTATTTAGCAGCCAGATCTGTTCAGCTTTCTGTATCTGAAACTCTTACTAGATACTATTTCATTTTGATTAGGCTCATTCATTCCAGCGGACTGTATTAACTTAGAGTATAAGACAACTGCCACTATCTGAAGGAGACAGACAAGAGCAAATATGTAATTAGCTTCTTTAAACCAGCAGGACGTAAATAGGCCATATTTCTGCGGTGACAGAGCAAGTAAAGGATTTCAAAGGTAAATAGGGAAAACCAAAGATAGCTAATTAATGATGTTCATTCATTAGCAAATAGTATTTACAAATCATTCAAAGTATCCATCTCGCTAAATAAGTCACGGGTTATGTTTTGTTCTAAAACCAGTCTGGGACAAGGTGATGAAGTCCAGGTAAAGCTGAAGCACCAAAATTACCATGATTCACCACACATTTTTACAAGACTGAGGATGAAAAAGATAGAGAGAATTAATTCCTGATTTACATATTCTGCTAATAAAGTGGCAAGGTCTTATGGAACAAACACAACAGCTGCAAATTATGTAATTATGTATCTGTATGCAAATTTGCAGACATCTCATAAATGTTGGAACACTGTTTGCAATGCTAATTAAGTGGCTTTTATTACCACTGCATAATTCCTACACGTGATTTGGTTCCAGATGTCACTGTATCTCGTGAAACCTTTATTGTCAGGTTAGCTGAGGCAGTGCACATTAACATCACTCTTAAAAATGCTATTTATAATTAAATTACTTGCAGTGACTCAGTGATTTTTCATCATCCTCCTGTCCAACCCTGTTACTCATGTGGTATATAGTCTGAATTGCAACTAGACATTCAAGTCAATGGAAGTTTCTCCATATCTGCATTCCCGTACACGTGGCTAATTTATGTAATATCATCCACATAAACCGACTTCACGTATTTGATGGGCATGGGAAAGTTCAGATAATAGACTGAGGCCAATATGGAATTGTTGGCAGGTGCTGGAAGGTTTTATTTCAGTTTGTCTAGCTGTAAAAGAAGAACAATTCCAGTTGCTCTGCTCTAATATCAGTATTTTAATAGCTGGGAGAATTCTTGCTTCTTTTTCAATAATATGAAGTGTTTTAAGATTATACAGTAGGGAGCTGATGACAGCAGACTTCTAACTTGCAATTAAGAAAAAGTAGACATTCAGAATGTTTATTAGCACCTACTATGTGTATGGCATTGCAGGGACTACAAGAATGTATGATACACGGGCTCTCAATAGCTCGTAAATGGTTTGGAAGGCAAGATATTAAAAAGATTTGCCATGGGATACAAGAATATGAGACCTGCTTCTTTACCTGGAAGGAAATCAGCGCCAATCCTCATACCTACTTCAATCTAGTATTTTATTTCAGTTTTTCCAGGACCAAGACGTTCATCAGGGCCATAATACTGTTAGAAATTGAGCTGGTCTTTTCACTGCTGCTTTCTCCTCCTAAGAGTCAGGTAATTGCACACCTCGCCCCAGATGTTGTAAGGCCTGGCTGTCCTTTAGATGTTGGCATAACGGACATCCATCATGAACTTCAGGAAGCAGGGAAACTTACATAAGGAGGTGCTGAGTGGGACTTTGCTTGCTCCTAGAGTTGGGGCTGAGCCCCCAGAGTAACACGAAACTCCTAGTGACCTACTCTGGGGATGGGTTTGTGATCCCCTGGCACCTTCTGGCCAGGGTCCCCAAGAGGCAGGAGGGCCAGCTCTACGCCGCTAACCAACATCCCAACCCCCCTCGCCCCCCCAGGGCACAAAAGGAGACGCAGGGCCGTAAGCTCCTGCGTTGTCCCTCTGGTGGGAGCAGTGTTCCAATTCTAAACTAGGGGAAGAGGGGCTTGAGATGGAGGGTGCCAGGAGAGACTGGGCAGCCACTCCCGGCTCAGCTGGGTGGCGGGTGCCCGTGAGCACGTGTGGGCTAAGCCCACCGCGCAGGGCAGAGCTGGGTGACGAGAGCTCAATGACAGCTCCGCACCCAGCACCCTGAGGCGTGAGAGCGCGTGCCAGGTGCCCATTTCTCAACCAGAGAACACCCGACGGGACTCGAAGGGGCCATGGCACGTGAAACGCAGGCTGCGGTCCCCGTGGCACTGCGAAGGCTGCGGCGAGATCGCTGGCCGTTCACACAGCTCCTCGTGAAAGCCCAGGGATGCTAAGGGAGGAGAAGGCAGTAGCATCCCAACCCAGGGACAGCGACATGGGGATACGAGCCACTAGCGGAGCCAAAGGAAACCAGGACAGCCCTCCCCTCAGTGGGGCAGGTCGAGGGGAGCCTCGACGCCAGAAAAGCACGGGTGCAGACCTCTCAGTGCCAACACGGCCGCCCACGTCCAGAAGAGCCAGCCCCCCCCAACTAGACATTATTACACGCACCTGCTATGTCAGAAGAGCTGTGGATCCCCTTACCTGCCCTCTTTCCTACCCCTGCTACCGCAGCAGAGGAAGGGGTGCTAGTGTAGGCATCTTAGGGCCCGAATGTGACCCCCACTCACATGCTCACGGAGGCCGAGCCAAGAGCAGAGCCCAGTTCCAACAGGGGTGGTCTGTGTGTCACCTATGAGCATGAGATTCATGCTCTAAAGTGACCTTGGTTAAATCATAATAAGCAGGGGGCGGATGTGGCTCAAATGGTTGGGTGTCCGTCTGCCATATGGAGGGACCTGGGTTTGATCCCCGGGACCTCCCGGTAAAATTAAAAATATATATATATATATATATATATACATATAGAAGGCGCATGGGCTGCCAGGCTCTGTGTGCTGGTGAGCCGCCAGGCCCCGGGAGCCATGCAGCAAGATGATGACCTAACAGGAGAGAGACGCAGGGGAGAGACAAGACGAGTTGCTCCAAAAGCTCCGGTCTTCAGGATCGAATCCTGGTGAAGACTGGAGGAGAAGGATGAGAAAAAATGCAGGAAACAGACAAAGAGAATTGCCCAGCGAATGGACACAAAACAGCAAATGGGGAAGGGGGCCTTAAAATGGATAAAGTAAACAAATAAATCTTTAAAAAAAAAAAATTATAATAAGCAAAAGTGACCAGAAACTTGAATATATTGTTAATGGGTGAAGACGTTTCCATATGGGACAATTGAAAATATGAATTGAAATAAAATCAATTTTATTTTGTGGTCCAATGATAAGAGAATCCTGGGCATCCTCGTTTTCTTCCTTCTTCCATCCTTTCCAAACCTACCTATCATTACTACCTTTCAAATAACCTATATTTCTGCAGAGCAGCAGTGACACAAGATTAGAAACCAAGAGGAGGATTTGAAAATCAAAGGTCAGTGTACTTTTTAATAGCTTTATTGAGCTGTAATTCACATACTTTAATATTAGGGAAGTTTTACAGAGTTTCTCAGTTCACTATTCTGGAAGTCCTGCCTCAGCTAAATATTTTTACTTTGAATTTTGAATATGAACATTGAAAAATTATTAGTTATTATTGTAGACTTCTCAGTTAGTGATACCATAATTTTGCACATTGAACTGCTTCCAAACAAATGTTTGAGGAATGAAAAATCAAGTTTGCCAATTATTAAGCTACTAGAGGTACAATGAGATTTACATTTGGGGGATAGTATTGTTTTTGTTGAGCAAGATATTACATGTGTAACTGGAAATAGTTTCCTTACATATTGAGAGGAATTTGAATTTGGTGATTAGTAATAAATACTAGCTGAGTAATTAACCAAGACTACTGTTATATTAGAAATAAGAGTGAACACATTCATGATTGTATAACTAGAAACTAATTGATTAGTGTGCGATTTGCTGTCCACACTGAAGGCATTACTCCCCAGTAATTCTGAAGGATTGACCCCTGACCCTTGCTGCTTACATAGAGCAAGTTCCTGAAATGTCCTGAAATGTTTAAAATATTTAGGTAAACCATATGAAGGGTGCACTTCTTTCTTTCTCCTCCAATATATTATTTGTTTTCCACTTTCCCAAAGGTTTCTACTGTTTAACTCTAGGCTAGAGAAGATAAAAGAAGAAAACACATGATAGGGTTATAGGTAGATTATGAAAATTGAAACACTTCCCCATTTAAAAATAGGTGGAGGATTATCTGGGAACCTGCCATTCATTATACGTGCAGTAGACCCGCCTACCTTCCCTGGCTTTGGCATATGCACAAGTGCACGCAAATTCTTAATATAAGAAAATAAAAACTCCATCCTGAGTGAGGACAAAGTAATATTGATCTCTGTATTCTGTCTCCATCACAGACATCATAGTGTGATATGTGCGTGTCACTGTGGATTTCTGTGACGTTGAGCTCAAAAGATGAAGCAGCGCTCCTTACCGTCTTAAATGAACCTTGGTAAAGCTCGATATAGGTCTCTCATCCATGATTTTTTAAAAAGCTTTTCTTGGTTCCATGTATATTTTCGAGCTCTTGATGAAGTAAAATCTAACTTGATTTCAGAATTAAAGTCTTCATAACTCTTTTAACCCTTAAATATCAATATGTCTCAAATACAGCCTTATATACTAACCAGGGATAGGAAAGGAATCATTTTTTTAATGTCCTGAGCTATATTCTCAAGACAAAATCTTATCTTTAGCCACAACAGCCATAAAAAAGATGACTGAAGCTGCATGGAGTAGGCCAAGCTTCGTGTTTCAGTCGCGTGGCTGCTCAGTTTCCCGCTCCTGCTAATGTAGGCACGTCCGCCCTCTCGCCAGTGCCGTCAGTGATGCCTCGCTTGGGTGGTGTGTTAGTCAGCCAGAGGGGTGCTGATGCAAAATACCAGAAATCGGTTGGTCTTTATAAAGGGTATGTATTTGGGGTAGAAGCTTACAGTTACCAGGCCATAAAGCGTAAGTTTCTTCCCTCACCAAACTCTGTTAATGTGTTAGAGCAAGACGGCTGCCGACGGCTGCCAGGGTTCAGGCTTCCTGGGTTCCTCTCTCCCCAGGGCTTGCTTCTCTCGGGCTCAGGCTTGCTTTGTGCCCCAAGGCCAGCTGTAGACTGTCAGGCAAACGGCTTGCTTCTCTTCCCAGGACCTTCTCTCTTTCCTCACGACCAAGCTCCTATGTACGCTACTTCCCAGGGGCTCCAGCTCAAGACTCCACATCACAGCTCCAATTCAAAACTACTCCAACTTTGTCCTCTGCCACGTCTTTTATCTTCAAGACTCCACCCACCAAGGGGTGGGGCTCAATGCCCTACTGACGGGGCCCAGTCAACGCCCTAATCATAACCTAATCATGCCCAGATGAACAGACCAGTTCACAAGCATAATCCAATATCTATTTTTGGAATTCATAACTTCATCAAACTGCCAAACTGCTACAGGTGGTATGCCACTAGTTTGCTCACTACTTCTAAGACTGCCTGTTGATGCCCCACTGACCCCACTTTCAGTGGTTCTCCACTAGGAGAGGTACCACTTGCCATTCCAACCTTTTCATACAATGTTGGCACACTAACTTTCTTATAATGTTTTCTCAATCTGTCATACCTGCTCCAAAACCTTCAGCGGCTCCCTGTTTCCTACTGTATCAACCCAGACACTGCGTGGGTTTCAAGGACCCCAACTACATAGTTGGATGCTAGTAATCAAACTTGGATGCTTACTACTCAATAACTCACATTACCCAAAGCGTATCAGCTAGATCCACCCTCTGCCAGTGACCTAAATAATATTCTTTATGCATAGTCCAGCTTAAAACCAGTTTCCTCCTTATTACTCTATACATAGTGGTTTTTTTGTTTTGTTTTGTTTTGTTTTAATTTATTTATTTTTTCTTGTGGGTAAAAATCAAAATTTTCACAATACATACCAATATTTGTAAAATGATATATAAATATGTATGCATATATGTGCATTTGCTTACGAAAATGTTATATATATATATATATAACTATATTTTAAGAGGTGCTTAGATTACCTAAAATATTACACAGAACCCACCGGGATTCCCATGTTGCCCACCTCCCACACCTTGATGTCATTGTTATTGGTATGGATATTGGTTTAGAGTTTTATCTACCAATGATAGATACATATGGTAAACGGAATTTATTATCCAGACTAGGACGCCTTTGAAAGCGAAGGGGGTGCCTTCAGTAATCCACCTGGGTAAGAGTTAGAGACCAAAATGTTTTCAGGCAAAATGCTGTCCCAAGCAACCCAGGTCTCACAATCACCGTATTAGACATTTTTTGTGTAAAATTTTTAGAAAATGTTGAATTTCTAAAGTGTACAAATTTCTTGACCAAATTACAACTCTACTTTGGACACAGATTTAGTTACCAAACAAAAGAACAAGCAACTGGAATCTTTATAACTTAAAGAAATGAAAACCCAACTTTAAATAGTTACTTCCCAGCTGGAGATGTTTCCTGTTTGGCTCATCACAGGTAAATCCCTGTCTTTTAAATAGAGAAAATAAACTCAATATATCAGCAATATCTGTGTTAATTTGAATATGGCTGGTGGTTCTTAATTTTTATTTTTTTGTAAACAAGTTGAAGAACCGATTAGTGGAAAAGTTGTGTTACTTTATTTTCATCCCATGAAATTTAGCTGCCTAGAGATGGGCTCCAAAGTTCACCTCATGACCAAAGGTGAATTATCCAAATGTTAATATAAACTGACAGATTCTCAAAGGTTAACTCAATTAATCGACTCTGATCCAATCTGTTTTGTCTGTTTAAATTTACAAAGTACTGATAGAAATCTCTCCATAATTACCCTTGAGAGATTAGGTGTTACTGCTCCAGACAAAAAGAGGCGGTAGGAGAGAGAGAGAGAAAAGCAAGGAGTTTAAATCATATGGAAGATGCTCTCTCCTCCCTGGCCCCTCACCCCAGAGAATCCAGGAGGGCTGCATATGAAGCATCCCCCAAAAGTGCACAGGGTGCACTGGGAGCGCAGAGCTGCCCAGCCCAAGGCAGGGGGAAGGAAGGCTGCACCTGCTCAGGGAGGGCAGTGTGGGAAACTGACCCAGAGAGGAGCAGTCGCCTTGGGTGTGGTACCCAAGGAGTGTTAACATTTAGGAAGCACTTACTATATGCCAGGCAAAGCTAAACCTTCAGGGCTTCTCTCGCCACACCTAATTATAATCCAAAATTCTGATGTCTCACTGCAATACCTGGAGACAACCTTACACAACAGCTATTTGTAGCTCATTTATAATAGAAATGAGTTACTGGAAACACTTTGGAACACCTGTTTACACAGCTATGGAAGCTGTGTACATGCTCGCCTGTCTGTACCCAGTAGGGATGCATCTTACAGAAATGATGACTCGAGAGGTTTCGCAGTAGCCTGGGAGCTCCTTTCACTGCTGCCCGGCCGCAGTGCGTGGCCTTCATTTCTGTAAGGTGCTGGACTCTCACTGGCTTTCGTGCTCCAACAAAAAATGGGTTTTCCCTGTTGTGGGAGAAATGACCAGGTGGGAAACAGTATCAATTCTGCAATGGAAGTTTTTTTAAAAATGTTCAGCTTTCAACGTCAGTGCTTTCTCTTCCTCTGGTCGACCTCAAATGCTTTCAGTTGTCCCCAG
This sequence comes from Tolypeutes matacus, assembly GCA_026826555.1. Lineage (NCBI taxonomy): Eukaryota > Metazoa > Chordata > Mammalia > Cingulata > Chlamyphoridae > Tolypeutes > Tolypeutes matacus. The sequence goes on along the minus strand of JAKSZT010053830.1, from coordinate 26,680,463 downwards.
AGAGGAGGACTAAGCCTCCCCGTGCATTTTCATTTTCACTGTAGGCGGCTCAGCCACAGGCACCATCTGGTATCTGTGCCAACCCCGTGGCTTCTTTGCAGAGGAGCAGAGTCGCAAGCCCACAGGCATGTCTCAAGGAGCAGATGCACCTCTCTCCTCACTGCAGCCATGCTCATGCTTTGTTCCAATATAGGTTTACTATGGAAGGCGTCCTAATTCTATTCAACCAGTCCGCACCTGCCTTCTGAACTCGCTGTATTGCCTTGGAATTTAAAAATCTCTACAGTGTCCCAACTCCACATCAGGGCGGGAGGAAAGTAAGAAACAGAAAAGAACTGTGATGGCAATTCTTTTGCCATCAGGAGACTGCTCCCAGGTCCTTTTCTAAACTCACTCTGATCTACAAAAGAGCCAAAGCCAAGTCATTGTCAGAGTTGACTTTGTGTAACTACCTTGGGAACCATGAGATTCCCAGGGCTGATCTTAGGAACTGATTTGGATAACTGTTCCTGAGCTTTATGGGAGAGCAGGGAGGAAGAGTTACGGAGCACTGCCAAGTTCTACAGAATCCCGAGTCCGCACACCACCAGCTGGACGCCACTGGCTCTACCATGCAAGGAATGCGGCCATCAAGGAGAGGAACCTGTGCCAAGGGGAGCATGTTCCATCAGGGGAGGGGAAGGGAGCTGGGGGGGAAGGATGGGAAGGAGCAGACCTCCACATGCCCACAGGGAGCTGAGAAGGAGGGGCATTCTCTAACGCTGACACAACATCGTTGTGAGTTGTCCTCTGAAGGTGACCCAGAACTGGCCCTGGGCTCAGGGAGATGCCAGGGGCCAGGATCAGAGATGTCCACTTCCACATACTTGTGTCCTAACTCTATCAGTGCGTTCTGGCTTCTTCCTGGCGGAGAGGGGATACTCTGCAAGGGCCAATGGCCAACAGCTCACATATGACAATAGACTGCATATTGATAAACCTCGTTATCATAAATACTGAGACATTCCAATCAAAATCCACCTCTAGCCCCTTCCAAGAAATAGAGTTTAGGGACTTGAACTAGTGTGGCTCGCCTCACGCCAGCCCCCACTCCCTCTTGCTGCTGGGGAGATCTGGACATGAGAGCCGGAGTCCGGTGCACAGAAGTAACCTCTTCCACTGCCACCCACCTCCCCAGCCCGCAGGTCCTCCAGCCATTCACCTGTGAGCACCTGCTCAGCACTGGTCCCTGCGCTGGGTGCTGGAAATACAACAAGGGAAAAGCAGGCGTAGTCACTGCTCTTGGGACGCGTGGCCTCGAGGGAGAGCTACACAACAAATGCACAAATCAAATAACCATGCACGGTGACGAGAGCACTGGAGGAATGAAGAGTGCAGAGTGCTGAGACAGAAGCAAACAGAGGGCAGGGCTACCTGCTTGAGATAGGCTCCATGGGTACAGACGGAAGATGAGGCCAGGATGAATGGGGGTGTGGGGGGCATGGGGCATTTCCAACAGGGAAGATAGTTTAACTCATAATGGAGAAGAGTGTGCTGGGGGAGGAGAACACAGGAAGAGATGCATTAAGACGGAGTAGGAGAGGCCAGCCGGCTCAGAATATAATTCTTTTATAATCTAGGTATAAAAGAAAACCACTGAAGGTTTTCATCAGCAAAAGAATGTGATTGGGATAAATGTTTGTTGAAGGAATGAAGGAACAAAGGAATGAATGAGTGTGGAATCATCTCCAAAACTACAGCTTTGGCCATTCTGTCCCTCCTGTGCCCTCTCTGTGCACTGCCTCTTCTCAGATATCACCTACCTCTCCTTACTGCTTTCCACAGGAAGAAACCCAAATCCTCTTACAGCTCCTTCTTTCTGCCTTCAGAACTCAGCTCCGGGAGGAGCCACGCAGCACAGTTACCCCTTGAAATACACGGTGCCACACCAAGCTGCTTGCTGCCTTTGGCAGTTAGTAAGACACTATTCTGCATTTTGCTTACCCTCAGCTGCCTGTTTCCTCCCTAGCCATGAGGACACTTGTGTACTGGAATGGAAGCTCCCTGGAAGTTCTAAAGAAGAACTTTTCTTCAGTCCTGTGTGCAAATATGTTCCCTAGCTCTGCAAACCCAGCAGTGGTGCCAAAACTGCTGACAAGGGTGATACAGCCTCCTGCAATTTCCTAACATCCCCCCAAGGGAAAGAGCAACAAACCGGATCCTAGTCGCTGTCTTTATTGTTACATACAAACGAGGACCGCTAGTGGAATGCCTTTGCATATATCAAATTTCCTTTGAAAAGCTTGGGAGAGGACACAAGCAAAGGACCTTGGACCTACAGCTTCAGAAGAACGTCTACCCGCGCCAGCAGGTTTTGATCTAGCTAGAGCATTTACGGATTTTTTTCTAATTCAAGTTTGTCTCACAAGATAGAAATCTCATCTGATGTAGTCTTCCTGCATTTTTAAAACACCCGTGTCTTTCCATAGCCCAAGGGAAAGCCTTGTGGGTTCTAGCTAACGCAGTTGTCATGCAGTGCATATTTTGCACAAGTTAAATTGTTAATGGGTTACTCAAGGGTTGTGTACTGTTCTGCATTTGTTTTTCTTCCCTTTGTCCTTTTTTTTCATCTTCCCTAGGTGATTCATCAAGCATACTTCTTGAACCACCTGTGAGAGATTAAGAACTGTTATTTGCATTCATGGGAAGAATTCTCAGGCAAGGAACAATCTGCCTGTTGAATACATTCATGTAAATAGAGCAAATGTTTTAAAGCTGAGAAAAATGAAAGTAAGAGGCACAAGGGAGAAGGAAAGAACCTGCCTCTCAGCATGAACCACACAGAGCTTTGATCGTGACTTCAAATGAGACCAGCTCTCACCACGCGTGACAGGCTTTGGATTCGGGACTTCTGCAGCCCTGATTAAGCTCAGGCTCACTATCCAGCCTCCCCTTTCTCTTTCAGTTCCACCACTCAAGCTAAAAGGACCCAGTTTTCTAGACCAAAGAGTGTAAGAGATGTGGGGAGCAGGAAATGTACCTGGAGATAGGAGACCTGGGTTTACTTAAACCTGCCAATCATCAATACAATTATATACAATAAGATTACAAATATGTATATAAAGTAAAACAAACATTTGAGGATAAACTACATATGTTGTGGGCTTTATCTCTAAGTACTTTGCTAAGAATAGGGATATTTTTTTACATAGCCTGAGAATAATTTCCAACTTCCATGAATTAATACAGCGCTTTAATACATTATTTTTATCTGCACTTCACCTATATTGCCATTTCTTAATTGACCCAACAATGCACCTTATGGCATTTCTCCTCCCCTAGACAATCCAGCTAGGATCAGGAAGTGCATATAGCAGTCACGTGTCCGCAGTTCCCTTTCACCCAGAAAACTTCTACAGCCTTTTTCTTTTATGACATTAACATTTTTAAAGACAACAGTGCCCAGCTTTTCATACATAAAGAGCATTCCTCATTTTGAGTTTGTCTGATTGTTTTAGTTTCCTAAGCTCCCCTAAAATGGGTTGGCTTAAACAATGGGAATTTATTCACTCACAGTTTTGAGGCCAAGAAAATGTCTAAATCAAGGCATCCTTGGGGTGATGTTTCTTCCTGAAGACAAGCTGCTGGAGGTCCTTGGCTCCTCTGCCACAAGGCAAGGCACAAGAGGCATCTCCTGGTCTCTCCCTTCTCCTCTGGGTTTCACTGATTTCAGCTTCTTACTTCCATGGTGTGGCAGTTTGAAATTATTTTATGATTCCCCAAAAGAGAAATATTATGTTTGAAAACTAATCTATTCCTCTGGGTGTGATACCCTTTGATTGCATTAAATTCACTTGAGGGGCCTTTGGTTAGATTACTTGATAAGATTGCTTTAGGCTTTTGATTGGACTACATCAGTGAGGCTTGACTCAGGTTGAGTCCCTGCCCCCTTGCTGGGTCTGATATAAATGGAAACACAAAGAGAGACTCACTCAGACAGACACAGGAAAAGGAAGCCATCAGTTTGATCCTGCCATGTAAGAGAGAGGATCGCTTAAGCATGAAGCCACAAGAGGCTAGGCCCATGGAGCAGCTCAGGAGGAAGGCTGAGCCAGGAGGGGACGGCAGAGACCTCCGTAGAGGTGGGAGGCCGTCTTGCTTCACCACATGGCAACATGCCGACATCAACAGTAGCTGACTTTGGTGAGAAAGCTTCTCTGATGTGCCTCAGTTTGGACTTTTCACGGCCTGGAAATGTAAGCTTTTACTTCCAACACATCCCTATTATAAAAGCCATTACATTTCTGGTACTTTGTATGGGCAGCCCTTTGGCAAACTAAAACACGGGGTTTTTTTTCTCTCTCTCTCTGAATTCATTCCCTTTATAAAGGACTACAGTAATAGAATTAAGAAGCATCCTGAAAAGATCCTACTTAAATGGGTTCACAACCCACGAGAATGGATTAGATTTAAGAACATGCTTTTCTGGGGGAAACCACCACACTGATGTTTACTCATGATTGGACTGAGATTATGCATGGCTATTTGTGTTTCCTTTGCAACTAACTAACCAGTCTGTGGGGAGACAAACCCTTCAAGAGCATGTAAATCCATTGTTTCTCATCAAAAAGAGCTCCCTGGATGTATTATCAATGATGATTCTTGCCTGATCCAATCTTTACTGTGATGGTTATAAAATCAAGATGTCTCTAACTCTAGCACGCCACATTTACCAGTCATCAAACAGCATTCTATTGCTAGTAAGAGCCACTCTGTTTGTTTGTTTGTTTGTTTGTTTATCTATCATGTTATTATCTGTATGGACTCTCAGTCCTTCCCAGTGGTTTACAGTCCATTACCGTTGGTCGTAATTTTGAAGCTCAAACTGTTCCAAATGTCTGCAGTAAGGCCCCACTCCAGCTAGGGCTGTCGTGTCCTTGTGACATGGCTCCATCACTTTCTTAAAGCACTTCCTTAAATTTTGGCATAATAAGGTGTTTTAGCCTCAGCGTGAACCCGTGGTGTCCAAGCCCTGCAAACAGCCATCTCTCCAGGGAACAGGTTCCTGTTAGGGAGAGAACGAAATCTAACCCTTCGGAGCTCCTGGGGAATCTTTGCTCAGAGACCCTTTCAGCAGGCAGAGCAAGGACATGTGTGCCTGGACATATCCCGCGTGGAAATGCATGGACATACCGTCATGCTCATTCATGAGCATAGACTCACACCGTTGCATATTTTAGAAGCCATGCGTTCACAAACGATACTTCAACTCCCATCCATTCTTACTGGTTCTCACTTGCCCTCTCCAACTTCACGTGTCTCTGTCCCTTCTTCCAGAAGGGGATGCTGGCTTTCCTATTAGCACAGGAGCTCACACACACAGACTCGTGCTGCCCATGCCTCCACACAAAGGAGCCTCCCAGAAAGAGCTCAGGCTTCCTTTGCAAAGGAGCATAGATTGTTTGCAGTGGAATGCCCCACCTAACAAGGACGGCATCCAAGCCTGGCAGTGTACAGGCAAACATTTTGTTCATTAGTTTCTTGGATTAGTTCCTCTGTCTGCTCTTTTATTCCTGTGTGGTCTCTATTCGTTAAGAATACAATTGGGTTCATTCATTTATCTTTGCTTTCAGTTTTAGGGTTTTTCTTTCCCCATTCCTATTCTTCTGGATTTAATTGTATTTTCTTAAGAAGTAACAAACTTCTTTGTTTTCTGGTTTATCATTTCTGTTTCTTTTTGTGAAGGTAAGCATATATATATGTATATGTATAATATTATTATTTCATATTATTTTATATTATTCTTATTTTGCATCTTAATTTCACAAGAAGTAGCAAACTACATGAGCTCTTTCACATATTGCCTATTTCATTTAACAACATCCTCTGGAAATCACTCCATATTCATTCATAGAAATAGTCTTCCCTCATTTTCACAGCTGGATTATACTCCATTGTGGGTATGTAACCCTAGTGTATTCAAACAATATCTTAAGTTTGGGCACTTAGGTAGTTTCCAAATATTTAGCAACTACAAAGTATGTTTCAATGAATAACCTTGTGGATGCCAGATGTGTATTTTCAGAGTAAATCCGTAGAAGAGATGGTGGGTCGAAATGCAAAGGCATATGTAATTTGGTAGGAAATTGCTGAAGGACCCACCACAGGGGTTAAGTCATTTTCATTATCCCAGCCACACATGCAAGTGCCTGTTTCCCCACAGCCTTGCCATGGGAGTGTGTTGTCAAGCTTTTGAAATCTTTCCAATGAGACAGGTTAAGAACTGGAATTTCAGGGGAGTTTCAATTTTCATTTATCTTATTATTAGCAAACTTGAATACCTTTCCACATGATTAAGAGACAGTTTCACGCCTCTTTTTGTGAATTATCTTCATATCTTTTGTCCATTTTTCAAGAGAATTTTAGGTATTTTTCCTCCATTCAATTTTTTCTTTATAAATTAGAAATACTAGCCTTTACCTGTGATATAGGTTGCAAATATTTTCTCCCCATTTGTCATTTGTCTTTTAATCTGCTTAAGATTTTTTTATATGCAAAAGTTTTTCTTTTTTTTTTTTATGCAGTCAAAATTATCTTTTTTTTTCCATTTGTTACATTTGAATTTGGATTGTAAATAAAAAGCTACACCATAAAATCATTCACTCATTTTTAAATAACTTGCATAGATTCTTACTCTCATGTTTAACTCTCTGCTCCATTTGGAGCTATATATTGTGGAGTCTTTTTCCAAATGCCTATCCAATTGTCCCAATCCACACAGTAAAAAGGCACTCTTTGCCCTGGTGACCGAATACCATCTTTATAATGTACTAGATTTCTAAATATAGTTGGTTCTATCTCTGAACTTTCTATTCTATTCCATTGATCTCTCTATCCTTTCACGAGTTACTGCCATATTGTTTTCATTACAGAAGCATTATAGCATGTTTTAAGACCTGATAAGGCTGGTCTCTCCTCCTAGCTCTTCCTTTCAATGTTTTCTGAGCTAGTCTTGTGTTCTTATCTTCCATATGAAACTTACAACTATTTTGTCTGTCTCCATGAAAAATTCACTCAAATTTTTTTATTGAGATCACATTAAATTTATAAATTCACTTAGAACTGACATCTTAGGATGTCTCCTTGTACCCAAGAGCAAAAGTTGTCTTTCCATTTGTTCAAAGCTATGTTTTTGTTTTTAGGAGTAATGTATAGATTTTTTAAAATATAGATTTTAAACAATTATATGAAAATTACTCCCAAATATTTTGTCTTTCTGTTCTGCTATTTTTACTTTATGGAAACTTCAGCTTCCATATTCCCTGGTATATGCTCAGTTTTTGTGATGTCCCACACATGCTTGAGAAGGTATTTTCTCTTTTTATGGTGTATTGTTTAATATATATCTATATCTATAAAATCTTCCTGTGTTTTTTTGAAGCTTTATAACCTTTGTATTTTGTCCACTCTTCTGTGTTGTCCTGAGAATGGTGGGTTAAAAATCTCCTCTTTGTGTGTTTCTATTTCTCTTTGTGTTTCCTGTAGTTTTGGTTTAATTGCTATATTATTTGGTATGTGAAGATTCATGACTGTTACATCTTCATTGAAGAATGTGGCTTTTAACATTATCAAGTGTCCTTGTTTGTCTAATTCAATGCTTATGGTGTGAATTCTACTCTATGTAGCTTCAGCATCAAAATACCAGCTTTTTTGCTTCAATTATATTGATAGATCCTTGATTGTCTTCATAAATTTAAAGCCATTTGAACCACTGCATTTTAAGCGCATCCCTTGTATGTACCATAAAATTGGGTTTTGCTTTATGAGGCATTTTGAAAATATTTGTCCTTTAATAAGTAAGTTAGGCTCATTCACATTTATTGACATGACCATTATGTTTGGTCTCAATTCTGTCTCTCATATAATTTTATGTGGTAATTACAAGGTACTTTATATTTAGTGTGTCCTCTTTGATTCTCTTAAAATTTCTTGGGGTGTCTGAGGAAAGTTTTATCTTTAATAGTTACCTTTGAATTAATATTTTTGTAACCTTTCAATTCCTTTTTATCACTTAATATTTCATTTGATATTTTTAACTAGCATCCGTTGATTCTAACCTTTTCCTATAAAACAATAATAACCGTATCCTTTCTCTCTCTCTTTCCCTTTGCCCATTTATTGGTTACCCTCCTACTACTTTGCAAAAACATATCATGTGTAATGTTTAAATATAATTCTTCTACCCATGATCTCACTCTTGTGCAACTCTTATCTCTACAATCAAATATATGAACCACTCAGTCCTTTTGCCCAAGGTTGCCGGGTCGTGGTTTTGCTGGATAGAGCTCATTCTCTACTAGATTCCTCATGAATGGCTTCTGTTTATAGTAATGCCTGAGTTCTGGCACATTAAAAAATGTGCCTTGATACATAAAAGACCATCTGATTGTTGATAATATCATTAATGCACACTTTCTTTCCTTAGACTTTCTGAAAATGCTGGTCCTGTTGCCTTCCTTTGCATGTTGTTTTCCAGAAATCCAACGTCTGTCTAGTTTTCTTGATTTGTAAATTACTCCATCCTTGCGTGGAAACCCTGAGAATTTTATCTTTAAAGTATAACAGTTTAATCAGGAAATGCATCAGACTATTGTTACTTGTCCTTTCTTCTTAAAAGCTAGACTCTTTAATTGTATAGTTTAGGGTCTTCTTTTATTTCTGGGAATTTTTCTTGGGTATAGTTTTAAACACTAGTCCTTTTCCATTGTTTCAGTTTTTCTGCTTCAGGGGTACTAATTATACAGCATGTATGTCATTGCTCTGACCTTTTTTATTTCTTCCTCTACCTCATTTCCATTCTCTTGGTTGTTTTTCTGCTCTTCTTCAATGCCATTATTAGATTTTCCTTTGAATTCATTCTCCTTTGGAGAGTTAATCTTATTCTCTTCATTTAGTCTTATTTTCTGATATGATGTTTTCTTCAATTTCTTTTTTCAAATTCAATCATCTCACTTTCTTTCTTTTTTTGTCCATTTTGGGTCATAGTTTTGGGGAGCTTTTTTTTTTTCTGGTTCAAACTGTGTGTGTGTGTGTGTGTGTGTGTTTATCCCTAAATGCCTATTTGGTAATATTTAATATTTATAAGTCTCAATCTGTGTTCCATATTTTGGTATTTATTGTACATCTTCTGGATGGGGGGTGATTTTTCTTATGTTTTGTCTGAGTCTTTAACTTCTATTCTGTCATAAAAGATTCTTTTAATCCTCCTCTTTCCCCTCTCTTAAAATATTAAGGAAACACACACACAAGCTACTTCATTGTGAGTTGCACACAGTGCCTTCTTTCCAAAGATTACACATAGAGAGGGCTTTACAGTGGAGAAACTTGAAAAATACTATTTCAGTAAATGATTAAAGTCAAGATCATCATCAGGAGCATGTTGGTTTTATGTGCCCATGATATGATGTGATGAAAATGGCACTTTACCTCTGTGAATCTCCTCCCCCAAACCCCAATGTAATCACAGGAAAAACACCATACAAACTATATTAGAGGGATATTCTGCAAGATGTACAAACAGAAAAACAACTTTTAGTGATAGAGGAAAATACTATTAGTCATAATTTTAAAGGCCACACATATATTTTGTAAATGTTCAAATATATTTTCCTAGGAAATCAATAGTTTATTTTATAGACAAATTAATTAGCAATCTATTTATTTGAAATTTTCTAGATAAAATGCTTAGATTTGTGTATGCATTTCTTCTTGGAGCTTTGAAACTGGGTTTCTGAACAATGAAACATTTGAATTTAGAATGTGTAACTTTGGGGCTTGTTCTGAAGCCACAGTAATTTGAAAGATATAGGTTTAATCATTTCATTCACAATAGGGATGATAAAAAGCTAAACATCTAATTTAACTATTATAATTTTAATTTATCATTAATTTTGTAACAGGAAAGATATCCTGAAAATAATAATTACCTTAAATTATATCTTGTAGAAGCACAGTAATTCTCTAAGTTGAGTTATATTGGTGGTAGATGTGAGTGCAAGTTTCACTTATTAAATATCACCACATAGCACAAGTAGAAGTTTATAAGTAGAAATGTATAAAAATATCATGGTCTAGTATTCCTACTATTCCAGTTCATTTAAATTTTAAATAGTAAAAGTGATGTACATGTTTTTATAGAAAGTTTACCATAGCAGAAGAGATGATACAATCTCTTACATCCACATTTCACTCACATCCCAAATTTTGGGAGCAATGTAAACCAGAGAGAGAAAAATAATAATAAATTTACTTGTAAACCTGAAGGCTTCATTTAGTCTACATAAATAATACATTTTATCCACAATTATATTTAATTACAAAAATTAAAAAGAGGACAAAACTAGCCTCAGACTGGCACTCACTCTCGCTTTCTCTCTCAACCTCTCTCTTTTCTCTCAAATTTTCTCTCCATATTCCAGGATCATTAATATTTCAATGTATTATATTGCTCATTCTCTTAATTCATTCTGAGTACAGGATGGACGCTGACTTTTATGTGAGGATTTTCTGCATTTAAGTTACCAGGGAACAGTACTATTTTTTTCCAAATTCAGTCTAAATTCATTTTAGCACTAGAACACATTTCTATCTTATAATCCAAGTAGAAATTAAACCTAATCAAACATCAGCTCTTTTACCTCCATTACATATGAAGAAAAGTCTATTTGACTGCAAATTATTGTTGCAGCAGTTTGATATTGTTTATGAATTCCAAAAATAGATAATGGATTATGTTTATAAATTGGTCTGTTCCTCTGGGCATATTAGATTATATTAACTTCAGAGGTTTCACTTTTACTTGATTAAATTATGATTAGGGCTTTGATTGGGCCACATCAGTAGGATGTTGAGTCCCCAGATGGAGGGAACTTCCAGAGAAAATGACATGGCAGAGGAGAGAGTAGGATTTTGATGCTGGAGCCCCCCAGGAAGTGAACACACAGGAAAAGAACACAGAGGAATAGAGAAGGCTCCATAGACACGGCAGAGTCCCCAGGAAGAGAGAAAGCCTGATAGTCTATAGCTGACCTTGTGGGGAGAACACAGCAGCTGAACCCAGAGAGGAATGAACCCCAAGAGAGAGACAAGCCTTATCCCCGCCTACAGCTGATATTGGAAGAAGCTGGGACCACAGAGCCTTAGGAGGAAGGGGAAGGCTGAACCCTGGCAGACGTCGGCAGCCATCTTGCTCCTCCAACACGTGGCCACAGACTTTGGTGAGGGAGGTAACTTAAGCTTTATGGCCTGGTGACTGTGAGCTCCTACCCCAAATAAAGACCCTTTATAAAAGCCAACTGATTTCTGGTATTTTGCATCAGTACCCCTTTGGCTGACTAATATAGTTGTTATGATTATTTGGGGAGGTGATAAAATCCTGAGATTAAGTAGAAAAGAACAAATAATTCCATAAGTAATGCTTCTAGACTCAGTAAATCTGTGCTTCTGCAGAGGATGAGAGGGTTGCTTTCCATTTGGGGAATAAAAGTTCTATAAGACAGTTTTGGATTTTGACTTGATTAATATTTTAAATAGTTATTGAATTGAATTCCCTTGGTTAGTCATTAAAGAGCAACCCATCTCCATTCACTATTTCTCACTCACCTCAATTAGCCCTTCAGGGAAAACACACGTTTCATAAAAGTGGTAAGGGCCTCCCATACGTAAAACTCTAAAACATTTTCTAACTTAAACAGAGAAGCAAAGTCACCCATTTGGGAGACTTCCCATACAAATGCTCTAATATCAAAGCTGCTAACCACTCAGACCCAAATAATCTACAGTATAGGTACGGAAACATGATATTCAATTCAAAGTCTAGTAAGGGGGTCTATTTAGGAAATCTAAAAGTATCAGTAACTAATTGCTATGTAGATCGTCATTATCTTTAAGACATCAAATCAAAAAACAACAAAAGTTAAAGAAAACTTTATTCGTGATTTTTTTTTTCATTTCTAATTCCAAGAGAAAGATCCTTCATCAACTTTGGTTTATCATCTAAAAATGTTTTGTTGATACACCTTGTAAATTTCAATGATATGGGCCACCTGTTCCATGTGATAAAATAATGGTAGTGCTTTCCTGCTGTGCCTTCTTCATATAAATAAAACACAGCTCAGATTTGCATCAAAGTGCAAAACCATATGAATTAGACTTTGAGATGAATATAAATGCAAAACATTCCAATATCTTAATGAAGAAGAGGTTAGGCCTGACCTAATTATAGTTCAAATCATATTCAGGTCAGGCTGGCTAAGGTTTTTATAACTTAAGTGAATTTTTTTGAAAACTAAAAATTTTAATGAGGTTTTCCAACAGAATAAAATATTTGTTAAACTGGGTCACAACCACTAAGTTGAAACTGGAAGGCAATAATCAAATAAAATCATATTTAAAAATACCAAGCCACTTGGAACATCTAATGAAAATGGCATGTGCTTCTTTCAGAAAAAGAAAACCAACTTCATTAGAAATCAGATATCACTTTCTATTTTTCTGGACCTTGAAGGTACCAATGAGCTTGCTTCTTCAACTTTGACTTAGAATTTTTTTTATTTCTATATTTAAGAGATTCTCCAAATACCTTCAAGTTCTAAAACAATACAATCATGATAAACATTTTTAGAAATTTTCTGCTAGATTTTGGAAGTTAGCAAGCTAAATTAAATAAACTTAGTTTCTTTGTTTGTTTGTTTTATCTTTTTCTTCCCATTTATCTCAAATACCAGCTCTCTTTGGTTCTCAAGATGAAAGGAACAAGATGAAATTCTAGGAACATAAAAGTGAATTATTGGTCTTGTGCTGACCTCATAATAGTTAGCTAGGTAGTCTCTAGAGCAGTCAATGACAAATCTCTTTTGGTTGAAGTTCAATCATCTCAGACGTTCAAGATTTAATGTGCTTTTTTATGTGTGTAAGAAGATAACAATTGATGCATCAAGAGGTCATCTGTTTTTGAGTTGCTTTCCAGATGGATGCACACCTAACATTTTCCTCCTGGTTGTTCTCATGAAAAATGACTTACTTTAAGGAGATGGCTATGGTTGAAATAGCAGACTAACTGGGTTTCTTGAAGACCAATATTCTCAGTCTTGGTTTTTATCAGTTTAAACTTAATAACACCTAACTCCAAGATTTGTTTATCTGGATTAAATCAGATGTGTTAATATACAGGCCTAGACTCGAGACCCGTGCTGTGCACGGAGCTATGTTTTTCTCAATATTTGTTAAGTATTAAAGTTTTTATCTAATTACTAATGGCACTATATATCAAAGGTGGCAAAAAAAGAGAATCATTTCCTATTAAAATGAGATGAGCAGATTTTAGAGGAAAGTATAAGAAAGGTCTTTAGTTCTTTTAGATTTTTTATCTAAATACTGACCTAAAAACAGGACTTGCAATTACACAGGTCTTGGGGGCAGAGGGGTGAATTACAACCACGGCCCAGAAATAAAAATCAAAGTCACTAGTCACCATACATTGAGAATTCAGATTCTGCCAACAAATTTGCCACTAATTAGGGCTGGTCTTGCCCAGCTTACTGAGAGGTGCAAGCTCTGAATAATCCTAACACTAACTACCACTATGTCACCAATAAACATGAGGAGATAAATGTGTGACCTGGAGGGATTGTTAGAATAAAGTGATTGTACAGAGACTATTCACTCTCCTCCATCAGAGGGAGAACAGTGAATTGTTTGTAAAGATGATGTGGCCTGAAAGAGAAGACATTGGCATTTCATCTCTGGTGGCATGTTGCTTAGCCAGTGTACTTATCAATCATCTCTGTGTTACCAGGCATGGGAAAAGAGAATGTGAGAGAGTATGTGGAGGTGACAAGTAAGCATTGTACTTGTAGGGGGTTGGGGATATGTACCCCAGAAAAACTGTTCTTAAATTTAATCCTTTCATGTGGGTGTGAACCCACAGTAAGTAGGACCTTTAGACGAGGTTATTTCAGTTAAGGTGTGACCTGACTCCAGCAGGATGGGTCCTAATGTGATTACTGGAGTCCTTTATAAGCTGGATGAAATTCAGACAGAGGGAGAGAAGTAGAGAGAAAGCCAGGGAGGGAGCAGCCACAAGCTGAAAGGCAATGAAACCTGGAGGAAATGTGAGAGATCAGGAGAGGCCACATGAGCACTGCTGTGTGACAGAGGAGCCAAGGACCAAGGATCACCAGCAGCCAGCTCCAGAATGCCAGTCTTCTGGAAGAAAGCATCGCCTTGATGACGCCCTGATTTGGACTTCTCCTGGCCACCAACCATGAGCCAATAAATCCCCTTGTTTAAGCCAACCCGTTCCATGGTAATTGCTTCAGCAATGAGGAAGCTAAACCAGTACTCTGTGAGTGTGGCGGGGCCATAAGTAGCAGCTGGGTTTGAGGCTTTTTGCCAGTTTCCCACTCAAGATATCCCTTGAGGTAAAGAATCCTAGCAGCAAGAAGATGATGGCAGGGATGGAAAAAAAGAGAAAGGCAAACTTCTCAGAGGTTAAAAAGAGTATGGGAGGGCAGTGGAGAGGTCCTCCTGCCCATGTGGCCTCTGAAGAGACCACGCACATGCCACATGTGAGAAACAGCATTTACATGTCAAAGCCCAATTAACAGCCATTGGGAAATGAGAGGAGCAAACACCAACCAAAAAGAAGACTTCATCCTTCCAGTTTAATAAGGAAGATATTTTTCCATTTTCTTTCTCCCTTTTTCCCCCCTTCCCAAACACATTCAAAGAGCTATCCCCTAGAAAAGGCAGAAAAGGGATTTATGAAAGAGCAGATGAAGCTCCCCTACCTTCGCTCCAGACACATGCTCTAAGCCACAATGGCAACATACAGTCTAACTACATTGAAGAGAAGAGAGGAGAAGGGGTTTGAATTGACTTTAAGAATGAAGCTTTAAAATGTCCAGATATGGCTATAAAGGAAGTCTCAACAAATTTCAGAGAATGAAATCAGACAGAATATATGCATTGACCACAGTGAAAATAAATTTGAAATCAATAATAGAGAGAAAACCAGAAAATCCCCAATGTTTAGGAATTAAGCAGTACACTTCTATATAACTTGTGAGTTAAAGAACTTACAATTGAAATAAGAGAAGTTTGACATGAAAAATAATAAAAAAAATAACATACCAAAACTTGGAGTTCAGATAAGTAAGTCCTTAAGGGAAGTTTATAGCTTTAATACACATACTAGAATATAAGAAAAGTTGTATATCAGTGATATAAACTTTGAAGAAAAAGAAAATGATATGTCTTAGTTTCCTAGGTCTGCCTTAACAAAGTACCAGTAATTGAGTGGCTTAAAACAACAGAAATATATCGTTTTCACAGTTCCACAGGCACAGCAAGCCTTGCCTCCCTCCGCCATAGTCAACACATGTCATTCCCCCTTTTGTCTCTCTGTCTGTGTACAAATGTCCTCTTCTTCTGAGGACAATAGTGATATTGGATTGAAGGCTCATGCTGCTCCAGTTATGACCTAATTTGAACTTGCAAAATTCCATTGAACTGACCCTATTTCCTAGTAAGGCTACATTCTGAGATACTGATAATCAAGTCTTCAATATATCTTTTATGGGGACACAATTCAATCAATAACATGAAGGAATGAAATAAAAATAAAAAGTAAAATCAATAAACTAGAGTGTAGACATAGAACAGGTGCAAATCAACCCATTTAGTTGTTTGAAAAATATTACTAGAGTTGATAAATTTCTAGCAAGATTGATAAAAAGGGAGAGAAAAGTACAAAATACCAAGGAATGAAAAAGGAGACATCATTAAAAAGCCTATAGATACTAAAATTATAAGGTATTTAGGGGGGGAAATTTCATGCAAGTAAATTTGAAAACTTAGAGAAAATAGAAAAATTCTTTGATAAGCAAAATTTCTAAGAAAAAGCAGAATATCTGAACAGTATTTTACTTGTTCATGAAGTTAAATCCATAACTAAAGTTGTTCCCATAAAGAAAACCCAGATGAGCCCAGATGTTTTTACTGATAAAAATTTATTAAATATTTAAGTTAAAAAAGAAAACAAAATAATATATCTCTTCAGAAAATAGAGAAAGAGGAAATACTTTTCAACCAACTTTATGAAGCTCACACAAACCTGACAAAAAAACAACAGGAAATTGGAAAATAAGGAAATTATACATCAATATCCACTGTGAATTTGCACCAAACTATTCTAACAAAATAATAGCAAATTGAAACAAGTGATGAAGAGAGAGAGTGCACATGAGTATATATCTTATAATAAGGTAAGGTTTATTCCATAAATGTAAGAGGGGTTTAATACTCAAAATTTAAATAACGTAATTCATTGCAAAACAAAATAAAGGTGAAAAATTATACTGTCATCTCATTAAATGCAAAGAAAGCATTTGAAATAATTCAACAAACTTTCATGATGAAAACTCTGAGCAAACTAGGAATAGAAGAATACCTGGTTAATCTGATAAAGAGTATCCACAAAACCTATAACTAACATCCAACATCATACATAACTGTTAAATATTGAATAGTCTGTTCCTGCGATTAGGAAAGAGATATGAATGCATGATCTCACCACCTCTATTCAACATTTTATGGAAGGTTCTAGATAATGCAATAACAATAAAAGGTATGAATAATGGAAAGGAAAAATTCAAACCATCATTATTCACAAGTGACATGACATAGAAAATAAAAATAATCTTTAATCTACAAATAATAAAATAATTTATCAAGGAAGGTGGATACGAGGTCAATATACAAGAGCAATTTTATTTGTATATATTACCAACAAATTATTAGAAAATAAATTTTATAAAACAATATCATTTACAACCGTATTTTTTTAAAACTCAGAACTAATAAGGAATATATTACTGTGCTGATGAATGAAAAAAATATCCAACTCTCCCAAAATAAATATATATTTAATGCAATTCCAATCAAAATCACAGGATATTGCTTTGGTGGAAAATCATGAACAAATCCTAAAATATATGTGCAAATGCCAAGGACCTAAAATAGGAAATTTTTAAAGAACAAAGATGGAAAATTTACACTATCATATTTCAAGACTTTCTATAAAGCTATAGTGATTAAAATTGTGTGGTGTTGGTGCAAAGATGGGTAAATAGAACAATGGAACAGAATAGAGAGTCTAGGGATATAGATACACATATATGGGTCACCTAATTTACTACAAAGAATGGTGTTGGAACAATTAAATATACATATGGCCAAAAAGCAAATGTACAAACTCATCATTTGGTGAACTCTGGGGAGGCTGAGGACTGTGGTTGAGAATACAATGGTAGGAGTGTTGTTTCAGAATCTATGGCAGGGGAGGGTCACTGGTGCAGGAGGTAAGTCGGAGAGGATTTATGGTTAGGGGTGTGCCTGGGACATGCTACTATGGAAAATGAATGTGTTCATGTGGTCACAGGGTGTTTCCTAGGTGGGTGGAGACCCACACAATAACCAAAAAATATTTAACTCCCAACCTGGGGAGTCCTGCTACATTCTCTAGTAGAGTGCCAAGGATCTCTAGAGTACATAGCCAGTGCCCAGCAAAGGAGGACAGACCAATACTCAGGTCCTTGATATTGATGCTTGTACTTATGAACCTTGTTCTTATAAAATTGAAACTTAGCCTAGTAATATATACTGCCTAACAGTTACCTCCTGAAAGCCTCCTTGTTGCTCAAATGTGGCCTCTCTCTAAGCCAAACTCAGCAAATAAACTCACTACCTTCCCCTTGGTGTGGGACATGACTCCCAGGGATGAGCCTCCCTGGCACTGAGGGATTATTACCAAGATCCAACTAGTAATGCATCTGGAAAATGACCTTGACCAAAAGGTGGAGATATTAAATACAAACAAGTTTTTATTGCTAAGAGATTTCAAAGTGAGTCAGGAGGTCATTCCAGAGGTTACACCTATGCACATCTCAGGAGGAACTTACTGACTGCCACAATAAAGAATGCCTCAAACAGGGGTGCTTCCAAGACTGTAGAAACATGCAGACATTATAGGCAAGGCACAGAGCCTCATGAAATCAGCACCACATCAGTGGGCCTTATCCTGGAATATATAATAATCTGTTTCCCCAATGTAACAGAATTAGACTTATTTATAATTTCCTTACTCATGATTCTTCTACCCCTTTTATTTGAATCGATAATTAGTCTATACCTTTAAATATATGCCCCAGAGACTTAAATCTTCAGTTTGTTCATCTGCCAGTTGAGCCCTGAATCTTAGCAGAGTTGTGACCAACACCTACTCTCGAGTTCTTTGGACTTGCCCAGAACTCGCCAACTAACAAAATGATGATGATGGACAACCCCATCCCCAAAAGTATCTACAATTGCAAGAAAAACAGTTCCTTCCATCTGCCCCATAAGATCTAAGCCCCCTCTCAATCTGAAGCAGAGCAGGCATCACCATCCCAAAAGCCTCAAAATTGAGGAATGAAAAAAATGCAAGGGGGGGGGATTGCAACCACGGACCAAAGAAGACTTATTATTATTGTAGTAATGGAAGAACTTGCAACACTGATATAAAGATAGTGGTTACCAAAAGTTCTGAGGAGAGGAGGAAGGAAGAATAGGTAGAACATAGGGCATTTTTAGGGCATTGGAATTGTTCTGCATGATATTGCAATGGCAGATACAGGCCTGTATACATTTTGTCAAATCCTCTAAACTGTACAGTGCAAAGTGTAAACAATGTAAACAATAAGCTTGGCTAAGAGCAATGCTTCAATACTGACTCATCAATGGTAACAAATGTACCCCACTGATTTTAGATGGTATCATTAGGGGGAAATGTGGGAGGGGGAGGAGGGGGGTTAATGGGAATACCCTATACTTTTGATATAACTTTTCTGAAATCTAAGACTTCTCTAAAAATAGAATGTATTATATATATAATAAATAAATAAAGTGCAAGAAGTACAACAAGTAAAAAAATTAATATGAGATGGGTTATAAATCTAAATGCAAAATGTTAAGCAATAAATCTTCTAGAAGCAAACTGAGCCAAGCACCTTGGAGTCTGCAGCAAACTCAAGGGGTGCTATGAGACATTCTACATTTATAAGGGAAAGAAGGATACTAAATTCTGTCAGATGCTGCACAAACTATCAGCTCAAAGTAGTTCACAGTTTCAACTCTACATTGTGCTATATTTCATTCTATGTCATCATGTTTTTGCAAACCTGGGTTTTCAATTATGGCTGTCATAAAAAGCAATTACTGTGCAAAAATTATCATGGAACAGGGTATGAAGATGCTGATATCCAATCCAAGGTTTAAGAAAATGTGCAGTGCTCTTTAGGAACACACATCTCATTAGTAAATAATTGTGATCAAAAGTAAAATAGAAGTATGATTTTTTTCTTTCAATTTACTTGCATTATTTTTTAAATATATATCATATTTTCAGCACATAAATCCTTATTGAGTTGCTTGGTCCTAACTACTTAAGAAAAAAAACTGTTGAATTTTCTTTTGGCCTAGCAGTTCTGTGAAAAGCTTCCTAGCATATTAAAGACTCCATGAACCAGGGAAGTTTGGAAAATTCTGTTCTAGAAGAAAATCTAGGAAGAAAAAATATTCATTACCTTAGAGTAAGCAAAAATATCTTAAACAGGAACAAAATCACTAAACATTTTAAAAATTGATAAAATTGGTTGCATTACAATCAGGAGCTTCTAGTCACACAATATAACATTAAAAGAAAGAAAGACCGACTGCAGATCTGGAAAATGATATTCAAGATATGTATATCTGAAAAGAATTTACATCTAGAATATGTAAAGAACATCTACAAATCAATAAGAAAGATAAACAGCTCATTTCCTTTAAATGGGTAAAATTTGAGCAAATGTTTGAGCAAAGAGAATATTAAGATTATCAATAAGTATACAAAAAGAAGTCAGCTTTATAAGAGAAATGCAAATTAAAACTGCCATATGATACCACCATAGAGCCTCCAGAATGCCTAAAATGAGATGATAATGCCAAATATAGAAAAGATTATGATACAATAGAAACTCTAATATGTTGCTAGTGGAAATATACTTTGTTTGGCTATTTTGGAAAACTGTTGGCAGTATATGCTCAAGCTAAACATTTACCTACACTATGACCATAAATTTCACTCCTGCATATATACCCAAGAATAAATGAACGCTTGTGTCCGTGAGAAGACATCTTCAAAAATGTTTATAGCAGCTTTATTCATAATAGCCAAAACCCAACTCAACACACATGCCCATCAACAAGAGAATGAATAAACAAAAGATAGTATCTTCTAACAGTAGACTATAAAAGAACTACTGTTTCACACAGTAACACAGATGACTCGCAGACTTTATATTGCATGAAATAAGCCAGGCGCTGTGGGATACAAACTCTGATTCCATTTGCACGATGTTCGAGAGCTGGCAGAACTAACTGCTGATTGCTGAAGTCAGAGTGGCAATTATCTTGAAGGGAGGGCTATTGATGGGGGAGGGGTACGTGGTGCGTGCAGTGTTCTGTACCTTATATTTGTGTACATATGTACAAATCCATTGAGCTGTCGTTTTACCTGCTTTTCTGTATGTTTGTTATACCTCAATAAGAAAATTAACCAGATCTGAGTCTTAATTAATAATATAAGATGATTTTAAACGTAAATGACTATTGCCTTACTGACTCTGACCATAACATGAGTGCTTAGCCTAGCACAGTTGGTATCAGTTATTTACAGATAGAAAATCCATTCCCTATTTATATTCTCCACCATTTGATACCCCTCAGCTTACAGCTTAGTAAATACAATCTAGCATAATGCCGAGAGTATAGGATCTTGGCTCTAGCTGCCCTGCTTATTGTCTGTGTAACCTTGAACAAGTTACCTTACCCCCTTTTTTAAAACCCAGATACTGGGTTGTTTAAAGGATTAAAGGGGACAATCTGTGCCCAGAAGAGGGCACAAAATGAATGTGGTGCTTTTCTTTTCACTATTTTCCTCCTTCTTCCACAAGTCTCCAGCAAGCCTGCAAACACTTGTGTGAACAATTTACGCAACTGCAGAATATCGTTTTCAGCATGTACACAATTTTAGTCACTCTGATTGAAGGCATTTTAAAAACCGGAAATCAGATGGGAGTTGGGAAGAGAAAAGGGAAGGTAACATTGAATGGATGATCCACAGTAAAGCTATTTGCAAGACAGCTTTGAAACGGGGTGGAGGTGGGGTGGTGGCTGATGCCAAAGAATTCTAGTGCCTTCCCGCAGGGTCCTGAAGTCATCACGAGTGGAGCTAAGGGAGGGATACAACCCATCAGAGCGGAGGGCCGAGGAACGGCTCCTCAGCCTAGCTGCCATTACTCGTCTCAGTGGTCCAAGAGCGTCTGTCGCTAACATCAGAATGGTACCAGGCGACAAGACGGGACAGGAGCCGTCTTCTCAGAGTTATGGAATCACCATAGCAACGAACATTTGACCATCCCACTAGCGGAAAAAATACTGGCTCAGTATATATCACAGCAAAATTAATTCTGGTCAAGTTTTTGAAACTATAGGAGGAGATGCCCAGAATTTCCAAGCACTTGTTGGATAGTAGATGGAAATCCATCACACCGTACCCATCAATTTAAGATGAGTAAAATGTTTTTGTTGTCTAGTCAACATGCTATTTTTAATGGTTTTCAAAAACAAAAATTATTCATAGCTTCACTCAAGACCTTTGGCTCTCAATTCTAATTTGTTCCTATAATATATTAAATTTATCTACCTGGAATGCTCCCACCGTGAAATTATTTCATAATGTTGATCCACAGGAAAGAAGACATAATACTTTAGCAAAGCATCATCTTGAACCAATACTTGCTCAAGATTTCTAAGTCCACTTAAGAGTCTACAGGGTTTTTAATTCCTCATTATTCGTGCTGAAACAGTAGACCTGGCTGTCCTTTTTCTTCCTAATCAATAAACTTGACCTTTTCCTAAATTGAACTAGTTTTCAATTGCCAAAATCCCTGGTAAATATAACCAGTAGCCTTAGGAGACACAAACATTTTAAAGCAATGCTTCCTTTGTTGTTTAAAGTAAATTATAGATAGTAATGATAAATATGATTTACTTTTACCTGTGGACAGGTGAAAACTAGTCGGTTTTATTGCTCTTTCGGATGTCCACTCCTTGAGCCCCAAATCCTGACCCCTGAATATTCTGAATATTTTTAGCTTTGGGGATTATATCCACTTGGGATTGATCCCTAAAGCAACATGGACAAATTAAAGGGTAAAAGATCGGGAGATACGTGACACATCCCTCACGGGCTCTGCAATAATAAAAAACAAAGAAACCTAAGAGACCAGCTCCTTGGAAAGAGAGGAAGGAGTGTTTGACATTTCCCGAGTCGGCTTGGCCGAGATGAATGCTCTCGCTGTTCTGGAAGGAGGCAACGTGGAATTGCAGCCCAGCTGTGATAACACGAGCGCAGTGGCCCGTGACTACAGCCTGCCTGAATTGCAGGTCCTGAATCTAATCATTATGTTAAGAAGAGGTGTTGAGCCTGTGAAAGGAAGGCAAGTCTGGAAAAAGAGACATGGCCATGTGTTAGCGTCAAACTAAAACTAAAATCCACAAATACATGTCATCCCACCTGATATTTGTTTCTGCCAGAGCTGTCATCCAGTGATCCAGAGATGAGGAGGAAAACTTCTTTTATAAGAAGTAATAACATGTGGGTGAAATTGTATCTTTGGCTGAAAGGCCATACTCCAGTGTAGCATTATTTCCATCCCTTTAGATGGTAGTCCGTGAACGTCAGCACTCACCTGTGGCAAACGGCGGCAATCCTTTAAACTTCCACACTCACTAGGAGCCGTTCCTAAATGGGAAGACTTCGGCATGCCTGCCGTACCTAAAGTGTATAACCCAGAAAGGTGGAGGCGTGACACGCATGTGGATGGCATTTTTTTTGGTCCATAAAAACAGCACACAGGTTCAGCAAACTAATAGAATGTGGGTTTTTACTCTTTTCTATTTTAAACAAGAGAAATGATGAAGCTGTATTCCTTTAAATCTTGAGTAATATCACACACTAAGATTATATCTTACAAAAAAGTAAAAATGTATTTTCCTAGGAAGTAGGCCCAGTGTCTATTAAACAGACTCAGTAAAATCCTTGCTGTGTCAGAGTCCTCAGAAATGTCTCTAGAACTCACCAGGAAGGGTGGTTGCCTCTGAGAAATGACATGAGAAAACTGAAAATCTGGACAACAGCAGGCACCTCTGAGTACATTGGGTATTTTTCCATTTATATCATGTACCTGTATTAGGCCAGAGCCTAGTAATTACAATACCTTACCCTGAGGTAATACTTTGTGGTTTCAAAAATCTTTTCATATCAATTCTCCCATTTTAGCTTCTGTGAGTTACATAAGATTGTACTATTAGCTCTGTCTTACCAACGGGGAAACTGAAAACCGTTAGATTTAGAGATTTGCTAAGAGTAAATATTAAACACCAGACTAAAATACATGTTTCCAAATAATGGGCCTGCTCTCATTCCACTATGCCCATTAGTACTCCTTGAAGGTAAAGTTGAGGCAGTGTCCCAGTCTCCCAGGCACTACGGCAAGCATCACGCTGTGCATTGGCTCAAACAAGGGAAATGTGTTGTCTCCCGGTTTTGGAGGCTGGACAACTTGTTTTCTCCTGGGGTCAGTGACGTTCTGACTGCTGGATCCTTGGGTTCCTTGGCTTTCCCATCACATGACAATATTCTCTCCTGGGATCCACTGGCTCCTGGCTCTGCCCCATGGCATTCTCCCGGTAAGGCTCCAGTTACAGGATTAAGCTGCCCTGGTTCAGCTGGCCACGCCTCATCTAAAATGACCATCATCAAAGAGCACACAGCGAATGGACAAGAGAGCAGACAGCGAGTGCAAAAACAGGGGTGAGGGGATAAATAAATCTTTTTTAAAAAGAGTAAGCACATGTTTTTCTGGGGTACATAAGTCAATCTGTCACAGAGGGAGAGGGAATATGAGAAAAGGAAATCAAATTATTTCCTTCTGGGAAAGACTGTCAGAAGCTTTGGAATGTACCATCAACAAATCGAGCAAGATGAGACTACTAAGATGACTTCAAAGTCTAATTTGAAATATTTGAATTATTAAGCATAAGGAAAGACTCATTCCCCTAACATTTGCCCCCCAAATATAAATAGCAACAGGTCTGAGTGGCGGAGTGTGGAACTCACCTGCAGATGACATTAACTGAGAATAGTTTTCTCCCCTATCATTCATAGGATCAAACCATATTTCTAAAGTGAAATCTAATCTGAGAAATTGCAGTAAAATGTCCTTCTAATTAGGTAATCTTAAAAATTTGAAGAAGAAAAGCTCTAAGCGTCATTTATGAACAGACCCTGATGTCCTCTGCAATCACTTTGTGGCTAAGGCCCCACGAATCCGGAAGCCAGGACTACAAAGGGTGGTAAGTGGAGGGGAGGCACCGCTCCTGTGCCCAGCGAGGACCACGTAAACCTGCCCCGGCACTGCCCAGGGGCAGCCCTTCGCCTGCACCAGGCCTGCAGACCTGCACTCCGCTTTCCCTCCACTCCTTTCCCCAGCCTTTCAATGCACCTGACGTGGCTCATGAACTCTGCTGGTTTTGAACCCCGAAACCAGCCAGGCTTTAGATGCAGACCTGGGGTCTGAGCCTTCCTGCAGACTGAGATCAGGCCAAAGGCGAAGCACCTTTCCTTCCCACGTTGTAAAGGCGGCCTTGGCGAGAGTGTGAAGGAAGCAACTCTATGCTCCACTGGCAAAGCAGCCAGTGCACAGGCCGGGGCGGGGACCTTGGTGTCTGAGTGACCCACGCTCACCTGAACGTGACTTTACACAATTACCTTCTACCCCTTAGCTTGCCCCTCTGCAGCCAGGCGCAGTGGTCTGCCCTGCCAGGGGGCTTCTCCACCAGAGGAGGCACTAGACATGGGCACTCTTTGAGGGCCTGGAGTTTCCACCCAGCTCACTGAGACGGTCTCAGCAATCACCGTGGTTCCTCATACATGGGAGAAATGCAGTGAGTGTTTCTTGAAAGAATGAATAAGCCATTGGGGCTGAAATTTACATTCAAGGCAAGAACATAGTTAGAGACACACAAAGTAGACACTCAATATATTTTAGATGGTTGAGAATATAGAATGAGAAAATGTTTCCATTTGAAGGGGTATCATAAATGCTTAACATCTGATTTTGTTCTTGTCACGGGGAAATTCTATAACCAAAACTAGTCTCCCTCAAAATGTCTTCCCAGGCACAGAAACTAATTATTTGACTTCATAATGCTGCTTTTACCCCCAAAATGCCTGTTCTTTCCACTTACCATAGCCTAGTGTTAGCTAATATACATATAATTGCTCTGAAATTCACTGAAGTTTATTTCAAAACATTTTGATTTTTTAAAATGATAGCTAGACTTGTTTTAATTCCTCATGTCAGTGGTGATTAATATCCCTAAGAAGTTTTGGGGGAGGGATGAATGGAAGAAGTTTGTTTATAACATGCCAAAGGGTTTTTATCAACTGCAGAACATGAATAAAATAACAAAATATTAAATATTTTAGGGCACAGTCATCTTTGTAAACAAATCAGAGACCTGAACATAACACTTTTGTTGACATTACAGGCCCTACAAGGGGAGATTCTCACCAGTACCTCACCTGTCCAATCCACATGTCACCACGTGGCAACCAGTGATTCCCTCGACTCCCCTTTAAATCACCCAGCAGAATGCTTCAAACTCAAATGCACAGTTGGAAGGCATTTGTCACTGTGCATCGGGAGAACGACCTTACAAGGAGTGCGGGGGCCTCACTTCTTGAGAATCTCCATCAGGGCGTGTAGCCTAAGAGAAATCGGAGTAAAGGATTTCTCAAAACTCCTGATGAGAGAGCCATGACCTTTTCAAGGGGCCAGGGATGGACTGAACAGGGAAGGCAACACGGAGATGTTTAAAAACAAGGCTGGCAAGAAAACCTACAATGATGTAGCTACAAAAGGTAAGTGGACTCTGCAGTGTCCTCAGTCAGGATGCAGAAGGAAAGGGTTACATCTGCCTGAAACACAGAACAGGTTAAACAAGAAATAAAGGTAAGACCAAGCTCCCTGCAGGACATGTGCCGGGGCCAGCTCCTCACCGCCACATCAGAAGCTCCCCACGCTTCTGAAAGGTGGGTGGCGGGTGTTGCCAGCAGCAGCCTTCTCCAGCTAAGCTGCTGCGTGGAGACAGGAAGGGGCCTTTCGGGTCTGCGTCGGGGAGAGTGCAAAGCCCTTTGGACGGCTCTCTGCAGGCCAGTTCCTGTGGCTTTTGTGGCAGTCACGTGGCTTGCTCTCTGCACGCCTCACTGATTTCAGCACTTGCTGGGGTTCTGTAACTGGAAGGAAGGAATCCAAGTTCTTTCCTCGTTGCCCGACTCCACGTTCATTGCCTCGTTGTTCAGAAAGGGGTCTGCACGTGAGAACCGAGCTTATTTTTCCAAGCAAGCAGGCGTTCCCCGACGCACAGCAGCTCTGAATTTTCACTCCTATCCAGACAGTTAGAGTAACTGGTGGCCTCTTGGTCTTCCCCACAGGAGCCAATCACGGCTTCCTGTTGCTTTCCAAACACTCTGGAGGAGGGAGATGTTCCAAATAGAGCCTACAGGGAATTGAGGGGCTCCGGGCGCTGACGGCTGGGTGCGCTGTGCGCTGTTGTACGCACAGACGCCTGTGCACTAGGGTGACGTGAGGAGGCCACCGGGAGGAAACGCTCCTTGCCTTCGGCTGCACCTGGACTCGCTCGCAGCCAGTGTCCCCGAGTCCCCAGCTTGAGGCCCAGGGCGGAGCGCAGGCCCCTGCGCTCTAAGGTGGGTGGCCGTGCGGCTGTCTGATGGCGTGCTGGCCCGGCGTCCCCTCCAGGACAGGGCTGCCCTCCGGTCCTTGGCCTGCTGCGCTCAGATTCTGCCGTTCCTCTCCCTGGTTGTGCTCAGCATCCCAGGGCAGAGCTCCTGCAAGCTGTGTCCTGAGCTCAGCAAATGGGAGCCAGAGGGAAGGAGGAGAATGCGGCTCCTCCCCTCCCTTCCCCAAGCAAGTGCGTGTGCTCCAGCTTCACACAAGGAAGGGCAGGAGAATCCTGAATCGCCTCCTGGGTTGCCAAAGAGCCTTTTCCTTTGACATGTAAATGGTCACTCTGCGTTTTTCAGTCAGTCTTTAAAGGTTCAACGGTTTGGATTTCACATCAGAAAACACAAATGCAGGAATATAAAATTCCAAGGCACTGGAAGCACTAGGATTAGGGGAGTGAAGAACCAAGCAGGCACCACCAGCCAGCTTCGCCCTTGGCAAGGGCACGGGGGCTTTTAGACAGGTTCTTCAAGATGCCAGGAGCCACGTGCCCCAAGATCACCCTGGAAAAATCCCTGGCGGCCAAGTCTAGGAACACGTTTATGGCAGGCCCCGCAGCTTTCCGGGTGCGCTGGAGTTTGAGAGCAACTAAAGCTGCAGGGATGGGGCTGGCTTTCTTCCCACTTTCTGCAGTCACTCCTAAATAACAACTTACTGTTTTGGAAACAGAAAAAATTTTGAAGTATATGTTTCTTGGTGCAAGCATGAGATACATACAAGTCTCACTTTCACTCACTTAAATGGGGAAAGGACAGGGAATAAAAGAAATTATGTGATGCTGGCCACAAAAAAAAATTATTCGTAGACTTTCCAAAATTACACCCATATTTAGAGCCATTAATTAGAAATCATTGAAAGAAAAAAAAAAACAAAATTTTATTTTCTAGGACTACTTTTAAGAAAGGTTAGAAGAAGCTTTCAGCTTCTGCAGTTCTAAAGCAGATGAAATAGTGTTCTACTTGGAGGAGACTTTTACTTTTACAGCTTTACCCTGTCAACTGTTATAATACATACACCTACCTGCAGTCAGGTGTATGTATTATACCTGCAGCTACCTGCAGTCAGGTGTATGTATATACCTTCAGCTACCTGCAGTCAAGTGTACATATTATACCTTCAGCTACCTGCACTCAGATGTCTGTATTATACCTACAGCTACCTGCAGTCAGGTGTATGTATATACCTTCAGCTACCTGCAGTTAGCCTGCGCCAACCCCAGGTGGAGCCTTGGCCTGTATCATGGTCCAAGCAAAACTGGCTTCCGGAAGAAATGCAGCTGTTTTGAGCGCAACCCAGGTGAGTCTGAGGTACTGGTGACAGGTAGATGGTTGCAGACTCAGCTCCCACAGAGTCTCTCCTGCCAAGTGGTCCCACATCTCAAACGGAAGCTGACTCTCCACTGCAACTAGAGTCCTAATGTTTCTTGGATTATCAAAAAGGCTTTCACCTAGCACAAGAGACCGGAAACCTAGAGCTGGGATTGGATACTGACTCTGCCATGGAATAGCTGGTGCAATAGCCACCTCGCCTTCCTGGGACTCCCTTTGCTCGTCTTTAAGATGTCTTGAAACTTAAAGCCCGTCGACCTGCTCTCAGCCCTGCACCACCATCACCCCATCCACTGCCCACCACCCCTTCCACTTATCGCAGGTTTGCCCATACGGGCACCGGCTCACCACCCTCCACTCCCTTTCTCTCTCCTGTAATCCTGTCTTCCAGACTCTGGCTCTGTGCGTCTGCTCAATCTGCTTAAGTCATATCAGGGAGGTCATGTAATATTTGTCCTTCAGTGACTGGCTTCCTTCACTCAACATAAGAGGACAGCTGGCCCAATGCCATGACCTTTGATTGAATTAGAGAAGAAAGAGGAGGACAGAGTTCACACGAGGGAGCTACTCTGGACGCGGCAAGCTCAGTGCTCACAAGAGGCCACCACAGGCCTGGGGGCTACTGCCAGTCCCCAGTGAGGAACACGGGAGCCCTGGGGCTCTTAAGGCTTATCATCTGCTCAAGGCATAGTTCCAAGGTACCCAGGCCAAAAGAGTCCAGCTTATAATGCCGACAGAATAGAGAAACTTGGTGGAGATGCAGGGCTGGGCAGCTTCTCAGACAGAGCTCTGGGGAACTGGAGACTCACAGCTAGAGTAGAAGTCCTGTGGGTGTAGCTTCCAGAAAACACACTGTAGTATAGCCTACAGCAGCCTCTCCAGGTTATCTCTGATCTACAGTCTTTTTACCCTTCCCACCACTAGACTATAGAATTCTGCACTTAGCTCATCACCATAATTTACGTCTGTACGGAAGGGCAGATTTGGTGGTGTATCTTGGTGTCGAGCTAACACCATTTAAACTAACCTGTCTTTGACTCAGACTTTACTCTTGAGATACCCCAAAGCTATTAGTGCTGTTGGGTATAAGAAACTTCACTGTTTCAACCAGATTTTGTTTGTTCTTGGGCTCAGTCATTTTTGGAAAGAAGACAAGGATGTCTAAGCTTATTAGGTGAGCACATATAAGAATAACTGCCTGTCACCAACCACAAGGGCAAGGACAGACATGACATCATATCCCTGGTCGGCCGAAACCTTGGCTGCATTCTCCACTGAACATTTTATTAAAGGAATCAAAACGTTGAGAAGATTCTGTTCTGTCATGTAAACTACAAACTGCCCAGGAGTTGAGAAATTGGAATCACAAAGCTTGGGAAGAAAAATGAATGCTTTGGAGCATAAATTTTTCCATTAAATTATGCCAATGAACTTAGGACCTTGAAAGTTACTATACTCAAATATTTTTTAAAAAGGAAGAAAATGTTCTTTGCCTTCAAACTAGGACTTGAAACTAAATGAATGGAGTAGCAAGGTTTTTTAATCCTACTGGGATAAACTGATCGACTTATTAATTTCCTGTTAATTTCATATCCATCAGTATGAATTGAGTGTAAATTTATTAAAGTAGGAGAGAACTTCTCCAATTTTTCAATTATAAAAACTGGCCTGGGCACATCTCTAATTATATCTTCTCTAAGCTTTCCAAACGGATACTTGTTTTTCCGCTGGTTGAGTAAAAACAGCAAAGACGAATTAGGGTTTTTATATTAAAGCAGAGTAAGAGCAACCCCCAAGGTTTAAAAGCCACAGGAATTTGCTGAACTCGAGTGTTGCCATGCCATACTAGTTAAAGTTAGGATTAGTAGAAGAGCAAACATAATTTAGGGTTGGATTAAAGTGAGGAATGCTGTGTCACTGCAGGCATGAGAGACCGACTAATTTCTGGGGAGGGATAGAGTGGAACAAAATGAACTTCTCTCTTGGCTCTAGCATTCCCTCCATTTCTTTCTTCCTTGCCTAACCCATTTTTCTCTTTGTCTTGTCCCCCAAATTAAATGAAAAGAAAACATTTATAATAGCTCAATGGGTAGATTGATATGATAAAGTAATGATAATCAGGAAATTGGGGTATTAAGACAATTCTTGATGGTAATTAACAAAGTAATCCTCCCGTTATTTTACATCATTCTAAATGATACTAGTTGAAAAGATTATTTCATAATATTCCCTGATTCCAAATTTAAAACATACTACTGTCCCATTTTATTTCAGGGAGGGATAGAATAGGAGAGAGCAAATGTAAAGCAAACTGGAATAAAGAAAGGAGCTTAAAGTTAAATTGGAGACATAATCCCAGGACGACCTTCCAGCGACTCTTGGGTCTGGTTGAACACAGTTCAATGAGTGTAGGCCCTCCTTCCGAGAGTTTCTTGTCTCTTCCAGAAATGCTGATTCCACTGAGCCCTCTGCGTCTCTTGGCTTTCAGATCTGGATGCGAACAATGCAGGGAAAGCCGCAAAAGTCACACCAGGTGGGCTGGTGTGCTCCAGGATCCCGTGTCTAGTGGCCTCTCACTCACTCTGTAGCCGGGGCGTAAGCCAATTTCAGAGTGGGCTTTTCTACCCCAGCATCACCTCTCCTCGTGGTCTGTCATCGCCAGCTCCCCCTGTGCAGCCCTGGCAGATGCCAGTGCCCTAACCCATCCCCACGGCACCTGGCGGAACCAAGCTACACCCTTCTCTTCTACGCACTCCAATCCCCTGCCTGCCCACCCCTGCCGCCCTCAAGTATGCTTACACCCGGATTACACAGACGACCCGAACGCACCACGAGAAGAACACACACATAGCTAGTCTTTCGGGAAGGACACACCAGGAGGGAGTGTGCGTGGAGAATGGTGTGAGAAGAGGAAGCCACTTAGAGTAGTCAGTAGAAATGGCCCAACCTTGGAAAACATGTCAGGAAAGGCACCATGTGAGAGATGGGATTTCCAAAAGTGCCGACGACGATTTATTTTTCCAGTGTACAATTCAGTGGTGTGAATCACACTCACAATGCCAAAACAGGGAACTTCAGGTTGGACGGATGTCAGCAAAATAAAATTAAAAAAAACCAAGCAGCCATAGAGCAGCACAGCGCAGAGAGTGAGCCTGAAAGTAAACTCTGGACTGTGGTCAACAGTACAAGGACAGCAATCTCACTTCATCAGATGAAACAAACTTACCGCACTGATGCAAAAGGGGATCCTAGGGAAAACGGGGGGTGGGGGGCAGTATACGGGAGCCCCGTGCTTTCTGCGTGAACTTTCCGTAAACCTGCAACTGCTCTAATGAAAGAGAAGAATTCATTTTCTGAGCGATGCTTAAACGAAATATTCCTTTGCTGGCATCAGTATCTGCAGTGATCTCACTCTCAGTCCTTCACTGTCATCACGTGCACAGCAGCTTCAAAGCAGACTGCTCCGAATTGGATGATCTTCCCAGACAAGTGTGGCAATGAGCCAGCTCTGAGGCTGTGGGGCAGAAGGACCCTCCCTGGGCCTGGCACAGCCTGGCGGGCTTCATCGCACCACGTCTAAAATCTACAGCATAGCCTTCTAGTAGCTTCAACAGGGCACCAACGAGCCTGCAACGAGCCTGCAAGCCTATGTGGCTAGCCCACTTTCTTCAAATGACACAGAGTGAAATACAAAGGTACCGAGCTTTATTATTGCCAAAAGCAACCCAAGTGTTAATTGTGGCAAATCCTTTCCAAGAAGGAAAAGAAAAATCTAAGCTACCTCGAGCAGTCTTAACAACAACAACAAAGCTAACAAAATATTTTTGTTCCAATGTTTTCTAAACTTCCTTCACTGCTGAAAGTACCACAGCACACAAAGCAAAATAAGACGGCAGAGCAGGCCTTGGTCAGGCCTTTTTAAACGCTGTGACAAGGGGGAGGCAGTGTGAGCTTTGCCTCAAATTTCCTGAATCGGTTTGTAATTAGCTGCAATCGTCCTACACGCACACACACACAAGCAGGCATATTTTCTTCTATCGTGAGGCTTTTATAACAAGTTTCCCCCAACTTGGTTAATTGAGGAAACAGAATCTCCTAAAGATAGGTGCTCAGCAGTGGAATTTATATTTTACCAGACAGAAAAGTCCTTCAAATGGGGGGTTCCTGGCTAAAGAGCCCCGATGACACAATCCATACCTGGCTTCAGAAGCTTAATGAGAATGGGTTCACTTTGCCATTTTTTCCCATTTTTATTACAAGGTTTGTGGAGAGAGTAGATTCATACTGTGGCATTTTCGACTCTTATCATCACCTTTGTCACAAGCAGGTCTTAGAATCTTAAAGTCTAATAAGATCTGACCACAGAGTCCTGCACCGTCGTTACTCTGACGTGTGGGCAAATCCCACTGGTCAGCAGCCCTGTAGATGGGAGGATGGGAATACGGGCCAATCAGATCAGCAAATAGGAACTTTTAAAAATCTAACATGCCATCCTGTCTCAGAACATAATGGCTATTTAAATGCTGATCATGCGCCCTGTCACAAACGAGAACACTGAACGCTGTGCTCCTCAGGACACACTCATAACCCAAACACACCTGAAACCCTGGAAGGATGCCACTCGTGTCCCCTAGACTACGAAGAATGCACCCCGTCCTGTTCCTCGAAGCCGGGTGCAGCTAACAGCGCCCTGGCACTGACACACGGCAACAGAGAAGGTGCCAAATGATCACTCATTTACAACTTTCTTTCCAGCCATAATATATTTTTAATCTTAGACTCCAAATATTGAGGCCCAATGCTGGCTCCAAACTCACTAGCTTCAGGGCCTCCCTGAGCCTCTTTTTCCCGCTCATAAAATAGAGATAGCACCTGCCCTGCACACCTAACAGAATTTTGAAAAGAACTAAATAAGATGATGTGTATGAAAGCACTTCAACAAGTACAGTGGGTTTTTACAAGCGTGACATGGTCTGTACGAAATCATTTTTAAGTGAGGCACGCCTTGCTGCGACATGAGGCCTTTGGGGGTCTTATTATAACATCATAACGGAGCCCCCAATTTCCAGGCAAACTGGTGGCAGCATCCTCTGGAGGCGAGGGGCAGGTGTGCAGCAGAATTCGGCATTTTCAGCTCTAGCTGCAAGCCTTCAGCGCGTGGGCCACGAGCCCTTCTCACATTCTCTGTGAGTTTTGCTTCAGTCTCCTGCTCTGCTCTGACATGGCTGAAAAACGCGTGCGCTTGGGGAGATAATGCAAATCCTGCAGTGCTGTCACTTACCACCACGGCAGCAGCTCCACTGCGAAATGAAACGGCCTCTGATGGGTCCATCTTAATGGCAGCATGCTAACTGGGGTGAGAACAGTATTTTTAACCCTCCCTGGGAAGATCAAGTTAAGGCAGTGGCAAGCTCTGCCTGGTCCAGCTCCATGTCACTGCCTGTTTGGTGAGAAGCCTGGAGGAGTCTGCAGCTCTTGACTTTCAACCCATGTCGTTCTGCAGAAATTCAGGGAGCAGAAATAAGCCGGTGCTGCATAAATATTAGCCTCCAGACACGGAAATGGTGCCGGAGAGAGAGAATGAGGACACAGACACACATTTTGCCTGGCATTTAAGACTCAGTTTCAAGCCATCAATTTTCAAAGCTGAACATCAAACATGACTCATCCCAGGCTTTGACTTTCCTGCTTTCTTCAGCGTGGCAGCACATCTGTACAGTTCAGTACACACAGCGATATATTTTAGCAAATGTATAGGAAAAGCACATTCTGTTCATCAATAATAATTCAGAAATTATGCCTGTATCCATTAAGTTCTATGTAATGAGAGTTGAAACTCAACAGAGCAGTTTTCAAATTTGAGCGTGCAAAAGAAACATCTGGAAAGCTTAATAAATGCAACTTCCAGGTGACCCCATACAGAGTCTAACTGAACTGATCTAGAATGGAACCCTAGAATATGCATTTCTAACAAGCACCCAAGTACACTTATCCTACAGTTTTTTTTTTTCAATCTAAATGTGATTTTTATCATCTAAATTGCATTTAAATTATCTGAAGGAAGGAAAAAATGGAAGGCAGAGGGCAAAATGCATCTTGACAGTTGTGTAGATAGTCTTACTCCAGCTTTTAGAGATTTTAAATCAAAATTTTATGGTATATGGATCCATAATAAAAATGCTATTTTTGAACAAAACAAATAAAGCAAAGATGTGTCCCCAGAAAATTATTCAGTTCCCCCAAAGCAAATCCCAAGGAGCCTAAGTATTATATGTTCAAGTTAATAGTCATAACCACAGCACTTCATTTAAGCTTAAGGCTTTAGGTTTTTACATTCACTTTAATAGTAAATGAAACAGAAGTATAAAAGTAATGCAGCCAACTCAAGATGCTCCAATATCCATGGCATTTTCAATCAGCAAATATGAAACCCAATATGTGCAGTCACAGTTGCCACACTTTTTTTTAATTTTAAAAGTCTACGAACTCATATTGTCGATTTGCATAATTATGGCACTAAGGATAACAAATCTAATTAGACCAAAGGTATATAACATGTAATAATTGCTTTGTTCAAATCAGCCTATTGTTCTTTGGAAGAAATTCTGAGTTCTCCAATCCTTGGCAATTTAAAACCCAGGGTGGTCTTTTTTTGTTTTGTTTTGCTTTTGTTCTTTGTACTTGGAATTGGGCTTTACATCCTAGAGTTTATTACTCTTTACCAGGGCCAGCTTCATAGATGAGATCCTTCTACCACACAGAGCCTGGTGCCTGCTTTAATTCCCCCATGACCGTCTTGAAATTCATAATAATTTTTGAACAAGGTGCCGTACATTTTCATTTTGCACCACAAATTATGTAGCTATTCCAGCTCCTTAAAATAATAATAATAATTATAACTAATAATAGGCATAACATTTAATGGTATTTTCCGATAAGCATTACCAGTGTAAATACATGGCTTTGGTGGTGCCCATCACCCATCCGTGTGTTTGTACCCTGGACATATATTTATTGTCAACCACTGGGCTGCAGAAAGAAATAAAGATGCAGGCTCTGTCCTCATGGAGCTTCAAGTCTAGCAGAGTAAAGCAGTGTCTCTATGTCAGGCAGCACTACATGAGTCGTCTTCACAAACACGTAGTAACAAGCTTATATGAATTTATGTCTATGCTGGCAGAATTCTTGTATCTACCATTCTAGATATAAGAATTTGTGAGTATGACTAAAAACCCAGTAATATCAGATATTTCACATCATGAAAAATGCCAGAATTGTTCTCTATTCAGCTGAACAAGTGGGGCCAGGTAGACACTGGACCCTGAGAAGTATTCCTCAATCACACCTGAAGATGTCTCACCTGAAGAAGATACCTGAAGACATAAGGACTCTCTCTTCTTCCCCCTGAATATGGATTCTGCTTTCTCCATGAACTGGATTCGAGAACTCGCCAGAAGTGCAACTGACTTCCGTTTCTCACACACGTGCTAATAACCTACAAACAATCTCCTGGAGAAAGGGCACAGTTGGAACCAGTCTGGAGTCTGTGAAGGTCTCAGAGAGCAAGTCAACAGCACGTATTCCTGAGCTTCATTTTAAAAAACAAAAAATAAAAATGACTGCGCTACAAGGTGGCCACGTGTGAGCTTCAAGGGGCAAATGCCTATTAACTGACCCCTCCGGGGTTTTACGCCCTGGGAGTTAAGAGTTGAAGGACACTGCACACACATTTGGAAGGCTGGGCATGCTCTCAGGTTCACCCTTGCCCCAGCCAGCACTCTGACTTCTCTCTGTTCAGCAGGAAGCGCTTCCTCAAAAGTCACATATTTATTGACTTTCCAAATACTTTGGGCTTTTGTCATTGTCAGTATCTCCACCCAAAATCCTTTCAGTTTATGTTATTCTCTAGACCAAAGATTTCCAGCCATTTGAGGTTTTGCCATTTGTTTTCCTTTTGAACAAGGATGAAATCATTTTTAAAATTATACTGAGGGAGTGAGGGAGTGGATGTGGCTCCAGTGGTTGAGCACCCACCTATCACATGGGAGGTCCCGGGTTCAGTTTCCGGTGCCTCCTGAAAAAATAAAACAAACAACAAGCAAAACAAACCAAAAAAACCAACTCAGGGAAGCCAGTTTGGCACCAGCTTCCCACATAAAAGGTCCTGGGTTCAGTCCCCAGCCCCTGGTACCTCAAAAAAACAGTATGCTGCATAGTTTTATCTCCATAAACACATTATTTTACTAAATGTACTTTACACTTTCCTTGATGACTCAATTTTAATTTAGATCATTGATCAAGAGATTCCTCCTTCTAGACAAGATGAAGTAACAAGCCTAGAATTACCCTTTCACTTGAAACAATAAAAAGCCCAGACAACAATGTATAAAACAATAAATTCCAGGAGACTAAATTAGTCAAAAAAGCACAGTAATCCCTAAGAGGTGAGAAACAGATCAGGTGAGCTCGACATTGTCCCAGCTGAATGCCTTGAGAAAGTTCCAGGGTGTGATTTGGAGCTCAGCAGACTCCCTGAGTTAAGGACATGGATCTGAGAATCTGAAGAGACCAAAGTGGCAAAAGTCCGGCAGAGGAGAACTCCCCTAAAGCATTCAGCAGAATACTGATCAGTGTGTTTGTGGAAGGAACTACCTGAGGCTGGAAAATGAATCATTCAAAGGGACGTGGGGAAGCAGTGCCTGGCATTACATAGTGATGGATATAGTGCTTTTTCCTACTCTATCCTGAGTAGAAAACCTGCAATCCATGGGGTATTGTGCAGAGTACTCAGAGGGTAATGCACCAGTATTGAGGGACAATTATCCCTGGACTAAATGTTTCTCTCTTCTCACCTAACAAATCATAAAAAGTAATACCTGACAGGATTAATTAGTTTCCAGATAAATTAACTGCATTCCAGAAAATAGCTCGAGAATATTTATTAAAATACAAAAATACTCAGTATGCCAAAAGATAAAATTCACAATGTCTGGCATCCAATCAGAAAGGACCAGGCATGCAAATAAATCACAAAAATACATCTCATAATGAGGAAAGCAACCAACCAATTGAAACTGTCCTAGAACGGACATATGCGTTACAATTACTAGAAAGGGACATTAAAACAGTATTATCCCTATGTTCCATATGTTTAAAAAGTTAAGTAGAGGCATGAGAGATATAAAAAAAAAGACCCAAATTAAACTTCTAGAGATAAAACTACAAATGTGTGATATTAAAAAAATACACCAGATAGAAATAATGGCAGGTTAGACATGGCAAAAGAAAACAGTAGTAAACTTGATGTAGCAATAAATCTACCTACAATGTAACACAGAGACAAAAATAAAGATAAAAAGGTAAAAGCACAGAGCATTAGTGAGCTGTGGGGCAAATCGTCCAATATATATATAAGTAGAGCCCCCAAAGGGGAAATAGAAAAAATATTTGTAGAAGTAATGACAGAAAAATTTCAAAATTCGATGAGAATCCTAAACCAACAGATCCCAGAAGTGCAAGAAAACCCAAGTACAAGAACGGTGAAGAAAACACAAGACCCACTGTCATCCAATTGTTCCAATCAAATGGTAGAAATAAGACCAAGAAAGCAGAGGAAGGGTCCACGACCAGGATGAGGACAAGGCAAGCTCCCTAACGGGCTGGGAGAGGGAAAGTGTCAGCCTGATTCTCTCCCCAGTGAAAATGGCTTTCAAAAATGAAGGCAGGGGAGCCGATGTGGCTCGCGTGGTTGAGCTCCTGCCTCCCACGTGGGAGGTCCCGGGTTCAGTTCCCGGTTCTTCCTGAAAAAAAACAAAACAAAACAAACACAAACAAACAAACAAAACCCAAGCAAAACAAACAAAAAAACCAACTCAGGGAAGCCAATGTGGCTCAGGGTTTGAGTGCCAGCTTCCCATATACGAAGTCCCGGGTTCAATCCCCACCTGGTACCTCAAAAAAAAAAAAAAAGGAAGGCAGAAAGGAGACACCCAAAGCATACAGAATTCAACAGCATCAGACCTTATAGGTGGCTGATTCCCATATGGTGATAGGATGAAGTGGGCTCAAGACCTATGGCATCAGTAATTGTATTTTACTCAAACTAAATGGCCCCGGTGGGCTTTTTTGTTCCTGTTTTGTTTTGGTTCAGTTCATGTGCTCATCTTCATCATTTGTTTTTGTTTTCAGGCTTTTAACTATCAGTTCTCATAAATACCATGACCCTTTTCCTAGCAGTCCCCTTTTCAGTCATAATTTT
This sequence comes from Tolypeutes matacus, assembly GCA_026826555.1. Taxonomy (NCBI): domain Eukaryota; kingdom Metazoa; phylum Chordata; class Mammalia; order Cingulata; family Chlamyphoridae; genus Tolypeutes; species Tolypeutes matacus. The sequence goes on along the minus strand of JAKSZT010053830.1, from coordinate 26,641,887 downwards.
CCATGTTTAATCAGTGGGCTTAGAAACTAGATTTAAAAAGTTATTAGAATTATACATAAACTAAGCTAAAATAGTCTCATCAGCTTTAAGCCATAGTTTCATGTGATATATTCATTCGGTCAGAAGCTTTTGTTTTGCAACAACTATTTTAAGGAAAACTACTACGTACTGAACGCACACTGTGTGGTGGTCATAATTAGAAATCCTGCAATACGTGATTTCCAACATTCCCCATAACTTCCAGAACCACACAAAATGGACGTGTTTACGAGTGAAGAGTGAAAATGGCCTCAGCTGGTTTAGAAGACCAGCTCTGAGGCCGAGAATCCCAGGTTTACGTCCAGCCCTGTTGCTTCCCAGCACCACGTTTGTGGGCAGGTCCCACCGCCTCGTATTCTTCATCGGGATGACTGCTGAGTCCAGCTCTTTCCACTGCATTACACGCCTGCGGAATTGCTGGAAGTACAGCGTGCAACAGGGCATTCGATTAGGGAAGAAGTCTGAGTGTTTAGAATTTATACATCTAATGTGCACATAATAATAAACACGAGGGCACTAAAAGTCATCCCTGTGTATCTCATCCTAACTCCTGCTACCACACCCTAGCTCTACAAAATCATGAGGTCCAGGAAATAGCAAATTTCAGAACATAAAGGGATACTCTTAGATACAACAGGAAAACCAGATATATTACCCAACTCTAGTGATCTCCCAAGGCTAGCAGTGCCATAATTTCCTGAAGAGAGCCCAAAGTGTACCAAGGACGTCAGAAAGGAAAAAGGGGCCAGTAGCATTAGATGGGTTAGAATCAGCTTGTCACTCCAAAATACGCTGCCAGAACCATCCTCAGGCACAGCGACTTAGCAGTGAGCCATAACTCAAGTAAGGCGGCCACAGAGATGAAATACCCCTACTCAGGGCACATCCTCAAGGTGATGACGGCGCGCGACTTGCTTTTGAAGGCATTCATTCCTCCAGCGTTCACTCGGCGTTTCACTGGCAGCAGTCGCTAGGAACGCCACTTCATTTCTGCTTTTCAGATACGTATAGAATTTAGAGATGGCTTCTTTTCCAAATGACCAAAGAATTCCCACTCTAGCATCTTAGACTAAGAACCCTCCGATGCATAGAGCTCACCCCTTGTTGGTTTCGTTTGGACTTCAGGTTAGTATTGCTTTTGTCACTGACTGTTATTCACAGGTAACCCCAGGTAATCTCTGGGGTTATTATGACATTCCATTCAGCATCTCTGAAAGGTAAGGAGTGAAGAGCTGTGAAACGCCTGTGAGTACAGGCCTGAGAGCTAATCATTCCAAAGCGTAGTGGGGAGATAAACTAATGGACTGACAGCCAGGAGCCAAGTCAGCCTGGGAGGCCATTTCCCTACCTGTTGTGCTGGCCACTTAATCACCTTCTTCTACTTTGCCCATCTCCCCTCTGTAGAGTCTGTTTCTCTTCTTCTGCATTTTTGTTTCTCTCTTTCCATTCACCTGTCCTAACTTCTTCCCGTGCCTCCCTTTCCTCCTCTCCTTTTCTCTTTTCCTCCACCTCTTTTGCTTTCTCTTTCTTTTTCCTTTCCCCTTGCTCCCATCACTTCCCTTGATATAACAAAGAATTCAAGTCTAGTTGTATTTGCTCAGTTGTGTTATAAAGTACCTACTCTTTTAAAAACTGGAACGAATGAAAACTTTTACAAATGTCTCGAGAATTTTCCCATATGGCTCTTAATGCTTTTTCTAATGAGTCACTGAGACTTAGATTAGAACTCACAAATCTAAGGTTATTTTTGATACAAAGCCCCCAGGGAATAAAATTTTACTCAATCTTAATGGTCATGATGAAAATGCTTTTAGCACCTACTCTCCCACCCCATTCCTTTTTTGAGCTCCCTTTTATAATCTGCTTTTCTAAAAAAATCAATTCTTACCTCTGACCATATTCTCAATATTTTTCTTAATTAAAATTTTTAATTTATCTAAAAAACAATTATCTTTAGGAAATATAAGTTCACTTTTAAAATATTCATGTTTTGGTAATAGCCTGAAAGAACACATGACTTCCCTTCTGAGAATCCGATAACGAATCTAAGAGGACAAAATCTAATAAGGATGGGCCATGAAGTTAAATTCGAGTCTTTATATCAAAAGTCCAATAAAGTCAATGGAAAATGGCGTTGCACATTGTGTCCTCATAAAGGATCTTTTATGGAAACCTCCAAGGTCCTTACATAGAATTTGCCAGAGGACAGAGGAGGAAAAATGTTCAACGAGGATTTTGATGTTTGTTGAGGATTTTTTAAAAAGAGTGGCTTAGTAGAAACAGGGAGTGAAATACTGAGCAAATCAAGAAAACTGGTAAAAAGTGAAAACATGAGCATTGATAGACCATCCCAGCCAGCAACTACTGCAATGATTTTACATCAATCAACAAATAGATATTGAAGGTCAATCCCATATCAAATGGACCACTAAGCTTAAAGGACAGAGAGATAAATACAGAGCATCTTCTCTCCAGGGTCTGCCTGTTCTAGTGGGACGGCCAAGACATAAAAAATTGAAATGTAATTTAGAGATAAGAACAGGGTGCAGTGGAAAATTTAGGTGGCCTCCTAATTTAGATACGGAAGGAGTGACATGGGTCAGAGATGGCTTCTCGCAGGCACTATCATCTACCCAAATTTCTTAGGGGACTGTGGGCGGGTGAAGGGGGTGAAAGAACTGTTCAGACATTGTGGCAGGTGGAATGATGCACATTCTCAATGTTAACCCGTGCATCGGTGCATGTGAACCCAAAGACCTACTGAAGCTGTTATTTCAGTTAAGATGTGACTAACTAAAGCAGGCAGGCCTTAATCTAGACTGTGGAGGGCTTATAAAGAACACCCAGGAGTCACAGAAGCCATAAAGAGAGGGCATTGCCATGGGATGGGAGACCAAGCAACTCGGAGGCTTGCCGGCAGCCGGCACCAAAACACTGCTGAGTTCAGGGAGAAAGCAGGCCTTGCCAATGTCTTGATTTTTAATTCTTCTAGCCTCAGAACTGTGAGCAATAAATTCTCATTGTTTACGTCAACCCACTGTGTGGTATTTATGATGACAGCTCTGGCAGGCTAGTACAGACACACAGAAAATCAGATTCAAGGATAAGGAGGCAGCCCAGCACAAGAGAGTGGGCGACACTCAACACATAACACCTGCCATCAGAGATTTGAGCTCCACCATTTCCAAATACAGGAAAATAGGTTATTTTGCTCTACTTCCATTTTTTCATCTGCAGTGAAAGGCAATGAGATCTCTGCAAAACGCCTGCACGACACAGAGCTCCACGCACCGGTGGTTTCCTGATCTGCAGCTGTCGTGTTCCATGAGGTGGCTGCAGACCCTGAATCCGTGACTCCTGAGCCAGAGCTGTGGGGACAACACAAGGTCAGATGCCTGCAAGCCTCGTTAGCCAATAAACACACGTCGTTGTCTTACGCGTGTTTCTGTTTAAAGACACCTTATCACATTATATTCATTGACACTGGCTGACCTCGTGGGCTCATGCTGAGTGAAGCTCACCTAACACCCACATTTTCTCTGGAAGGCCTTCTTGCGCCGAGGAACTCTGGACGGCACTCTAGCACTATGTTCAGGGGCCACTTTAAAGAGCGAACTCACCACCAAGAAGTAAGAAAACGCCACACACAGCACAAAATACACCGGGAAAGGGACGCTTGTTTACAGCTTTCGAGCTGCCGCAAGCAGCAGAGCTTTGCCTTGCTCGACTTCACCTGGGAAGGTGCACATCAGGAAACTCACGTTTTCCAGTGTTCTGCGCGCATCCGTGACTGACCGTGAAAGCACTGCAAATATTGATTTGGGGGTTACAAATAAATTTTACCAACTATAATTGCATTTCATCTAATCTAGGACATCAAAGACAGTGAGATATACTTTATGTACCACTGAGGAAAAGAGATAAAAAGGATATTGCAATTAACAGTGAGCTGTAATCAATTGTAGGATGCATCCTAATTTCAAAAAATCTAAACTGTGGAGAAAAAATTGTGTAGCTTAGAATGCATGAAAAGTAGTGAGTAATTTCTTCCCCCAACTCCATTCAGTGAGTTAACACTGAGGAAACAAGGGTAATGCCCTTAAAAACAAGACATTATCAACAGTGCACCTCTGGCACTATTGTTAGGTCTTCATAATACCAACGTACTTTGCAGATTTCTTCTCAAGTGTCAGTATCCTATCAATCAATCAACAAGTAACGATTGAGCCATTATTGCCTGTTCTACATCAAACAACATGCCAGCAGCTGCATTCTCTCTGCAGGACACTCAGTTGATGGGAATGGATGCTG
>JAKSZT010053830.1:26559813-26637527 GCA_026826555.1 Tolypeutes matacus | reverse complement strand
TCAGTGGATGGGAATGGACGCTGCCCCTCAGGTAGGCAGTCGTCAGTTGGTCAGTATTTGAAACCCTTGTCTGCTTAAAGCCACTGCCATTTTCACCAGTTGGATGTCATCCAGCCTCTAACTGATACCTTATCCTGAATTCCTGGGCTGCTGCCTGCCTATTTTAGGTGTCTTCAAATATCAGCCAACCATTCCCTCAAATTAGCATATCTAGGCAATCTCATCCTTGTCTAGCCTGTGGCTCAAAGGTTTTGTGGAAAAGGTTACTATGATAGATTATGCAGCTTTTCAAAAGAAATGATACACACAGAAAGGAATTATCAGTACTTAAGATGTAGTTCACCTTAATTAAAACAACTATTGGTCTTCTTTTCTTGGTTCTAAGTAAAGAATATCAAAGGAAACGACTAAGACAATTATTGATTGTCTCTGTTGTTGAGTTGTAGGACTTCTTTATGTATTCTGGATAATAAATCCTTATAGGAAATATGGTTTCCAAATATTTTCTCCCATTCTTTAGGTTTTCTTTTTACGTTCATGATAAAGTCCTTTGATGCACAAAAAAAATTGAATTTTGTTGAGGTCTCATTTATATATTTATTCTTTTGTTGTCTGTGCTTTGGATGTAAAGAATAAGAAACCAGTATCTGATATAGAAAATCCTAATGTAAACCACAAATTATAGTTAATGGTACAATTATGATAATATTCTGCCATTAGTTATAACAAATATACCAACACTAATGCAAGGGCAGTATATGGGAACTCTATTTTCTGCACGATTTTTCTGTAAACCTACAACTTCTCTGATTAAAAAAAAAAAAAGTGTTATTTGTTGCTGTTGCAGCAAATTAGAAGAGAGGTGAGAAGCAAACCTGATGAGTGAGCCAAGTTCTATAACTGCTCTGTCCAAGAGAGAAGCCAGTGGCCCTGCAGGGGCTGTGGCACATTTGAAATGCATCCAGTCCAAACTGAGATGTGCAGGGACCATAAAATGTACACCGGATTCCAAAACCTTCGCACACAAAAAAGGAAACCACTTCAATAATAATTGTACTGGTTACATGTTAAAATAAAAATATTTTGGATATATTGGGCTATATAACATAAATTATTAAAATTAATTGCACGTGGTCTTTTTATGATTTTTGTTTTGTTTTGTTTTGTTTTTACAGGTGAGAGAGCGAATGCAGGTCCCTACTACCACAAATTATGCAGTCGAGTTTCCCACATTTGGGGAAATCTGAGTGCTGCCAGATAAGTATTTCTTTACGTTTTTTAATGCGGCTACTGGAACATTTTAAATTAGACAGAGGCTGACCTCTGTAGATCCCGTATTTCTGGGGCACAGCGCTGTTTCACAGGCAGTGGGTCCCTAAAACTTTGGTGGGCGGTGTGGAGATGGTTCCTTAGCTGACAAGCCCTCTCTTCCCAGCCACTGTAAGTGATGTGCCCGTGGATCCACCACACGGTTTCCTTTTTTTGGAGGGGGCAGTGATATGCCCATGGATTTAATGTGCATTAAAGCAGGATAAAGACTGCCATGGAATCCCCCGCATGAGCCTCGGGAGGCCTCTCTGCCTCCAGCCAGCACTTTTGTTCTTCAAGAGCACAGCCGTCCTACAAAGTTAGGGGTTTCTGTTTCTCCCCCCCCCCACCCTTTTCTGGTCCTCTGAAGCACAAGCTCAGCACCCACAAAGGAAGTCTTTCAGAGATGGGAGAAACACTCATTTTGAAATACACGAGGTGGTTCCTGCCTACTTCAGATGGTTTTAAGTCTGGAAACAAGGCGGGCTTCATTTTAAGCGATACATTTAGAGGGGTCTGGTTTTGGCCAGGTGCCCCTGAGGGTCCCACCCCCCCAGATCCCACGGCGTGGTCAAGGGGCCACTTAGGTGCCTTCCTAACGGCCACGATGCCAGGTGCTGAGGTGGAAGGAAAGAAAACTCCCAAGGGGCAGGCCTCAGAGTTCGAAGTCCCCAGAGTAAACAACAGGTGTTTAATAAGTGCGCATTTCTCTGGGCACTGGCTGCACATCACGACCCCCCGGGCCCTGCTCCCCGGGGACCCTGCGTCAGTGTTTCTGCCCGTGGCGCCGAGCGTGGAGAATTCTCGGCTCCCAGGGGATCCCGGCAGCAGGGCCGGGCCCCCGCGCAAGCTCGGGGTGACGCGGGCAGCCCGGAGACGCGGAGGCGGCCCGGAAGGTCCCTTCTCGCGAGTTCTCGGGCGGGGCTGAGGCCCTGGGCCAGGAACCCCATTTAGGGTCATCCGGCTCAGACCACGCCCACCCGGCCACCTCTCAGGGCCCTGCCTCGGGCGGGGCGGTGGCTGCTGGCGGCAGGGGGAGGGGAGAAGGCCTGCGCATGCTCAGCAGAGCCCTGCCCCTCTCACAGGTACCAGGTACCCGCCACCGTGGGACTAGCTTGCCAGGGCAGGGCCGCCTCCAGTTTTGTGGGGTTTTTCCTTTGGGGAAGCAGAGTTCAGTTCAGGCTAAATATTAGATCACAGAGCTGAAATCATCTTCTTCAACAAGTTTAGAATTTTAAAATAGACAGTATATACTTTCAAATTTTGTTCTCCATTCATCTGTCTTTTGGGTCCACTCTCACAATATATTCTAAGCTTGGGATGGAAAAAAAGAAGTGCTATTTATTGGCTTCCTAAATCCCCAGCATAACTCTTCCCTTTGGAAATGGATCTCTTCTTGGTCTTCTGAAAGAAATATAAACAATGCCACTGACTTAGAAAACAGGGCTGTATAAACTGGAGAAAACATGGTGCTCAGTGGGACAAATTCTCTGAGAGAGCTAAGACAAATAGACATGACACACGCAGAACACACAGCTACTGAGCTGCGTGAGTGAACTCCACGCTGTACCCACTCCACAAGCGTTCACCTTATTTAACTCTAAGTTTCTGAGACTGCAAAAATGAACAGTACAAGAAAGACATCCTGGAGTCTAGCCTTTAAAAAGCACCAAGTCAAATAAATATCTATTGAGCCATAATAATAATAATAGTGTCTTGTTAAACCCCTGCTACGTGCCAGGTACTGTCTTAAACACTTTTTGCTCGGTATCATCCCACTGAACAACTCTCTGCACAAGTAGGTGTTGTTTAGGTAAGGAAGCTGAGGCTTAGCTGGGTTAATGCCTGGCCAAAATAGTGAACTGGAATCCATGCCCTTCTCTGTTTGGATGGAAACCTGCTGCCCTTTCCACGCATGCTTGTAGTCAAACACAGTTATAAGGGCTATGAAAGGTGAAAAAAATAAAATGTGCAATACCAAAAGGCACATAGGCCATAGCCTAGTTGAGAAGGCATGTGTCTATGTAAGAAAAATTAAACAATGAGGCAAGATCTAAATATTATCAGTGACCCCAATCTAGAAACTGTTATTAAAAACAGTGAAGTGGGAAGCGGATGTGGCTCAAGCAATTAGGCTCCCATCTACCATCTGGGAGGTCCAGGGTTTGATTCCTGGGGCCTCCTGGTGAAGGCGAGCTGGCACATCAAGATGATGCACCAAAAAGAGGCACAGAGGAGAAACAACGAGACGAGCAGACCAGGGAGCTGAGGTGGTGCAAGAGATTGAGCACCTCTCTCCACTCCGGAAGGTCCCGCGATCGGTTCCTGGTGCTGCCTAAAGAGAAGACAAGCAGACACAGAAGAACACAAAGCGAATGAACACAGAGAGCAGACAGCGAGCACAAGAACAACGGGGGGGCGGGGGAATAAATAAGTAAATAAATCTTAAAATGAAAAAAAAACAGTGAAGTGACTAGGAGAAATTTTAAATAAAGATGCATGAAATCCAAGTGATGTAGAATATGGTTAGCTCCTCATAACTTCTTCTTCTTCAAGGAAAAACCATATCTAAATCGAGTCTCTGAGAGATTGAGATCAATTATACAAAGTATGCTCTATTCTCTAGGCTTCCAACGATCTGCTCGGACAAATTAGTCACAATTCTTTTCTTCATAAGTCTTAATTATATGGTTAATCTCTTCTGGTCCCTCTCTGGGTTTCATATCTTGACCAAACTTTAAGGTAAATCTAGTTAGGTCCAGACCAACACTGCCCAAAGGTAGAATATCCTTCATATCAATTATGTGCTATGATTCTGGTTATTCCTCTCTAAATATGTAGGAACATGGTGCTTTGATAGATAACAATGAAAAAATTAGGGGACTTGCCATCATATCCTAGGGGACGGAAAAACTGGGTGTGGCACCCACACAGCACTAATAATCAGGCAAAATTCAGAGAAGGAGAATATTATAGAATTGCTAGAATCAAATGTAGCACAAAGAAATCTGAGCTCTGGGAGAGTCACATGGCAGAACCATCAGGAAAGTCTGTCTTGAAAGTCAGCAACCAGAAGCAGCAAAGCAAAAGGAGAAATGGCGTCAGTGCATTCCAGATTGAATCTCATTGGACTAATAACTAACCGTGTGATCTTGACAATTCATTTTACATTTCCTTCTTAGTAAAATTGGACGATTGAACTAGATCAAGGCTTCTTAGAATTCATTTGGGGAGATATGAATTTAAATGGGAAAATGCATCTTTGTTTTCTGCAATCTCTAACTAAAATTTATATCATTTCCTCCAATTATGAATAAAAGCGATAAACTACAGCATTCCTAGCAGTACCTGCAATTCTGTTTCAGTATAAATCACAGATATTTTCACATTGCAGTAAAGTCGTTGCAGATATCTCAACATTGCCTTTATGATCACCAGCTCTTTAAATTTACAGTAATCAACAAGCATATGCCTATTTCTTTTCTTTAATGCATTAATAAAGAAGCACATACATTAGCATATCATAAACTTTTAAAAATTCTGATAAATGTATTTCAACCTAATCAGTTTCCTTTATAATCATAGGTATGTTAGCGTATGGTTTTTAAAATGCTTTTCTAAGAGGACTTCCCAGACTGTCGACAGGGTCTCCCAGGCTACCCAGTGCCTAAGGACCAGTCCCATCAAAATTGTAGAAGTCTAAATCTGCTGGCTCAAACCCTGAGATGCTCCACTGGCTGGAACATATCCCAAGGATAAACAACAGCAGGAGATTTACGTAGCTGCCATATGCAAAGGGAGGTGGCAGCGACAGACAACAATGGTGTTGGGATTCATTGTGTGCAACTTCAGGTCATGTGGTGTGCCTGAGAAATGCTGAGAGAACAGGGAAGGTGGAGCCGCAAGAAAGAAGTTCTGAGCCAGCACATGCACCAGGTGCCAGGATGGTGCAGGCAAACCGAAGAGCCCTCCCCTCAGAAGGCACAAATGCGTGCTTCTCCCAGCACTTGTTCACAACCATGTCCTCATGTGGGCTCTTACTTGGTCACAAGTAACAAGAGAAACAGCACACGTTAGGCCACGGCACAGACTGTAGCTCTCGTGGCCGTGTATGAATGTGCATTGACAAGAAAGGGAAGAATCTACAGCTCTTACATGTTAAGTTCTTGGGCTTGGGGTGCATAAGGGAAAATTACAACAAGGTACATGGCTACTGGGTTGAGCCATGTGGACCAAATGCAGGTCTGCCCTGGCATCTTCTGGCAGCATTATGGAAAGCCTCTTCCACAAAGAAAAGTCTAAATAAGCTGAGGTAGCTCCTGGCAGCAAAATTTAAGAGCAGAAGAGGATGAATTAGTGGGATCTCTTAAAATTTAATGTGCAGAAGAAGCATGAGGGAGTTTGTTAAAAGTGAAGATTCCAGGCACCCCCACCGAGAGCCTGAATCAGGAGATCTGGAGTGGGGCCCACCGATTTGCATTAACAGGCACCTTAGGTTGGTCTGCAGCAGGTGATCTGCAGACCACACTTGGAGAAACAGCAGCTGAGGCTCCTGGTGGGGCATTTTGAGTCAAAGATGTAAAAGAGCCAAACCAAAATGCCATCTTCATCAGCCCATACCCACTCGAGCTGAGACACATGGGCAGGGCCTTGACTAAATGCAGATTAAGAACAAGGTAAAGCAGAGGCCAGAGAGAAGGCAGTTGGCTTCAGGACCAGGTGGAAGATCAAGGATAAGGAGGGTGGTGAGACAGGCATGATAAGCTATTCTACATCCCTAAGAATTGCTCTCCCTCAGCTGGCTACAGAGAAGGCATGACTTACTAAAACAGTGACCCTTGAGGAGGACGTGGCTGAAGGCCTTCCACAGGGTAAAGCTCAGATACTTGGACAGCAGGAGCCCTGAAGGAAAGCAGCCTGAGTCCAAGCAGAGTGAAAATCCCACATCCCTGATCAAGATCCCTCTCTCCAGGAGCGCCTGCCAACATTGACTTGCCGTGGGACGATGGGGTATTTTCTCCCATCTCTGTGAACTCACCAGGGTGCAATGTCAACTATTCAGTAACTCCTGTTGGAATGATACCTGGCCACACTGCTGCGATGCTGCATCTAAGAGCACAGTAGAAGCAGACAGCTGGACTGGTCCCATCGGGGCTCCCAGAAGCCCAGGCAGCCTGGGAACGAGTCCAGGTCGGCCAAGTACTGCTCTGAGCCCATTATTAATTTTTTCTTCATGTACTACTAGTGAGGGATCCAACTTTCCTACCCACCATCCAAGCTCCTTTTCAGAGTCCAGAGAGAAACTTTTTAACCTCGGATAACGGAACTGAAGAAGCGGAGTTACTGGAAACAAATAATGCTGACAAATCGGCCCATTCCTTCTTCTCCAAAACAGGACATGTACTGGAACTTAGAGAAAGGCGAAAGGAGCAGTCCCTCATGCTAATTAGAGCTTATGAATCTTATCTTTGAGTTCACAAGAGTGATCACTAGATAATGCCATTTCAAAAGAGGGGGGGTGTGTGATAGGAATTAATATTTATTGACCACCTAAGTGCTGAGTCCTTAAATAGGTATTTTATATGCATTATTTGATCCTTAGGCACTAATCAATTTGGTAAATAGGATAGTACATATTCATAGAATCAGTAAAAATTCCCTCATTTTGCACAGGAGGAAACTGAGGCCAAGAAAAGACAAGTAGTAGAACAGGATTAAGCATAATTTTCTGCTTCCTTTATCTAACCTCTTTCCATTAAACCTACAGCCTCCTTTATGAGCAAATCAAACATATGTATTGATATACCCTAAGGAATTGAGCTTTTTATTGAAAGTCAAGCCCATGTACTGGGTATAAATCTCAGTCCATAAATTAATGTAATGTCTTAGTTTCCCAGCTATTAAAACAAATACCATACAATGGGTTGGCTTAAACAACGAAAATTTATTGGCTCACTGTTTTGAGGCTAGGGGAAGTCGAAAATCGAGGTGTCACTCAGGCGATACGTTCTCCCTGAAGACTGTGGCATTCCTGGGCTGGCTGCCAGTGATCCCTGGTCCTTGGCTTTTCTGTTGCCTAGCAATGACGTGTCGCCATCTTGTGCTTTCTACTCCAGTTCTGCTGACTTCTGGCTTATTCCTGTGACTCTCTCTGTGTCCAGTTTCCTTTGCTTATATGGACTTCAGCCATATGGGCTTAAGGCCCACGCTTATTCAGTTGGGTATCTTAACTAAGAACGTCTCCCAAGGTCCTGTTTACAAATGGGTTCTCACCACAGGGCCAGAGGTTGGGACCTGAACTTAGCTTTTGTGGGGGGCCTAACTCAATCCCCATGTAGAGAAGAATTAGGATTTTTAAAAATTCTTTTTTGAGTTTCTTATTCCACTGGGATGGGTAAAAATTAATTTGAGTCAATTCACCTTCCCCTCTTTCCTAGAAATTGTATTTAAGTTCGATGGGGGAGCTTCTGGTCTAAGATGTCATCTGTCCACTCCAGCATCATCTGTTTAGACGCTCCTCTTCTTCAGTTCCTTTATCATCTGTTTAGACGCTCCATCGTCCATCCATCCACCCACTGGTCACATTCCTGTGCATCCCCTTCTGATTGGAGATCTCTGTGTTATAGATGGATACACAGGAACTGATCTGACATTTCTTTGCCAACCTTTTGTGGTCCTGTCTACAACACTGTATGCCTAGACTCTCTCTGCGGCCATCTCCTGTCCTTTGCATCCTCACGTGTCCCTTAAGGGTGTAGGTCCTCCCTGCTCTTAAGCCCACAAAGCTTTCTCAAGGTTTGCAGACAACCCAGAGCTGTGCCTGTGAGACAGAAAGCAGGACTTCCCCCTCCAGAAGCCACCATGCTAACGCCAGCCCACTCTACCTTTTTTCTAGTTTTGGAGATGGGAGAGAAACTAGCCCTTTACCTCTATGCTTCCTGAAGTCCTCTCAGCTTCCCTGATGTCATGGCTATTTAGAAATAAGGTCAAAGAAGACCTGATTCTCTGGATTTCCCTCCCATTAACTGAGCCAATGGATACAGAAAGACGAGTTCAGCTGGGGTGGGAAGAAGAAAGGGTGGCAATAAATGGTAATGTTTACATTCAGTAACAAATGAAGAGGGAGTAAAAGAGGGGCATTGGGAATTTATCAAGCTATGAGAATTAACACTTTGGTTTCTGTGTGACTATATTTAATAACATAATGCAAAAAAAAGACTTTAAACAAACAGAAAGAGCTTTTCTTCACTATCACACCAACACTTTCTTCCCTACTTATTTGGCAAACTTCTATGGCCTCCTTTCTCCTACCTGGCATGCTCTACCTCGAGGCCAAGCGCTTCCTGCTGGCTCGACCTTGAGAAGCCAGAGGCAAGAGTGAAGCTGCTCAGGGCTGATGTGTCCATTCAATGACCTGCTGAGGCACCGGAAATCTTCTTAGAACAAGTAAGAAGGCCTCACTATTTTAAATGAGTTTAAATTCTCCGTTTGGCATCATAAAGATATTGGTGATAGTCTTGGGTGTGTTCAGTACATCTTTGTTGATAAGTTTAATTAGAGAAGAAAGAATTGAGGTTTCATAATAATGTTTTCTAGATTTTGCGAATCATTTTAAAACGTGACGTTCATTTTTGCCTGGCGGCCACACCGGGGTTCCAGAGGCAAACTGAAAGCAGGCTGAGGGGCTCATGGTGTGCTGTGAACAGCAGCCTCTGGTCATGTCCACTGGAAAACCGCGGCCCTCCTGTCCATTCGAAAGTGACAAAGACTTTTCACCAACTCTGTATCCTGCAAGTGCTTTGGCCATATTTTCCACGGTGGAGCTGGCATGCTCCTTGACTTTTCATTTCCAGGCAAGGGTTTTGGGATGTTAACCACGACCCGAAGAACCTGATTGCGCCATCCTCAGAGAGCCAGGACTTGGAGCAAAGTTTGTTTCATGTAGTTCCTACTTCTTCTGACTAGTGGATTTTTATTTATTACAGCAGATTTATCATGTGCTAGATAATTTCACATTCATGGCTTTTCTAGTGCTCAATTTATCAAGGTAAGCAGAGCCGCATCCCCTTGTATTTTATCGCAAGTGCCATCAGAGTAGGAAAGACAGGTTTTCCTTCTCCCGCAGCGACTTTGCCGCTAAATCATAATTCATAACCATGCATCTTTGCCGGGTTCAATTTTTAATGTTGTCTCCCTTTCTGGAATGTTTACATAATGGAAAGAGAGGCCATTATAGATGAGTCTGATCCATATCTCCGTGTGTTCTCTGAGGAGAGGAGGAAACCAGAGCACTGAAATATACTCGGTGCTTTCAGCGACTCACTTTGGACAGTTTTTTGTGAAGTTGCACCCTTCTTCATGATCAAAGACAAGAAAAATGAGGAGAAATGTGATGAGGCCTGAAGTCATGACTTTCACTCTCAGTTTAAAATCTAGGTGGCTAGTGATATCGTACACTGATCGTACGGTGCACGATCAGGGAGAATTGTGCCCACGTGGCTCGGTGCAGGGCCATTATCCATCACCAAATGAAGCTGTCTTCCTTTTGTGCTAGTCTCCTCTGTGCTGTGAATGCGGCTACTAATAAAACCTGTTTCACTTTAGACAAGAGCAACGCTGCCTGTGATTTAGTCATGCCTTCCTCCTCCTCCCCGTTACCGTCGGCGCCTTACCTGTGGGGGGGTGGGGGGGCGTGGGCAGTGAGCTCTTAGATGGACCGTCAGCTCCAAAGCTCCCCAGTTTCCTTTCCATGAGAAAGGCATTTTCAGTGAGGAATGATCAGAAAATGATCATTAGAGCAATCAGAGAGCAATGATCTTTCCAAAAAAGGTCAAAATTTCTCCTTTAAGTGGCCTCCTAATGACTATCAGAAGGCAATGGGCCAAGAGTCAGAAGTCAGTGGAACACCTCCCGGGGGACTTAAAATGCTTCATGCCTTTGAGCCCTTTGTACCCATCTGTAAACTAAGGACAGTTCTGCTCTCAAAATTGTGCTGAAAGAGCAACAAGTATGCATTCTCTGTTTGGATTTGATGCATCTTGTTTCGAATAATCTAAAACACGACTATCGGACACAAGTTTCAAAACATTTGTCAAAGTCATTGGACCACAATTTGGTCTGTATTTTAAAAGTACAGATCCATAATATTTGAACAATATTTTCCCAAAATTTCAGAGGCTTAACTAAGATGATAGTTTTGTATCCTGAAGAGTTATAAATGGGTCAGTCCCTGGAAATCAGAGAATTTACATAAATGCAGTGTCCCCTTATTATTCGTTTGATAAAAACTTAGCATTTTATTAAAAAGTTAATAGCTGTTTGTAAGTATTCTCAACATCAGTTATCATCCACTCACTACTTAAGTTAAATTCTTGTCTCACTCTAATGATGCCCTAAATTGCTCATTGAAAGTAATTTCAGTTCTGAGGTAAAAATGAACTCAACATCACCATTTTACACAAGAAGAGATTATAGTAATAAAGAATAAATGACTTTAGGATCATCCAATAGTTTGGTTTTTTTTTTTTTTTTAAGCCCAATGAGTCAATTAACTACAACATACTCTTTCAATAGAAAAAGAATAACTAGATCTAGAACAATTCAATGTTTCAGGTACTTTAATGAACAAATTAGGTCAATTAAGTGGAGAAGTTGGTTGTTACAAAATGGCCCCAAAACATACTTTGCATAGGAAAGGTTTGATATCCATAGTGAGCACTCAGCAAATGTTAGCTCTTATATCACAATTACTATCATGAGCCTGACACTCCTTTTATGCTGCTGGAGAAATTTTTACCACTGAAAGATAGTCGATAGGCATACATTTAGAAACACTTTTGATTCTTGTTTTTCATCTGTTCTGCCTCAGGAAAGACTGACTTGTTTGAAAGATATTCCCCGTCCTCTCAAATATACTAAATAAGGTGGATTGTGCTAAAGGTTTGGTTTGGTGGTGGTGGTTTTGCTTTGATTTTTTTTTCTATTTTTGTTATTATTCTTGACTGTTACACTAGCCACGCAATCCCCAAATCAGTGTTTTTCTTTAAGAAACTGATGTCCCTCTTTGAAAAGCCCTTTTTGTTTAAAACCATAACAATTCTAAGTTGTGTGCTACATAGCATACGCAGCACAGTATCCTACTGTCCAAATTACGTTCCTGGTGCTTCATCTAAGGCTTTCATCTTAAACAGGGGCAAGGGAGTGGAAGGCATGATAAAATCATACACTCGCTATAATTCTAGCAGGGAAAGCATCGTACACGTGCATGTTTGTGTTCAGATCTGCATGTGTCCATAGCTGTGGATGTGCACGTGTCGATTCACGTGCGACATGAGCTCTAATGCTGAAAAGTGATTCATCGTTGGTGATGGTAGCCCAGCGCTGTGACCATAATCGACAGCACTGAAACATCTGACTCAGTCTGGCTGAAAGTGGAGCCGATAGGTTGTATATAAAGTAATAGGAAAAATCCATGGAACTGCGCAAACAGTGAGCCCAGGTTTGACCACGACTATAGCTAATAGCACAATAAAAATGTGCTTTCGTCAATTGTAACCATTGTTACAATTGTAACACCAAAGCATGGTGTTAATAATTTGGGTGGCATACGGAAATGCTATATTTTATGTAGGATTGTTCTGTAAACCTACAGTGTTTCTAATTTTTAAAAAAAGGAAAAAAGTTATTTATAAAGGATGGGATTATACATTATTTTTATCACTAAATTTTCTATTTTCAAAATTTTCTATAAGAAACATGCATTACTTCCATAAGCAATCCTGTTATGAAAAAAGACCAATTAATAATCAACGTTCTAGAGTAAGAATAATTCCCCTAAGCCTAGACCTGTGACCACCAGTCCCCAAATTGGGGCAGAGAAGACACTGCTGCTGCAGGCCGGCTCCCGAGAGCAGCCACAGGCCACAATGGAAGCGAGGTTCCAGCAGCTGGAAGACGGCTGCTAGGCCCTGTGGGGAGTGTGGGTTGGTGAGGGGACGCAGTCTCCCTTTACAAAATCAATGTATTCAGTAGAGAGATGTCGGGCTGACAGGGTGTCACCTAAGAGAACATTACTCAGAATGAGTCACTACTAATATTTGAGCATTCTTCCCATAAATTGAAGGTCGCACTGTGTACACTGTTTTATATCTTCTGCTTTTTGCTATGCACACTTTCAATGTTATCAAATATTCTTCTAAATAATTTTATGTCTGCCAACAGACGTACTCAAGTTACTTAACAAGTCTTCTATGTTTAATCCTTTGGGTTGTTTTCCCAGTTTTTCACCATTACAAATAACACTGCATGAGCATCCTGACGTAAATATCTTTTTCCATGTCTACATTTTTTCCCCTAAGATAAATCCTTTGAAGTGAAATTGCTGAGCAAAGGATATGAACATGCAGCCACAACTTACAATTACATTTTGGGAGTCAGTTCTCACGAGGTTTAAACCTAAGATAATTCCTCCAACATAGCCTAGTAATTTAGACTCAGATGTACATTGGTTCAAATGCCAGGTCTGCCCATCCTCGCTTGGTGACCTTTCATGTGACTTGACCTCTAAGCTTCAGTTCCTTCATAAGCAAAACGGGAATAATAACTACCATGTCTTATGATCATTTTGAGAACTAAATTAGTTAATGTGTACAACTTGCTCAGCACAGTTCCCAGTACACACCTGAAGAGTCAATAGCTATTTTACCAAGAATTTGCTTGAGACCAAAGCTATAAATTTAATGAATCAAAGTTCTGGAAATCAGTGTTCTCTCCTTGTTAGTAAGATATGCCATATGGAGAACATCTCTCTCCTGAGACTAGAGCAGCCCACCTTGACCTCGGAGACCGTCAGCTAAGTTATCCAGGCTCAATAATTAGGGGCCCATGGGCCCAACCTGCAAAATCCACAGTATGGTAAATGGGATGATTTTTGTTTTAGTTTTGGTTGGTTGGTTGTTTTCTTTATTAGAGAAGTTGTGGGTTTACAGAACAAGCATGCATAAACTACAGGATCCTCATATACCACCCTATTTTCAACACTTTGCATTGATGTGGAATATTTGTTACAACTGATGATAGCACATTTTCATAACTGTACTATTAACTATAGCCCATGGTTTAACCTAAGGTCCACTGTTTGTGTAGCATGTAGAAGAAACCAAGAAAAAAATTCATTCACAATAGCAACTAAAAGAATCTAACCAAAGAAGCAAAGGATTTGCACGTAGAAAACTGTAAAACATTGCTAAACAAAATAAAAGAACTAAATAAATGAAAGGACATTCCATGTTCATAAATTGGAAGACTAAATATACTTAAGATGAAAATCCTACTCAAATCAATTTATAGATTCAAATCAATCCGAATAAAAATGCCAATGACCATCTCTGCCAAAATGGAGAAGCCAGTGATCAAATTTATATGGAATGGTAAGGGGCCTGGACAACTTGAAAAAGAATGAAATTGGAGGACTCACATTTCCTGGTCTGAAAACCTATTACAAAATCACAGTAATCAAAAAATCATGGTACTCACACAAAGACAGACCTACAGACCAATGGAATCAAATTGAAGTTTCATAAATCAACCATCACATTATCACCAACTAATTTTTGACAAGGAGGCAAAGACCACGCAATTGGGAAATAATCATCTTTTCAACAAATGGTGCAAGGAAAACTGGCCCTCCGTTTGCAAGAAAAGGGGAGAACACCTACCTCACACCTTAAACAAAAATCAACTCAAAATGGATCAAAAACCTAAATATAAGACCCAGAACTACCAAACTCCTAGAAGAAAATGTAGGGAAGCCTCTTCAGGAACTTGCAGTGGGCAATGGTTTCTTAGACTTTATACCCAGAGCATAAGCAACAAAAGAAAAAAGAGATAAATGGAGCCTCCTCAAAATTAAAAACGTATGTGCCTCCAAGGACTTTATCATGAAAATAAAATGATATTCTACACAATGGGAGAAAATATTGGGAAACCACATATCTAATAAAGGTTAAATATCCAGAATATATAAAGAAATCCTTCAACTTAACCTTAAAAATACAAACAACCCAATGAAAAAATGGGCAACAGACTTGAATAGACATCTCTCCAAAGAAGATATACAAATGGCCAGAAAGCACATGAAAACATGCTCAACATCATTAGCCATCAGGGAAATGCAAATCAAAGCCACGACGAGATATTATTTCACACCCTTAGAATGGGTGTTATTAAAATAAAATGGAAAAAAAAAAACAAGTGTTGAGAGGATGGAGAAATAGGAACACTCATCCATTGCTGCGTCAGTACAAAATGGTGCAGCTGCTGTGCAAGACAGCCTCACACTTCCTCAGAAAGCCGGGTATAGAACTACCATACGACCTGGCAATCCCGCTCCTAGGTATGTACTCCAAAGAATTTAGTGCTCAAACAGATATTTGCACACCGATGTTCATAGCAGCATTATTCACAATTTCCAAAAGATGGAGGCATCCAAAGTGTCCATCAACCAATGAATGGATAAACAAAAAGTGACACATACATACAAAGCAATATTTTCAGTCCTAAAAAGGAATGAAGTCCTGATGCATGTGACCACTTGGATGAGCCTTGAAAATGGGACGCTTTGGCCCCTGTTCTTCCTCCCCCCTCATGCTGGCCAGTGTCACTGTGGGTGAAAACACTTCCTCAGCCTTCGACTTTGAGTTTGGCCGTGACGTGTTTTGACCAGCAGCACATGAGCAGACTTAAAGTGGGCCCAGGAGCTCCGAATGAGCTGGCGAGGTCTGGGTCTGCTCCCAGGACGAGGAGAACATGCCCCAGTACTGCTGGAAAAGACTGGACCCCACCGCGGACAACCTTCAGGGCAGCCCGGAGAAAGGAATGCTCGCCGTAGGAAGCCGTGAGGTCCCAGGGCTGTCTCCGTTTACCCGGGCGCTACAGCAAACACTACAGAGGGTTGTGGCTTAGGCACAGGATTTACCGCCGCACAGTTTGGAGGCTGGACGTCCACCATCAGGTGCCGGCAGGATCACACCGTCCCTCAAGTCTGCAGCGATCTGGAGGGGGCTGGCCAGCATCGCTCACCACTGCTTCCACCCCGCGCCACCTGACTCTCCTCCTGACTGCCCACAGCTCCTCTGCATGTCCTGAGCAGCCAGCCCACCCGTAACTAACAACACCTTCAACCACACTGCTCATAAATGGGTCCTCCACAGGACCTGGGGTAGGGCATGTCTGGTGGGGGACGGCCTCAAGCCATAGCTGCCTACACATGTTGCTAGTTTTGCCAGTAGAGGCATACTGGACTGAAGAGTAGAGACACCAAGGGAAACGAGACGGCTCCATGAGGGGCACATTTGTTCTGAGACTTTTACGGAAGGCAGGACCACCGCAATGCTCCTTTCCCTGGAATGAAGGCAAGAACCACAGAGTGTTAGCCAAGACGATATGTTTGCAGAAACTAGTGCCGCGGTCCCAAGGTGGAGAGGCTGCTAATAGAAGCCTGCCCTGTCTCACGGTTTATTTCTCTCTGGGGTGATTTACAAGGTGATAAAAGACTTCGAGCTGCAAAAGGTACTTGAGCTGTTAAAAACCAGCTTTTTATGATCCCTTGTTCTTTATAGTACATGCTGTTTCATTAATCAAATGCTTATCCTATTAGAAGCTCCGAACCTTTCAGATGGCGAGACATTTCATTTTTATTGTCCTGCAGTGGCCATACGGCCAACATGCTCCCCAGCCTCGGGCAAGCTCTTCGTGATCAGAACCTCCCTGTCCTCTGTCGTCTGCAATCCTATCTATTTTTTATTAATCTTTCAGACTTCAAAATTCTTGGGTTTTTTGTTTTGTTTTGGATTTTTGCTTTATGTTGATATAGGAATAGATGATGGAAAAGTTAGCCAAAAACCTTCTTTTTCTTCCATAGCCATGATTTTAAGTCTGGAACCAGTTGGTGCCATAACCAAGCCTGTGGTTTGTACAATATGCCTCATCTCTTCTGGTTCAAGCTTAGCTGGCTTTGTCTTAGCTTCAACTGGTAAAATTAGATGCCTCCACCCAATCAGCCCCAAGCAAGTGCCTGTCTTTCTCGTTCTCTCTTTTGCCATTGATGAGCTTTGTACTGGAATCCCTTGCTGCACATTTTCAAGACCAAAGATTAGCATTTTCTAGTTTTCATTTTTAAGCTGTTGTGAGTAAACTATATTATCATTCATTTCTATTGGTCTACAACTTGTAATTATTATGTAATAGCCACGCCACATCATTTTTAGAAACAGATGGAATATGTATTAGATAGGTAAATAGATATAGAACCAACATATAATTAGCAATAACACTAAATTATAACCCATAAATACTTTGGAACCTAAAAAAGAAGTTTCCAGACAAATTTAATCTCTCTCTTATTATTGACTAGATGGCAACAAAGATTAGAAGAATTTTCTAAAGAAATGGCAAACTCCAAATCTCCAAAGTACTAGAGCAGTAGTTAAAAAACAGAACTTACATAAATAAAGGAAGGGAGGGAGGGAGGGAAGGGAGAAGGGGTGGGAGGAAGGAGAGGAGAGGAGAGGAGAGAGGGAGAATGAGCTGCTAATTTATGTGAGGAAATAGAAATTGGCAGTAGAGGAAAAACAGAACCAGAGAATCCCCTTAGTTCTGTCTCCTCTGGGAAGGGGAAGTCATGTCTGCACTTAGTAATTTCAATGTGTCTCTCTTCACTGGTGTCTTTTCCTGTGACCTCAAACAGTCACAGATCTCCCATGCTGGAAAAATGCGCATTTCACTCTATTCTATGCCTGTATTTGTCCCACACCTTTTACAGCAAACCCTTTACAGTTCACAGACCTTGCTTTACTGCAGAGTCTACTAAAAGCAGTTTCTCAAAGCTACCGAGACCTCACTAATCCAAATCCATTACTCCCTTTTGTTACCTTCTTTTGATCCCTCCATAAACTTGAATCACGCTGCCCCTCATTCTTAAAACTGCACGCTAATAACTATTTCTCTTCCTACTTCTACTGCCATTCCTGCTCGGTCTCCTTCATTCACTCTTCCTACTCCTTTGTGCATCTAAGTATGGCATCGAGCCTCAGCCTTTAGCCCTCTCTCTTCATTCTCTCTCCCTTTAGCTGTCATTTATTTTCATGTTGACTCTGAGGATGATCCTAAAACATCTGTCTGTAACCCAAGCCTCACACTTATGTTTGCAATGGCTGTAGTGAATTTCCACTGGGACAGATATGTAGATGGTCTTCTCCCCAAGTCCCAATTTCCCAAGAATTTACTATGTGCCTCATAGAATCAAAGCATCTTCTTTCCACATCCACTACCCAAATCTTAGCCCAGGACTCCCTCACCTCCCAGGAGGATTAGTATAGTAACTTCCCCTTAGATGTCTGAGCCCACCTCTGGCTCTTCCATCTACCTCCAATGGTTCTGAACCAACTCTGGGCTTAGAATCACTGTGGCACCTATGGGGATTTTTAAACTTTTATTTTAACAAACACATAAATCTTCTGATTCGCTAGGTCTTAGGTAGGGTCCCAAATTTTATATTTAAAAAGCAGGTTATTCTTATTCCACAATAAATTTGGGAACCATCACCATGGACCAGGAGTCAGTATGCCCTGCAGGCCACACTCCCTCCTGTTTTTAGAAATAAAGTTTTATTGGAACACAAACACATCTATTCAATGACGCATCATCTATGGCTGCCTCCACACTACGACGGCAGAGCTGAGCAGTTGCAGCAGACACTGTATGTTTGTTCCACAAGCCCTAAAATATTTACAGTCTGGCTCTTGACAGAAAGTTTGCATGCCACTGTTTTAGACCACTGCTGCCCAAATAGAAGGCAAGTAACACTCGGGGAAGTGGAGGAGATTTCATGCCACACCCAGTTAGGGAGCCAAATAATAATGAACCATAACGTGAGAAATGTCCTCTCTTTTCAATTTTCTTTCTGCTGTTATGCTTACATAAAGGAGAAGATCAATTTTGATGTGATCTTTATCACCTTTTAATACTTATTAATTTCTATTGATAACAATGAAAGAATGGCTCTCAGATGTGGAAACTAGGGCAGAAGCAATATCTAGATAGAGTTCAACATTTTTTCATTAGATTTATTTTTTATATATTTCAAATAATGAAAAGTGGTATGTTTTTCATGTATATAATGTGCCATAATTTCCTTTTAAGATGGACTATTTAAATTAAAAAGCGAGTTAAAGAAAAATATGAAGTAATATACAGTAAAGGTGGTACTCAGATATTGAAGGAACATGCACGTCTTCACAGATGGCTACAGTTTTGGAAATGCTGCTCCTTTCTAATGCATATCAATCTTTCCAAAATACTGTGTCACTGGTATCGCGGGGCTCCACGGCTCAGTGGTTCC
Source organism: Tolypeutes matacus (assembly GCA_026826555.1). Lineage (NCBI taxonomy): Eukaryota > Metazoa > Chordata > Mammalia > Cingulata > Chlamyphoridae > Tolypeutes > Tolypeutes matacus. Next base: position 26,618,821 of record JAKSZT010053830.1, on the reverse strand, counting down.
CGTCTCACTGTGGCATTCAAAGCCCTTCACAGTCTGCCTTTCCCAACATCTACAACTTCAGCCTGTACTTCCCACACTAGACACAAACCCTCTGGTCTCTCTCCACCCACTGATCAGATCCTTGCCTTCTCATCTCTGAATCAGTTCAAACACTTTTCCCAGAATTTAATATGATTTCCTCCCACCCCTTGTTTTCTGCTCTTTCTCCTCTTTCTTAAGCCACATCCTATCCATTTTTAAGGACCAGATAAATAATGTAAACTACAGGACAATGCCTAGCATAGCCCAAAATATAGTTGACCCTAAATATATGTTTGTGGAATTTGATATGAAATCCCTAATGCATTTGGTCAAGCTGCATCCATTCCAGAAAAGAGTGGGACTGGCCATGCAAAACACTCACTGTGAAGTCAAATGCCACTGGGCTAAGGCTCAGAGCTGGGTTCAAGGCCCAGTTCTGACACTAAGGAACTGTCTTTGTTTGCCAGAGCTACTATTACAAAGACCACACAATGAGGATATATTGGCTCATGGTTTTGAGGTTAGAAGAAGTCCAAAATCTAGATATTGGCAAGGCTTGCGTACTCCCTGAAGACTGTAGCACTCTGGTGCTGGCTGTAGGTGATACTGGGGATCCCTTGGCTTCCCCCTTCTTTCTGCATTTTGTGGCTTCTGGGTCCTCTTTATAAAGCCTCAAGAAATCTGGATAAAGACTCACCCCCATTCAGTTGGTATCACTTTCACTAAAGAAAAACAATAACATCATCAAGGGTCGTAAATAGAATGGATTCTCCATTCTCCTGGGGTATATAGCTCAGTCTGCCACAGTTACCGTGCGCCTCTGTTGTAGATTCAAGCTCTGAATTTCTGTATTATCCACTATGTTTTACTGCTCTGTATCAGGAATTCCACAGATGCTGCAGTAGATGGATGCTGATGACAAATGACCTATAAATCCTATTTGACAATGCACTCTTTGCACATTGCAGAACAAAAGCTTTTGTTACCAAACTTTGCAAACCTGCCAACATGATATTAGGTATACAAAAGATGGATTCACTCTTTTCTGAGTAGTGTTTCTACTGATTATTTTGGCCAATAAGTAGTTTCTAGGAGTAGGTGAATTTGATTCATTGCAAAGTGGTTTTAATCTATTATCTAAGATCCTTCTACTGCTAATGGAAAGGGGGAAATAAATAAATTCATCACTAACCTAAACCTAACATAAATAATAACCAAATCTGCTTTGTAAAAAGCTAAAAAAACTAAGTTCATGGAATATATTGAGAGCATAAGCAGGAAAATAAAACATGACCCTAACAACAAACAGATGGCATTCTCCTTTCTGTAATTATGTACACTTTTGAAGTTTTGGAGAAACCACCCAACACTCATGCTTTCAATTATTTTTTCCAGCTAACAGAGGCAGATGCCAAGTGTATTTGTTCTTTATAACTGATTGCTCTCCCATCCCACTTCAAGTCCTGAGCTGGAAATTCACCCTAGTGAAAGAGAAATAAACTGCAGGAACCTCTTGCCTTGGCCCCCCAGCAACGTTTGATTACATTTAAGTCATTTGGCCAGGTCCATTCTTCCTCTTCTTTCCTTCAGGAGAGAATGAGGGAAAGAGTACTCAAAAAAAAAAAAAAAAAAAAAACTGGATCCAATTAAGTGTTGTCTTTTCTTTTTCTTTTGGAGAACTTTACCACACTGCTAGGTACACGGGCTTTTTTGTTTCTTCTCTCTTATCTTTTTGACTATATCTTTTCTGCCCACACTGAGGGAAAACCCAAAGATACAGATGGGGCATGTTTATGCCCAAAGTATTCTACATTGTGTATAGTGTGTTCTTTAGTATCTGCTGGTGTTTTTCTGCAACTGAAGGAAAAGAGAAGAATCACATTGTAATTTGAAATATTTTTTAAATCAAAATGATAAAAAGAAAAATGTCTATTGGGTTCATTCATTCATTCATACAAGAAGCATTTATGGGATGCCTACTATGACCCAAGTACTTTTCTAGGGTTTGGGAGAACTATGGTCAGGAAGATGGACAAGATGCTTTTCTCCTGATTCTATTAGGTGGATAGAGACCTTAAGCAGGTAAGCAAATATATAATCAAGATGATTTCAGGTGCTGAAAGTAGAGTGGAGGAAATAAAAAGATATGGTAGTGACTGAGAATTTAGCTAGGGTGGTTGGGAAGCCCTTTCGGAGGAGATGACATTTGAGATGAGAATCGAATGATAGAAACTGTCAGCGATACAAAAAGCTGGGCAGGCAGGGGCAGGGGAGAAAACTCCAGGCCAGGGAAGAACAAACGCAAAGACCTTTGGAAGGGGAAAAGCTCGGTGCGTTTGGAGTAAGCACCCTCAAAGGTCGTTTTATTTGATTGCCTCCACATGACAGGTGTTTTAGCTACATAGCACATCTAAATCCCCTAACCACTCTGCAAGAGGAAGAAACCAGAGAGATGAAGTCTCTTTCCCAAATCAGCAAATAATTCGATAGAGCTGAAAGCAGGACACCTTCTGACTCCAAACTTAGGCTACATTTTCCTCAAGATGATGTTTCTGATGTCAACAGGCTTTGTGGACTGTATTCCACCACTGGACCACGACCAAGACAATGGGACAAATTTGACAATGTTTTATTTTGATATTTGGTCCCCGAATCCTATAGGTATACGATCCATGCTACTGGCCAATGTGCTCAGTCTCTGGTTTCCTCTCTACCTGCAGCACAGGCTCAGACCATGCTCTGACCCCACTGTGTAGACACGAAGCCTGGCATGTTTGCCATTCTCTGCACATCGGCCTCATCTCGTGTGATGGTAAAGAGCAGACCCCTTTGACTGAGGAAGAGGGAAAGTGCAAAGCCCTTTTTCACAGGCACCTGGTCTTGATATATCATGCTTTCTATTATTAAGATACCCAAAGTGGCTTAATGACAAACATTAAATAAATAACGTATAAATGTCATCGGTTGAAAGCATCACTGGAGCCCCTCAAAGCCCCTCACAGGAAGACAAAGTTTCAGACCAAAGCCATCATAAGAGAGGGTCCTGCTTCCTTTCTGTCTCACGTCCAAGCTCGCCTGGCCTTTACGGGCTTGCCAGCTTGCAGCTCCAGCGGCTGCTCCTGTTCACTGCTCACTTAGCTCAAAACCTTTGAAATGTTTCTGATTAAATCCCACACACACCCCCCAGTCTACTGATGATTTAGCCATGCAACAATCATGCCTTGTGCATCTACTAAATGCAAGGGACCATGACAGGAGCTGGAGATGCAAAGTCTAAAGTCCTCCGGAGGCTCAAGGGGGCACGGCGTTAGAAGAGGGTCTTTGGTGGAGAACTCTGATGAGCGCTGAGAGGAGGAAGCAGAGAGAGTCGTGGGGACACCGAGGGGGCGGGAGGGACTGCCACGCCCCGTGACCTCACTCTTGTAGCCCTGGCCTCTGGCTATTCGAGGTGAGCCACATTGCCCAAACGGGCGGCCACTCGGTCATCAGGGACTCGACCACATTACTGAATGTTTGTTCCAGTGACTCTCCGGCTTCCGATTCTCGGCACAGATTTCTCATTCACGCTGCTTTTGCTTCTAGCAAACCAAATAATTAAGATTAAGGGTTTTCTCCTTCATGTTTCTATTAAGAATTTGTTTTTTGTTTTTTCAGCTTTTGTCTCTGCATAATCTCTCAGAAGTGACTACCTTGTCATACTTTATTGATGTACTTACCACATTACATGGTAACATTTGTTTTTACGTCTGCTTCCTAGTAGACTGTAAACTCTTTGAAGACAGGGACTTAGTTGTGTCCATCCCCAGGACCAAAACAATATCTAGTAAAAAGCAGGCATTTAATAAGTGTTTTTGAAATAAAAATACATGTAACAATCTATGTGGACTGAAATAAGCAGTTGTTTTCTTCAGGATGTGTACAATCTAAAACCACAGTCTCCATGGTTTTTAACCTATATTCCACTATCCCTGCGTCCTGAAGTCACTGGCATATCTAAAGCAACTTATTACACTATTGTATATGTCTAGAAAAACATTTTTCTCTTAGTATGTGTGTAATTGTAGCCACATCTACCGTGAAGCTGTGCTGAGACCCCACCAGCTTAGCCTAAGAAGTCAGCTTGCGCCTTTCTGCAGTAATGCTATGTTTTAGGAACTGTGACTTGATCTCTAGTATTTTCATGAAATATATATAATTTGATTCTTCTGGCAGTGAATAAAAATACCACTTGGAAGCGTCAGTTACACATCACGTGTCAATAGGTGCCGACGCCTGTGTCCCTCGGCTCTTACCCACTGAGGTGTGTGAGATCCCAGTGTCTTTGGGTACCTGGGCTGGGACACTCGTCCTACTGCACAGCTCCTGGCACATAGAAGGTTTTCAGTACATAGAACACCATGATGAAGCCAAGGTTCTCAGGTTATTTAAAGTGATTTTAAACAAAGCCCTAAACAATCCAAAAGAATACCAGGCAGCCTCTTTTTCAAAAGCAGGTTCCTGCCATGAAAGCACCCTTGTAGGGCTGTGTAGGACACATCTTGCAGAGGTTCTTACCATGCTCGGGGGCGGAGGCTGATCGTGGCACTGGGTCTGGCAAAAAAAGTCATCTTGAGGGGCTTCTCAAAGGACGACAGCTCAGGCATCCCACGGCCTCTGCCTTAGGGAAGAGCTCTCAGGGCAGGGGAGGCTGGCGGCTGGCCGAGAGTTGACCACGGGTATTTTTTTTTAAGTTTTCCTTCTAACTTCACCCTCTCCATCCCTCCTTTTGCTCTGCCCCACCCCCTGCCAACCCTCAATGAAATCCACAGGCCATTCCAAGGTTACATCCTCCTTACAACACGTGGATTAAAATACCATGGTAGGGAAACGGATGTGGCTCAAGATGGAGAGACCGGGGTTCGATCCCCGGGACCTCCCGGTAAAAAATAATAATAATAATAATAATAATAATAATAATAATAATAATAACAATAATAATAACATGGTAAAAGCTAGGATATAATCCAAAATTAAGAGTTATACACAGGAGGGAGCAGGCTCCTAAGGGCTTCACATTTACACCCTTTTCATTAGGCAAAATGTCACCAGGGAACAACGGGCAGCTAGGCTCTGCTTTGCTATTCAGTTGATGATCGAACAAGGGCGCTTGCAGAGGTGGGGAAGAGTCTCCTGACTCATTAGCAATAGTGATACGAGCAGTCATTAATTAAGGAGAGAGATGAGCTTAAACAAATGAGGATTAAATTTAGATTCACGTATTAGCCTTTCCATTGCCAGTACTATTGAACCCTGCTGGCTGTGGGCACAGGAAAAGACAGTGGTAACTGTGCAGGATGTGAAAAGATGCGTATTGCTCTGTGTGAGACATAAAGAAAGATGAGGCATGATGCAACAGCCCATGTAGATGCAGACCTAGAGAGACAGACAGGGGCAGAAAGAGCGGGAGGGAGAGGGAAAGAGAAGCCCCAGCTTCCCCTGCCTTTCTTCCTTAATTATAGCACTTTGTTTTTGCTCTAAACTTAGCTGGAGCCCCTGCCCCCAAACAGAGAATCTACATGGAATCTTTTTACCCCAAAAATCAATAAGGTCTCCGGGGATGGTTTGCAACATATTAGATTTTATACAATTAGAATCGTTCAGATTCCACATCACAGAATGGTTATTAATCCTATTAGACCAATGTTCCCTTTTAAAGAAAAAAAAAAATGCATGTAATTCCTCATCTACTGCCCTGAAATAAAATCCTAGATAATATAACCTCCCTGAATACCTAGTTTAATAACAAACAAACAAAAAAACAAGAATTGCTTGTATAATATTGAGCACAGCTGCCTTCCAAATTGGAAAAAAAATCAATATACTATCATAACAGTAAAATTGAAGAACAAAAGAAAGCCAAGGAAGAGGACTGTTTAAAGGATAAATATTCAGTATGTACTGTATTTAATATTCCCTGGGTCTTCCCCATTTTCATACAAAATGGGTATTTTTTGAGATGATCTTATCTTAAAATGGTGACTGTATTATTCCTTTCAAGAAAAAGACTTTCTCATCGTATTAACTAGAGAAGCAGATGACCTTAACCTCTGCACCGTTTATTCCTAACTTTGCTGCAACACAGACCCCTTTGATCATCTGATGAACCCTTTCCCAACAGAAAGCCTTCTGTGCAAACACCCGCATGTGATTTCTGTAGGTTCTAGAGACTCGTCCATGAACCCAGATTAAAATCTCGGTGGAAACCAACAACAGAACATCACCTTCCAATGCAGACAGCCTAGGCACTGCCGGACTCACTGTCAGACTCCAGGTGCCGCTGGTCTTTGCATTAGCCCCCAGACTGGATCGGGGAGCTGAATTTATCTTTACAGGTGTAATTTAAGTTTTAGTGATATCTCAATATAGACAGAACATTAAGAAATAAGGCAGTGGAAGTCCATACCTTAAAAAGCAGCATAAAATACAGTGATTTTAGTGCAAGCCGAGATGCAGCCCTCCCTTCTCATCACGGCTCCCTTATGCAAGAGTTGAATGGAAACAGATTTCTCTTTGCTTGCCTCTCCTCAAGTGTGGGAGTTTTAGATAAATCTATATTAGCTAATTCAAGTTCCCATGTGTCATATCACTGAATAGCTCTCCAGGTGGAAGAGGTCTCTTCTTATTCATCTTTCCCTTCATATGCCTTGATGTCATCTACTCATCTGGTCATATTCATCTTTAATTTATTTCCTTTCATTGGACTTTAGTAGGAATCTATGTTTAACTACATAAGGCTCATCAAGTGCCGGGCACTGTTGCAAGCACTGTACTGACCTGATTCACTCAATTTCTTTCAACAAACTTATCAGACAATTGCAATTATTATGTTGATCTTACATATGAAGCAACTGAGGTACAGAGGGGTTAAATAAGTTTTCAAAGGACACGCAGCCAGTTAGTGTTATTGGAGCCCAAGCATCCTTGCTCCGGGGTCCGTCCTTAAAAGCACTGATCTTTCTTTTTTGGTTCTTGTGCACGTTAGCATGTGCTGTTCCCACTGTCCCTACAGCACTGCCCAGGAAGTGAGTCCTAGCTGTGAAGAGTTTCTATAGCGGTAAAGGCACGCCTCTCTTTAGAGAGATCCATTTTCATCTTGAATTAGACATGAAACTACCTTCCTGCCAAATGGACTGAACTTGCCAATCTAATCACCACGGAAGAGAAAATGCTTGTGCTGACTGAGAAAACGCAGATAGCAGAGAGCTCTAGTTAGACACTCGGAGGCCGGCAGCATCAGAACCTCAGACAGCTATGAAGCATATTAGAAGAACGCCTCGTGGCGATAAACTGAACAGAAAGACCTAAGACTAGAAAACAGGGCTTTGAGCAGGATCTAAGCAATAGACCTTCCAGGGTGGCTTAGCCGGCTTGCTACAGCCTTGCAAGTAAATGAAAAGATACCAATAAAGTCTGGAAGCTGATGGAAAGATGGTCAACTTCCCTCATAGTAAGAGAAAAGCCATTTAAAACTGCACTAGGATACCAGTTCTTATTACCCATCAGATGGACAAAAGTTCAAAAGCCTGACAATGCACAAATTTGGTGAAACTTTGGGGAAACAGGCAGACTCATACATCCCAGTGGGAAAGCAAAATGATACAACCACTACAGAGAAAATTTGGCAATATCTAGCAATATTACATAGGAATTTACCCTTCATTTTAGCAACCCCATTTCTAAGAAATTTCCTAGAAAATATACCTCCAATAATACTTACCTACAACATCACTTAGGGACATAGGGAAGATAAACCAGACCAGAAAACAATAAAAGTGGTTGGGGAAAATTAGGTGGGGAAAATGGAAGCAGGTAACACTGTTCTGAGCATCACTTGTCCTATAGTTTTTACTTTTGCATCTTCTTCATATTGGAAAAATTTAAGTCAACAATGAGAAGGGGGAACAAAAACCCTAAAACATAAACCAACCTGAAACAAGTTCAAATTTATTTTGAATTAATAATATAGACACACTGAAAGGAAACAAAAAGAAGAGAACAGAAAGAAATTTATCCCAGTAACTTATGAACATAGTAAATGAGTACATAACCTTAATTGTAGGTGATGTGTTGGGATATAGAAATGTACATTTACTATAATCCCTCACACACCAGGTCATAATGCTTTCTTAAATTTTCTCATGATCTTTCCTTTCCATTCTCTTTCTCCAAAAAAATGTCTTAATTCCTTGGTTATGAATGCTCACAATCTGAAAAGTTTTAGGAACCTAAATTTATGTTATTTTGGAAAGATTACAGTATATTCTGATTATTAGGTTATTGTTTCTCAGCTTTTGACTCTTCACAGAGTAGACGCTGAAACTAGGACTTTTTATTTCTCCTTTGTCAACTGAGTCCTGAGAGGTTCTACCAAAAGGGGCAGTCGAGAGAGACTGGGGGGCAGGAGGAGGAGGAGGAGAGCTGTTCCTGGGTTCGCTGGCAGAGCTCGCAGCAGGCAGGACGGATAACAAGCGGTTCCACTCTGGCTTCTTTCCTCTCCCCAGACCCAGGCTCCAGGCACCTCCTCGAAGGTACCAGAACCAGCTGGGCAGCGCGCCATCCTCAGGCCTGCGTCCCAGCTCTTGGGGCGCATCCTCTGATTTCTAGTTCTGATAAATCCAACTTCTATGTTCCCTTAGACCGAGCTCACTTTCTCTGAATTACCTCAATATTCCCTTTTTACTCTCTCAGTTCTCTAAGCACGGCTAATCGATCTTTTACTTTCTATTCTCTTGTTAAAATGTTTCGTGTGGTTTCCGTTTTCCTGCCTGGACCCTGACTCATTCAACATATACTTTATTTCTTGTACCTATAGCCTTCAATTGACAGTGTCCAGAAATTAACATCAACACTCAGCGTAGCGCCACCCATCAGGTTCACCTCTGAGGCTTGAGAGGGGTGTTTTTGGAAGGAACTCTGAGGCACCTTGGCCAGATGCTGGAAGTCAACCAAGGGGCAGCTTGAGCCCAGCCAGTCATTGGACCAAGGGACTTCGAAGCCGACCCCCAGAAATGGCTTGAAAAAACATTCTCGATCAAGCTGATAAGAACAAGTAGGTCTGCCTATTAGTCAGAGCACCCAGAAGCTAATCAGGCATCAAATGTGGAATGTATATTCATTCAACGAATATTAGTATAAGCCCTGAGCATCAGATACTGTTCCAAAGAGAACAAGACAAAAAAGAATGTCTTCCCTAGTAGCACTCTTATGGGAAAGATCCACAACATCAATATGTACAATATACAGTGTGCTAGAAATGGTGAGTTTAGGGGAAAATAAAGCAGGGGGAAAGGATAGGAAGTAAGAGGTGGGGGACCATTTTAGATACAGTGGCCAGGATATTTTTAAAACAAATCTTCATTTTCTAGGAATATTTATTCTTAAATATCCCACAAAAGATGCTTTTGCTTCCTGACCATCTTCCTTCTCTTCAACACGTCTAATAAAAAGGACCTATTCACCTCTTATTTAAATTTAGCCCAGATAGCCAGACAACAGCCCGTCTGTGAATCCTAAGTGTTTGCCAGCATGTGACCCCAGTGACGCGGCTGGCTTCCAGTGCACACCTGTGCTTCAGAGCTACCTGCGTCTAACATCTCAGGAAGCACTTGGAGAGGAGCTAAAGGCTCTCCCAGTACCACGGGCGCCCCCCGGAGGCCCCTGCCAGGCTGCAGCAGCACCCTCAGTCCTCGAAGGATACAAAAAAACAGGTTTCGCAGGTCTTGCGTCTCGATAGGGTGGAATGATTATGGGATTTAGAGACAGTCCAGGATGCCGAATCTGAGCTCCATCATTTCTAAGGCAAGTAACTTTGGGTGGGTTGCTTCTCTTCATTGATAAAATGAGAATACTTACATCCTCCTTGCGGAATACTATGAGGATTATATAAAATATTTATATGAAACACATAGACATAACAAATGCTGCTCGCCACTGCTCACCCACCCCAGATAAAGCTTTCTGTTGTTGTGAACAAAAAGAAAAATAAATGCCGACTGTGAGCGCGTAGAGTTATCCAAGGCAGCTACTAAGTGTTCAGTCCGCCAATAAAAGCCTCCAAATCAATGGTTCCACTATGTAAAACTCATTTTCAAATCACTACAGATAGGCAGATGGCAAATGTACAGACTGCAGTTGAAAGGCTATAGGCCCAAGTCAGCAGATAAATAAATGAGATTAACTATTTATGGCCAATTCAGGCCATAAATGAATGCCTTCAAGGAATGGTGAAGAGAGGAAAAATCACGGATAAGGGTTGCCGTGCACAGACACAGGCTGAAGCTGGGCGGCCATATCACATCAACAAATTTAAGCCCTAACACAGAAAGACAACCTCTGAGAACACAGAGGGAATCGCTGGACTGAAAAGAGATTGTCTTAGAAGAGAATTGATGGAGAAGGGGCAGGCCGGCCGGCAGTGGCGTTTACCCAGGATCTGCAGACGAGAGCCTAAGTAAATAAGGTCTGCTGGCACCGGGGAAAAGCAGGGATCCCTAGAAAACCAATCAGTTCATCATTGCAACTCTCCAAAGTATGTTCTGGAACATTTCAGTTTCAAATTACTCCTCCCTTGTTTACAAAGCAACAAGGGAGGAGTCTTGTTTGGTAGATGTGGGCAGGGAAGGAAGATAAAGGAAAAACACATAAATGCAAACACTCACATATAGAAGTTTAATTAAAAATATTTATTTCTCTTAGCTCCCCAGACATTGATGTTGAAGGACCCAGAAATAAATACAGAGAGAGATGAGAGAGAGACACGAAGAAAGTTTACCATTATGTCCTATCATTTTTTTTATGTAAATTATTTTAATATAACATATAGAGGAATAAGAGTTCAAATCATGTCATAGCACAATGAATTTTTACAGTGTGAACATCCATGTAACCAGAGCCCAGATCAAGAAAGAAAGAATATTACAAGATCTCCAGGGGTCTCTCCAAGGCCCCTTCCAGTTCCTATGCTACCTTTAATAACTACCATCCTTGCAGGGTTGAGTCCCCACCCCCCTTGGTAGGCTAAAAATGGACGCTCTTTTAAGAACATGGAGAAGTAGATACACACAGAGAAGATACACAGAGGGTCCTGTGACCCCGGGAAGAGAGATGAGCCTGGTAGTTTACAGCTGACCTTGTGAAGAGACCACAGCAGTTCAGCTCAGAAAGAAATGAGCCCCGGGAAGAGAGACAAGCCCTATGCCAGCCTACAGCTGAGATCAGAAGGAGCTGGGACCAAGGAGCCTTAAGAGGAAAGAGGAAGGCTGAACCCTCACAGACATCGCCCGCCATCTTGCTTCAACATGTGGCAACAGACTTTGGTGAGGAAGTACTTCTTAAGTAACCTTAAGTTGGACTCTTCAGGGACTTGTGACTGTAAGCTCTACCCCAGATATATACTCTATAAAAGCCAACAGATTTCTGGTACTTGGCTGACTAATATAAACAGGGGCCATCTTCTATTGCTCCTTTAACTCTGCTCTCCCTGCCCATCCACCTATAGCCATAGTCTCCTTGCTGCAAATGGGCTATCTCTTCAGCACTGGAGATATGGTGCTTGATTCTGTTTTCCTTTGATTCCTGGCCCCCTCTCCACCTTTAACCAAACCTTGGAGTTGGTTTTCCCTCATTTATTCCCTCAAGATATGGACCTTCCCGCTCCACTCCTTACAAGATTTCAGCCCCCAGAACCTCCACCTGATACACGGCTCCAGACCAGCACCTGCCCAAGAGGGCCACTCAGATTCCACTCCTCTATGAGATCAAGTGACAACACACTCTCTCGGGAACCACTGCACAACAGCAAAGAAAAATGCAGAACTCAGCAATCCTATAAGAGGGCAGGCTATGACTGTGCCCAAGGAAATCAACCTGACTAGAAGACATTCACATGAATATAAGCAATCGAGTCAAAATCAAAAGGGTAATTATAGAAAAATGTGAGTTTCAGGCTTTGGGATTATTTTTGTTTATTCCTCCAGAAGTACTTGGTTTAGATCCTCTCCAATCTGATGAATGGAAGTAATGATGGTGGTCCTTTAAGTTCATAATTGGGTTTATCATTTGGTCCAAATGAGAACTAATATTCTGGGATGGAGACTGGCACAGGAGAAGAACTGAAGAACATCGTCCTTACTGCTAGACAGCGAATAGACTGGAGAAGACAAGCCAGAAATCCAATTTGTCCCCTTTCCAGCACTCTTGGACAAGAAAATCAGTAGAAGACAATAACTCTTAAAATAAGAAGAAAGAAAGAACAGAACCTGATGGCAAACAACACATGTGGCAAAATGAAGAAACAAGGTAGAAATGGCCAAAGCTTTCATTTTGTGCCACCAGTAATTATGAAAATGTTAGAACAGGGAACAGACAATATGGGAACAAAGTTCTGCTTTTGGTGCTAATTAAGTAAAGATGCTCTTTCGACAAGAAGAATTTGAGGCCTGAAAAAAATAACGAGAAGCCTGACTAAAACATTAAATCTAGGAATCTTTTACATTTTAGGAGAAACATGATTGCTCAAACTTGTTTCCTAGTTTAAATGAATATTTGAAAACAGTGTCACTCAGAGGAACAAACTTCAGGGAATATTGTTAGTGTTTTTCCTCCTCTCCCCAATTAGTTCCTAGGAAGTTCCAATCAGACCTGAATTTGGAGAAAAGAACTATCCATGTTTGTAACAATTTAACAGAAAGGGAAGTCACTGAGATAGAACTAATGGAAAATGGTATCATTTCTTTTAGCATGTATTCAAAATGTCTGAAATTATATTAAGGAAGTTAAATGTGGCAACAGCCGTTAAGCAACCTAACGCTCACACTGACTTCTTTAGCACACTCTTAAGTTGCCAGACAAGGGCCACAAGCTTTACAGTCAATATCAAGCATAGCAAAGCCCCTCTCCTCCTTAGCCTTATCCTACCTGAGCAACTCCCAGGTATCAGGATTGCCACTGTCTTCTAGAAGGTAGACATAGAAAGAACTTGTCCTCATTTGACTGGAGAAAATGGTGCTGACATATTTACACATGACATGTGGGCATATTTAAATTCATTTTATACATTCAACAGGACAAATGCCTTCCTTTTTCACCTCTGTATTTACAACTACAATCTATAAGTTGAGTCTCAGACGCCTTGAAAATTGAGCAGCAAGAACAAAGATTTATTTAGCCTACCTTTGAGCACTCAGTTTGGAGGTGTAGGCAGGTCTGTGCAGGACAGTGGCCGTTCGAAGCTCCACAGTGGGCTACTGAAAGGCATAGCATCTCCCAGACTGCCCAGGTGAGTGTGCGATGTCAGGCAAACATCCCAGTCTCACTCCTCACCCCCGGAGGTGCCACAAATGGTCCCCGATGCACTCAGGAGACCTGAAGGAGCTGGGCAGAAGAGTTCAAGGTCCTCCTACCGAGTACTGAGGTGGAGGCTCGCTTCCTTTCAGCCATTGATGCCCATCAACTCCCTCCAAAGAGTCACCGAGTTTAATATTCCACTCTCGTAGAAGCCCACCTGTGGCGCGAGGCTGACGGAGACCCTCCAGACGACTTAGGGTGTGAGCGGTCTAGCCTGTGCTCCTCAGGTTATCCTGGTGCTCGGGGCGGTTGGCTGGGCTCTTCCTGTTTTGATTTGTTTGTGTTTTCCCCGTCCAGTGTAGGCCAACACTTTCATGGTCTACAATAAAAATGGGTTACTGAGAGAAGAGATCATGTCCTAATATCCCACTGCACCATCAAATCGCTTTACAGGTTTCTAAAGCCTCGGTGTCTGTTCTTATCCCTGACTGGTGACAGTCCCCAGACTACTCTTTACTAGCCTTGTCTAGTCCAGAGGTGCCTGACTCCAGGCTCCCGGACCTGCTGACAGTCCTGGCAGAAGACTGCGGCGTGGCCCGTGAGGACACACCTTGGCTGTGGCACTCTAGACAGGCAGCCCCGGTAGCACGCACAGAAAACCAAACAAGTGTCCATGCGTGATCTGATCTGTCACAGCAAGCGTCTCTGGAGGAGCATGTGTCTTAGCTAAGACCGTGAAGTCCAGAGGTGCCCCCACCCATCATTACCTTCCCACACCATCCCTTCACGTTGTGAAAAGAATGAATTCAGCAAAGCATTCACCCCATTGAAGAGCTTAATCAGCATCTAAAACCCCTAAGCAAGACCTATGAAATATTTTCTCTTCTAAACTTCCTGTAATTTTAATGTTTAGTTCTCATCCAGAAAATAACATAAGGGATCTATTGTATTTGTAGATAAAATCAGCGAATTGCTTTAGATGAGATGAAGCAACTGATCAATTCATAGTTTCTACTAGAGCAAAACCAGTTGAGAATAAATAGTTTAAAATGTTTCACCAACTGTGTAAAACATTGTCTTATATAGTAACACAGTGCGGGGACTCTGCACCTGCCACAGGTCAGCCAGAAAACTGAGGCACAAGTCCACAGTCAGAAACAGGTGTGGGCGTCGGCTTTGCCCAGCCCATCAGGTGACAGGCATCTATCAAGCCCACAGTAAACCTCGGACTATTTCATTGGCCTCGCTTCCTAGCAGCCATAAAACGTGCAAGTCCTTCCAAACAACTGCCCTGCTTTCATACCTGAGCCAACTCTCTTCCTGTGGGGCTCTCAATCACCGGTGAGTTCCCCCTGGATACATGCAGCAATGCCCAAAGATGTTGTAGCTGTCACTACTGGGGGGCGTGCTGCCGGCATCTAGGGGGCAAAGTCCAGGGATGCTCGAAACATCTGACGATGCACAGAACAGCCCTCACCCCCTCGACAAAGAAATGTCTGTCTCATAGTGCCAATAGTGCTGCGGTTGAGAAACCCTGTTCAGGGTTATAAGAAACAAGCTAAGGTTGTAGGAGAAAGCTAAGGAAACATATTTAGAATTCCAGATTTCAACCTCCAGACAGCCAATACTCAGATAATCAGCATTTGGAGGTTCAGAAGAGATAATGAATCGAGTTAAGATTTGTCAATATGATACACCCAGAAAAGCACTGTTTTACTAAATATACCTTCATTTACAAGATACAGTTCTTAGGCCAATTGCCATTACAACCTCATCTCTCCAGCTTTAATCTTAGGAGGAAACATGGCCATTGGAAATAGGCCCTGTTCTTTCCTTCTGCAGTAACAGCTTTGGGCAGAGGGCAGGGAGAGGCTAGTCTTTCTCTGATCGTGGAGCAAGCCCTACAAATAATCTGAGCATTAGGACCAAGGTTGCCAGAATGATGTTCCGAGACCTAACACCATTCTCCTTATTTTTCCAAACAGGGGTGATGAAGAAATGTACCTGAGCCAAGGTTTGGGGGGATCCGTCGATACAGATCCTGAAGTAAGATTTCTAATAGAAAATGGCTTCTGCTCTGGATTCAAGAGTAGGAGAATAATTTGTACTCTTTCTTCTTTTTTGGTTTTTTGCCCAGGCACCCAATACATAAGTCCCTCTTCTTTTATTTGCCTATTTAAGTTGATTGAACCCCACTAGGAAGACTAGGAATAGGTTTTCCTTGGGATTCTGAAGTTCTCATCAAGTCATTTTTCAGCAACATGAATTGACTTCCACTCTAGGAATTTATCCTAACAAGAGAGTGAAGAAGTACACAAATCTATATGTGCAAAGTGTTCATCATAGCATTATATATAGTAGCAAAAATATTTAAAACAAACTAAATAGTCAACATAGGGGATTGTTCAAATATGTTTTAGTAGAACCACACAAAAAGACACTAGGCAGCCACTAAAAAGGGATTTGCTTCTGGTATGTTTGTTGACACGCAATATATTGTTGAGTAGAAAAATCATTACCAATATTCTGAACAGTTTTCCCCATCTTGTATGAAATGCACAGAGAAAAATGCCTGTATGGTTAAATAACAAAATACCAACAGTGTCTCTCTCTGAGTATAAAATTACATGTATTTTTATTTTATTTCTCTATGTCTTCAAATATTTCTAAATATATATATATATATAGTACTCTTGTAATTTAAAACTATTTTAAAATAAGCTTTTTATTTTAAAATAAAATAAAAATGAACCATCCTGAATTTTACAAGATCTCTTCATTTCAAGTGTGGTGGTTTGAAGCTATATGAATCCCAGGAAAACATGTTCTTAAATCTAATCGATTCCTGTGGGTGTGAACCCATTGGTAAGTAAGACGTTTTGATGAGGCTACTTCAGGTAAGGTGTGACCCACTTCATTCAGGATGGGGCTTAATCCTATCACTGTAGTCCTTTATACATGGAATGGAAATAGAAACAGAAAGCCATGGAAGCAAGAAGCTAAAATCAATGAAACCTGGAAGAGAAGGGAGAGGCCAGTAGACATCGCGTGGGCCTTGCTATGTGGCAGAGAAGCTAAAGACCGCAGGCAGCTGGTCTTTGGGAAGAAAGCATGCCTTGATGATGCCTTGATTTGGATATTTTCTTGGACTCTAACTGTAAGCAAATCACTTCCCATTGCTTAAGCCATTCCCAGTGTTTGCTTGGCGCTTGGCATGTCCTGGGAAACTGAAACATCATGGGTGCCACTAAATGTCACTAGATGGATTTCCTCGTACATGGGAAGCAGGCGCTCAGCCATGGAGCTGCATTCACTCCCCAATGAGAGTTGGTTTTGTCATTTGTTTGCTTTTCAGAAGTACCGGGGATTGAGCCCAGGACCTCGTACATGGGAAGCAGGCGCTCAGCCACTTGCTACATCCTTTCCCCTGGAGTAGCAATTTTAATTTTCTTCGAGAACTTTTCCTTTGCATTCCCACCTTGGCTAACTGTTTGGCACAAGAGGCCTACCTTTCAGCCTGTCTCCACTTTCGACACGCCTTCCTCAATAAGCTTAATCATTCCCAGCTTTTGGTTTAAAGTGAGAGACATATGACACTCCCTTTCACTTAAACACTTAGAAGCCATTGAAGTGTTATGAACTGACCTATTTTCAATATTGTTGAGTCTCAGGGAACAGGAAGGCCAAGGAGAGGGAGAGAAGGGAACGGCTCATCAGTAGAGCGGTCAGAACACACACATTCATCAATTACGTTCCCTCTCACCACTATAAATAGGTGCCATTCATGGCACCCCAAAATAATTACAGTAGTAGCTCCAACCACAGATCACCAGAACAGATATAATAATAACGAAAAGGTTTGAAATATTGTGAGAACTACCAAAACCTGACACAGAGACATGAAATGAACACTTGCTGTTGGGTTGCCACAAAACTTCAATTTGAAAAACACACAATATCTGTAAAGCAAAATAAAATGAGGTATGCCTGTATTACAGATAACAAAACCCCTTAGGAGAAAATAAAAGTTTACATATAATGGCAATTTTGGAAACTTTTCACCGCATAACTTCACATAAAAAAATTAATGAGGTAAGATTCATAATAATTTAATATATTGAATTAGGTCTAAACTCAATGAGATTACATTAAAATCTCATTTCATTATATTAAAAATTCAATAAAACAGTGCCAATTAAATGAGGCAATTGATAAGAACAAGGAGATTTACTTGATGTTTCATCTATTCTCCCTCATTACTGGGTTTCATTTTTAACAACTTGTTGACATGATTCTCTCCTGACAGTATCAGAACTAGAATCATGGGTCAGTTTTTAAATCAACTTGGAAAAAAATAATAATTCTCAAATTGCCATTTAACACATCTGTCTCTCCAGGTAATTGAATTCTCATTGAAAATCCATCATTGGAGAAGTCATAGAAATAGTGAGGAAGAGAAAGAAGTCAGGGGAAAACACTAAAAATATAGACTAAAGAATGGCACGAAGCAATAAGAAAATGATTCAGGAAGCGTGACTTGCTGTAATTTCTATTGAATTTCACCTTGGAAATTAGTCTCCCAAAGACTAATTAATTGCATTTTTATTTTCTCACGACAGGTTGTAGTGTAAAGAGCTGGACATGCTGATTTCAAGTGTTGTATCCTGTGGTTTAGTCTATTGGAATACCCCGGTGATGGATCCAACGACACTCCAGAACAGTGAGCCCCCACTTCTCAGGTGTTTGGTGCACTATCAGAACCCATAACCGTTCTGCACCTGGACTCTGGGGAGCCAGCATCCAAGGTGCTAGCTGGCGCCCGCAGAAGGCAATGATGTTTTGCTGAACTGTGAACAGCTCAGAGGCCAGTGCCAGGGCATATATCCCATAGATTTGGGATCTTTATTCCAGCCTCTTGATATCTTGGACACATAGATCCAAGGAAGCCTGGAGCTTTGGTTTTCCTAACATGTTCATCTATTCTCCATTGACCCGGGAGGACTGATTTTCTTTTTGGCCACTACGTTGCAATTTAATGAAAAAAGAGTGCACAGTTGGGGCAAGGCACCCCGAAATGGCATCCCTTTGCCCAAAGCATGCAGTCTGAGTTCCTTAACATATCCTTTATGGGCTTTTTAAATTTTTATTGTGGTAACATATATGCAAAATAAAATTTCCCGTTTTGACCACTTTCAAGTGTACAAGTGGTGTTTATTACATTCACGGTGTGCGCTACCACCCACCGCATCCTTTTCCAAATCTACTCCACCACCCCAGACGGAAACTCTTTACCAGCTGCGCACGAATTCCCCAGTCCCCACCGCTGCCCTTGGTAACCTGCACTCTAATATCTGACTCTAACATTTCAAACAGAGAGAGATGAAGAGGTGAAGAATTTTCTTGTCTACTTGTTTGTCTGGTTTTTTAAATTATTATTATTGAAATAATTAAAATGCTCTAATAATGATTGAAGTGATGAAAGCAACTATGTGATGACACCAAATACTATTGATTGTATATTTTGGATGGATTGTATGCTTTATTAACGTGTACCAAAAATTGGTTTGTTTAAAAAAATTTCATCCATGTTGTCACATGTATAACTTCTTTTCTTTATATGGCTGAATAATATTCCATTTTATGTATGTATCACATCTTGTTTATCCATTCATCTGTTGATGGACACTTGTGCTTCAACCTTTTAGTTATTGTGAATAATGCTGCTATGAACATCAGTGTGCAAATATTAGTTTGAGTCCTTGCTTTCAATTCTTTTGGGTTTATAACTGGAAGTAGGATTGCTGGGTCATATGGTAATTCTATACTTAACTTTTAGAGGAATTGCCAAATTCTTTTCTGTAGTGGTATACCATTTTACATTCCCACCACCAATGCACAAAGTTTCTAATTTCTCCACATCCTTGCCTCTACTAGTTATTTTCCATTTTTTAAATAACAGCCATTCTTCTCCTTTTTTTATTCTTTGGTTAGCTCCTGGCATTCAAAGAAAGCTCTGTCATTATGAGCAGGATACAAGCTTAAGGAACAGCCACCTCAGAGTCTAAATTCCATATTAAACTATCCAAATGTGTAGATTTCAACAAAAGATTAAAATTCTATATTAACATATCCAAATATCTAAATTTCAACAAAAGATTACAAAACATACAACGAAACAGGAAGTGGCCCAGGCAGATGAGAATATTAAAGCATTAGAAACCAGCAATGAGGTGGACCAGACCTGGGACACACCAGGAAAAGATTTTTTTAAACTTTTTTCATTTTTATGCTCAAAGATCTAAAAGGAAGCATAGACAAAGAAAATCAAAGGAAATCAAGAAAATGGCAAATGAACACAAAGAGAATATTAATAGAAAGATGGAAATTATGAAAAGGAACCACAATAACAGAAATTTAAAATTCTCTAGAGGGATTCAACAGCAGATTGGAGCTGGCAAACGAATCCGAGAACATGAAGATAAGACGATGGAAATCATCCGGTCTGAGGAGCCGTGGCCACAGTGAGCTTCCCTGGTTGGCAATACTCTGTGCCAAACACGGAGGCCAACAGGAGTTGGCATTCACGAGGCCACAGGGAAAGGACAACCAGAAGCAGCTCTGAACCACTCTGGAACTCTGGCCGAGGCATCTCTTCCCTTGGCTGGTTTTAATCCATGCCCTCTCCCTGTAATAAACCACTACCGTGAATGTACCAGCGTGTTTGAGGTCCATGAGTTCTTCTAGAGAATTATCAGACAGGAGGACGGTTTGGAAACCTTCCACACTTGCACTTCACTCCTCAATTTCTTTCTCCCACTTTCTTCTCCCTTTTTTCTATTTCTCTATCTCTCCCCTTTCTTCTTCTTCTCCCATGCCAACTTTCTTCTCAGAATGTTTTTAAATGTGTAAAATAAAATACACACTATTACAATGGAAACCAAGTACCTAAACTCCAGTTCTATCTATGGACTCACTGGGGTTCCAGTGAACTGCCCCTGGCTGTATCTAAGGCCAAATCATAAGAGTTAGCTTCTAGCTTAAGGAATAAAAAGATGGTGGAAAGAATCTATAATTGCTCAGTGTTTTTCTATTTTCTTTGCAAGTAATAATTGCAAAGACCAGACCTCTCTTTGGATAATTTAAATTCTTCACTATACATATAAGGGTCTCTCTTTAAAGAAAAATAAATAAATAAATAACACAAATCTGCAGGCTTCAATAGTCTCTGCAGGATACCAGATAAAAAGATTATAGAAGTTGTAGGTTTACAGAAAAAATCATGCAGAAAATACGGAGTTCCTACATACCCCTCCCCATTAATAACACCTTATATTAGTGTGGTACCTTTGTTACAATTGATGAAAGAATGCTATTATAATTGTACTATTAACGACCATCAGCAGTTTACATTAGGGTTCCTGTGTTGCACAATGCTATTCTTTTTAAATTTTTTAATGTAGTAACATGTATACAACCCTCTAGACCATGTTCAAATACGTAATTCAGTGCAGTTCATCACACTCACAATATTGTGCTACCATCACCTCCATCCGTCACCAAAACTTTCCCACCACGTACTCAGAGTAACACATTATTAATGGCGGATTTCATTTCCATGATGGAGGCTTCCTGGCCCCCATCACCGCCCCGCCCCGTGGGTGTGGGTGTGAGCTTGGCTTGATGGGAAGCCTATGTTAAAAGGCTTGCACTAAAATAGGAAGAGCATTTCAGAGCCTCTGACAACTTCCCTCCTAAGATGTTTCTATGGGAAGTAAACGCGAATATGCTGCCTTTCCCCTGCTTAGACACTACTTCTAGGTCTCACTCAAGGATTCCCGTAAATAATGCTGCAAGCTATATAGAGCACATTCAATCTGGCAGTCCACAGGTTGAACAGGAGCTTCTCTGAGAAATCAGCTAGTCCTCGTCCAACAGCTAGTCAGGTTAAAAGCTTGCGGTGCAGTGACACCAGAACTGGGCCTAACCTTTTCGGCCGTACCAAGGAAAGAGCTGCAGAGTATTTGTAGAAAACCAAATATGTTTGCCTTCTCTTCGAACAAATTGGTAGATGGAACAACAAATCTCCTAACAGCCCAGGAATGCACAAATTGGAAGCTTTCTCTCCTTGGTATTATTATGCAGCTATTACCTTCGCACTTTGTGGTAATGCTTCTACTAGTGATGATGCTTGATGGGTCCCCAAGGCAGGTGTCTTCTGGGTCACATTTTCATGGTTTCATGTATCTCATAGATAAAGCACAATAATGAAGATGAGCTTCATTTTGAAAGGTGAAAAGAGATGGGTTTCAGTATAAATTGTGACTCACTAATGGATAATTCAGAACTTATCTCTGCAAAGTCATATCCCAACTTGAAAGAAAGAGAGAAAGGAAAGGGAAGGGAAGGGAAAGAAAGGGAAGGGAAGGGAAGGGATGGGAAAGGAAGGCAAGGGAAGGCAAGGGAAGGCAAGGGAAATTGGACAATGACTGAGCTTGATTCAACATTTAAGAACCTAACAAATGCACTGGTGAAAACCCAGCCTTTTTACACTTTCCTGACTTTGATAAAGAATTCCTGGTTCAAACAGATGCCTCTGACATTTGACTTGAGGCCCTGCTTCTCTGATAATAAAGGAAAACACCCAGTGATGTACACACACGAGGAACTTTGAAAGGAAAACTCTGCAACTTTCTGTTTCAAGTAAAGTCTTGGTCCTCAGAAAAGCTGGTCTACTGAGCAGGCTGGTTTAAATTTTCTTCCTCAACAAATTCAAAAGAAAGAAAGGTAATATTTGTATTTAGGCAATATTTTATTGGAGAGTTTAATCAGAATTATGATAATGTTCATTAGGCACTTAAGTGCTTAACACAGTGTACTGAAAACAATAGGCCCACAATTTAAGTGAGTGATAAAATATTATGCCAGAAAGTTCATAAAACTTCCCAAAAAACTAGTTCCTAAATGCTAAGAACTGCTTAATCTAATGTAATACACACAGATATTTAGTAGTTTTTCAAAACGGAAAGAAATTTATAGCTAATATAAAATTACCCAAGTTTTAAGTTGTGTTATTTTGCTCATTATTTTCTTATTTTGATTCTCTACATTTGCTTTTAAATGTGTTTTCCTATGCATCTAAAACTTTTTTAAAATTTCATTTTGTACTGCTTTTGGTAACTTCAGTGCTTGTAATAATTGTCCCATATTTTTAAGGTTGGAACATCCTCTTAGTAACCTATTTGGATCATTCATCATCTTAGCTCCTCTGGTCTGTTAGAAAGGTAGGGCATGCCAGCTAAACGCTAAAGCCGCACTTCAGTTTCTAATCAGCCAGTGGAGGTAAAATATGGAGACCGTGGGTGACCAAATGCAAACCATTGAAACCATTCTTAGTAATTGGCTTAGTGAAGGTATTTTGGAATACTTGAAATAACTATTATTTTCTCTGTCACTCTACAAATCAAAAGAAATTAATCCTTTAGATGTAATTTTGAAGGTAGGTGCATGGCTAATAGATTTGGGAATTATTAAGGAATCTCAAGGGCATTAAGCCTGAAAATAATCCCGTTAGATCTTATAAAGAAATGGAGCCAATATTGGGGCATTATGTGTATGCAGTTTGTCTTTCCCAAGCCCCTAAAATTGGAAACACACCACAAAGAGGAAGTAATAACACGGCAGTCAAATATTCAAAGTCCAATTTTCATTCATATTGATTATTTTTAACATTTTAAATATCATTTTTTATGCACCATATGAAAGTTATTTCCAGTACTGTGTTCACTATCATATTTTGTGAAAGTAATAGTTTTCTTAGTTATATTCTGGGAGTGAAATGGAAAAAGTATTATGACAGAAATAATTTTATAGTCACCTTCCAGATTAATCCATATTCCTGTCCTAATTCTCAGTGGTTGGAAGGCACAAACTTTCACTGTAAGATTATCAGATGGTAAATACAATATAGAATGGAACAAAATTCTCCTTCAGACTTAATTCAAATTATTTGAGTTTTTACCTTGCATGTCTCATCTTCAACTTTTCCCCCTCATCTCTGGGCTCAGAAAATGAGATACCATCTTTTAAAAAAGGAAGCCTGAAGCCATTTCTCAGTCCTTAAATCTGTGAGTTAATTCGTTTCTGAATCAGATCAATAGCCATCAACACTGCTGGCCCTGTCACGCCCAGTTGTTTCCCATGATAAAGTAGAAGACATGATACAAATGGCCAACTGCCTCTTGAGAGAGAGAGAGACATGTTATCTTAATAGCATTCATTCCAAATCCACAGTCTATGTCATGGTCATTTGGCCAGAAATTCTCTCTATCTGCACTTCTGATATCACTCAAGAATGTATCAACAAAATACAATCTTTGAACTATATCACAGAATCAAGCAAGAGAATTTCGATACCCCTGAAAGCTGGTTTGCCACTTTCTTATCAGTTTGTTTTCATCGTAAGGTGTACAGTGTTTTGGTTCCCAAGACCTTGTGTAAAACAAAAATTCATTAGTTTTCTATTTCTAATACCAAATTTTGGCTCTATACCAGTCCACCACTTCACTTCAGATGTACTATAGATATTTTAATAGGATGTCATAGCCAGTGAATTCCTTTACTCACGCATTCCACAAATAAACATTCTCTCTCTCCTCTACGTGGTGGACGAACAGCCACTGCTGTAGGTGCCCGGGAGGGGCCTAGGAGCTCCTGAAGGCTAACAACACACAGACAAGTGCAAGGAGGTGTTTCAAATAATCAAAAAGTAGAAGCGTCTATCCGGCACTTGGCACTAAATGGAGAGTGGTAAGTTCTACCTATTTCTATCCTCTTCTAAGAAATTTAAATTTAAAAAATGTTATCTATTTCATCATTATGATAAAGAATTACATTCAATATTTGTTCCATATCCATTAAAAAGACAGGAAAATCCTGCTTATTTCAGCTCAGTACCCTAATGGCATTTATGGACGCTAATAAAACGCTGCTTTCCTGGTATATTATCATAGTAACCAACTAAAGATCTAGAGTTTTCAGACCAAATTTTAGGAAAACATTGAAAATAAATTAAGCCCATTCAAGAAGCATTGAAGTCTTCCTTATTTGGAAGGCAAATGGTTCATTCTTCTGAAGCTATTTGCACTAAAAATACTATTGCTCTCTATTTCTTATTGATATTAGAGTCAGTTGCTTCTATCCATGACTCCAACAAATACTGTTTAAGCTTACGGTTCATTGGAATGGAGAAACATTTCCCATCAAAGTCAAAAGCCAAACTTGTGATAGTTCCTACTTTCACTGAGGAATCGAATTCTGACCTTTGAATTGTACTGTAATTATTGGGAGGAAATGGAAGCTGCCTCTTGATATAAAACTCAAAAAAATGATGCTCATTGATTTCAAAGCACATTTCCCAATTTCTTCATCAGTGGTCCATCGGATCAGTACAATGAAGCAGGAAAGTTGAGGTCTCAGATAAGACTAAATTGTAGAAGAGAGAATCTAGATTAATTTGTTTTATTGCTCAAATAAGTCATTTTTAAATTACCTTGTCATTTAAATTGAGTTTAGTTTCTCTTAACTTGCAACATGAACTCTCTCATTTTAATCTTCTAACTACTGAACAGTGAGTCAATGGCAAGACCAATTACACTTAAAACACAATCATTTTTTTTATCTTTAGCTATTAAACTTGCCCCAAATAAATAACTCTTTCAATATGTTCATATATAACAAATAAAGCATGTGTAGTTCTTAAAGCAATCAACATATTAATGATACTCAAGTTAAATATCATGAGCAGCAACTCAAAAAAAAAAAAAAGTGAAAAATCTTTGGGTATGCTGAGACCCCTACCCTACTGGAGCATGTATTACCTACATGTTCCTAGTAACAGTGCTTTGTTCAGTGGTTCAAAGAGTCTCAAAAGCATTGAAACATTGACCCAATGGTAGCACCATAACCCTCACTTTCACATACAGAAAACAGGATGCAAAAATAAAATGGATAAGGCCCAGTTTGAAGACAAATGTTCTATATTACATTTTCCATGGAAAAATAAAAGTGCACTTAAGTCTGAATTTTTTTAGATAATTGGCTTTAATTCTTCACAAAGTAATATACTATTTGGGCTTCACATACTGAAGTCATAGGTAGGAAATATGGTTTCTATAAGCTATGCATATCATTTTTATAGTTGAACTATATATGTGAAAAATCACTTGCAAAAGATGAAACTCCAACACTGTGAGGTGAGATCATCAGAATTTGAAATTCTAATATGAACACACTCTTTCATAAAGTTAGCCAACACTGTTTTGGTGCTTTGACCCAATATTCCTACACTGCTCCCTGCCTATCCCCACCCTAAACAGCACTTCCTTCCAAGGCATCCTAGGCAGGTGGCCCTGCAGTCTATAGTCGGTGATGCACAGCCTGACAAAGCCTCTGATTTCGTAAGTGAGGACTCTAGTCCTTACGATGCTCTATCTTCTTCTGGACTGCAGATGCCTCCCAGCAAACTTCCCTTGTACTCCCAGCTCTGCCCTATGGGGTAAAGCTAACAGTCTACTCAGTCCCCCCACTTACGGGCCCTTGAGAATTTAATGCAATTACTATACCCTCGTTCCCATTTTTCTTCCCATTTCCTAGAAAGAGGGATTGCAAATAGATGCCATCTACATCAATGCCCATATAGAACTTAATTGTGAACTTCTTCCATCAATCAGCCTTCCATTATCCATTTCTCCATATCAAACCACCCCAAAATTTAGTGGCTCAAAACAGTTTATATTCTTTCAGAGCTGTATGGTTTGACTGGCCTCCCATGCAGCTCCTGATCTGGCTCTAAGTGGTTGGAGTCAAATAGCAGTTGGGACTGCACTTAATCTGAAGGCTTAGGTGGAATGAACATCCAAGATGGCTTCCTCATGCACCAGAAAGATCCCTGGCCCCACTCTCTCTCCCTCCGTATGTCTTCTCATCCTCCAGAGCTTTGCCATTTGGCTTGGACTTCTCATAGCATGATGGTCTCAAGGTGCTCGCACTTCTACCGTGACATCTGGCTTCCAAGAAGCAGAAAGCAGAAGCCACCAGGCCATTCAAGGGCTACAGCCAGAGCCATCGCAGTATTACTTCACCATATTCTATTGAGCAAAGCAGTCACTAAACCTGCCCAGGTAGAAGGGTGTGGAGAGAGAAGCTCCATTTCTTGATACGGGTGTGATAAGGTCAGATTACAGAAGAGCATGTAGAATGAAAGATATTGTGATTATCTTTGGAAAATACCATTCGCTACATTTAGCAAACATTTGCTGAGTGCTTTTATGTACCAGCTTCCAGACTAATTCCTAACAATAAAAATACAAGTTAAGTCATGGGCCCCACAATTTAACAATTTTAGCAGCTGGATCACATAATTCCCTCCATCCTCTAGGTCAAGCTACAACCTGAGATTCACATTAATGTTTTTAAAACTACAGTCACAATTTTACTTTTATCTCTATAAAATTCTACCTGATTGATTTTACCCTTTTTTCTAACCTTAAAGATCATTCTGAATTCTATTATCAACGTCTTAAACTCTCATCATCTATTAAACATGCTTTCTATATTTTATATAAATCATCCAATTTTCTACAAAACATATTTATTGAGCACCTCACGACAAAGCATTTATAAATATATATAGAGAGAATGAAATATGGCCATTGTCTTAGTGCTTTGTTATACTACTGGAGCCATCCCTAAGGCTGATATTGGTTCATTCATTTATCAACACACCCTGAGCTCAGCTGTTCAAATGGACCAGACTTCTGTAAATGTATATTATCTGCCAGTCCATATTTCTACAACTAGTTCACAAGCAAAGTACGTGAAACTTTCTCATATGCCATAGCAGTATTCTTTCCAAAAAAAAGAAATAAATTTAGTTTATCAGGACTTAACATAAACTCAAATGAGTCCCAAATAATCATTGTTTTCTTTTTTAGGTCCTCACATAACATTTGTTTTATAACACATTTATATTTTATAATCTTATTAAGCATTAATAATCTATTTTATTTCATTTTATATTCAGAAGCACCAAAACATGTGTACAAAGAATTGGGATATTTTCATAAATAAAAACCTCTTAATAACTATTTATCATATATGGACTACCGATTTCAGAAGAATTAGAATTTAAATTATACATTCAATTGAGCATCAGTTATTGACCTTGATAATCTAAAATGTGATCACAATATAGCTTTGCATTGTCATCATTATTAGCAACAAGGATCAATCAGCTATAAATATTGATATGGTATGGAGTCTACAAAGAGTTCTAATTCATACAGATTAATAGACACAAAGGGAGTTTTCGGTGAAACTATTTCTCCTACATTTGAAACCAATAAAATGGCTTTAGTCCTATAATCTTCACACGGAAGCTGTTCAGATAAGGAAAACACTTGACTTTAGCTTTGAATACATGCAATTATCCAGATACAGAACTGACTGACACATAGATTTAGTTTCTAGTAGCCAATTTACTTGATTTTCCAACTTCATCTCTGCATTTCCACAACCAGTTCCACAAAAGCAAATAGACGATAAATTGTTTCCACTTTCATTATAACCAAAAGCGGGTGAGTTTCATTCTTCACGGAATCAGCTCACTCTATGGGAAAGCTGCGCTATTTTCCAAGCTGACGCTTTAGGATTACAAGGAAGCCCCTAAGATGAGCATTCCTGAAGCTCACTGTTGTTGGGGCTTTCCTCCTGTGATACACTTCTTGTCTATAAAATCAGAATACTATTGAAGTCTGTTTCACTGCTGGCCTAGATAAAATTATATTCCATTGCCCATTACATCTTTAAAGCATTTAACAAATATCAATTAATTAAAATAGACAATATTAAAGGACTTGCTTGGCAAGTGACTATATTTTTTTCAAAATTCTGTAAGTCCCCCACAGACTGTTAAGAACCTTGGTGGTTCTGATAAATGCTACCTTCTATAACACTGCGAGTATGCATGCTATTATGCTGCATTCTGTTTTTCACATATGGGGAAACTAAGTCACAGAGGTTTATAGCCCTGAGAAGGATCAGAGAAGAGGCATTATTAATTCCAGAACTAAAATTAAAGGCTTTCCAGATTCAACTCACGAGTCCTACCCACTAGACCATAAATCCTCCTTTTAAAAATCATTAACTTCCCCTTTAGCTCAAGTGACAGAACAGTGCATTTTGGACTTAAGGGTCTTTGGTTCAAGTGGCAAAAGGGAAAGATTTGTCATTAAACCACAAAAAGAATTTTGATTAAAGAACCCCTAATGAAGATCTGAAGATCTGACATTTAATCTTCACTTTTATTGGGTAAGATCTTTAAATATTCTATTCTTATGAATTCATTTCGTATTCATTGAGAAGAGCACTTGATCATAGGAACGTGACTGTGTGCTGGTACTAAAAGGAGATAATTAGGCAATATGTTCTGCCAAGGACATCACCACCCTGTAACATCCATCTTCCCACTTGGATAGTTAATAATTCTAGTAAGGTTGCCATGACATTGTAATGAGAATATTTCATACCTGGAAGCTCCATAGTCAATTGGACCTATTCTAAGGTCAAACGCTGGTAGCTTTGTGATAAAACTTCATATGTTTGCTGTGTTCCTTCTGAAGGTTTCCCCCTCCACATTAGAAAGGAAAATGCCAACAGGGCTTGGATGGCTCCTAAGACTCTCTTTCATACATGGATTACCCTTCTGAATATTCTACCAGGGTGAATTGAGAAAAATAATATTGTATGCACTTGAACAAACTATAAAAGACAGCCAGTGTGTATTATTTATTAAGTATAGACATAGAAATGGTGAAATAATATGCTAAGAATAGAACCAGATATTAAATGAGAATTTTAATGTAAATAATTCTACTGAACTGTCTTACAATTGAATGTCTAATAGCACTTTTTCTTTTTTCTTTTTCCTTTTCCCTTGCAAGTTCCAGTTTGACTATAAATTTGCATAAAGCCAGACAGAGTTCCAATATTGAAATTCTTTAGACTACATTAAACTCTTATCCAAGGCCTCATCTCAACCAAAACATCAAAAGTAAAGAAGAGTCAAAGTACCAACAATAAGAATTTGGTCTTCTGAGTCCCAATCAAGTGCAGAATTGTGTGTGTGTCTGTGTGTGTAGCTTTTATTCACCAAAAGAGAATATGAAACCTGTGCTAGAAAAGCACTTACTCCCATGGTCAAAAAGAAAATGTATTTCCACATCAATAGAATTTTTCATTGACTGACTAAAACAATAGAAATAGATGTTAATTTACATTTGTGGCTTAAAATTAGCATAAATGTGGAAGCATCTGAGCCTGGTGTAAGCCTCTGTGAAACCACAAAAGACTGGACTATACCCTGAGGTCCAGAGAACCCACAGGGGATAGATGTCTGCCCTCTAAGGGACCCATAGAAACGACTTTCCACAGGAGTGGGACTGTGTCACTCTTCCAAGACTTCCAACATTATATTCAGCTCTTAAAGTCTCAGTTGACTGAAGATAAAACACTGGTCTAAAAAAGACTATGGGGGGAAAGGATTTAACCACACTAAAAAAGATTAGAGTTGGTTAGGGTTAGGGTTAGGGTTAGGGTTAGGGTTAGGGTTAGGGTTAGGGTTAGGGTTAGGGTTAGGGTTAGGGTTAGGGTTAGGGTTAGGGTTAGGGTTTAGGATTAGGGTTAGGGTTAGGGTTAGGGTTAGGGTTAGGGTTAGGGTTAGGGTTAAGTGTTATTGCTTTTTTTTTTTTTTTTTTAATGAGAAAATACACCAAAGAAAAAGTAAAGGCATCAACAGCATTTTCTTCTCAGCTTAGTTTGTTCCCTTCATGCATAAATGTTGTCTTTCCAAGATAGGATGAAAGCTTAAGAGTTTTTGTTTGCTCTAAAGATTTTGAATCTCCAAGAAAAAACGGGACATGTAACTGTTTTCACTTTCCATCCTCCTATTAATTTCTGTATTCCATAAAGGTCATGTCTCCTTATCTAGAAATTCCCACTTCCAAAAACAATGCTTGGTACAGTCTGTGATCAATAATGTGTTGAGTGACTGTTGGTGAGCAGAAGTGAAAATCTCTCAAAGTAATTTTAAATACAAGAAAACTTAAAAGTTGTTTAAAAGCAAATGTATTAAAAGAAACCTGAATCACCACAGATCTGTTTTTAAGGTCAATCCTTCTAAATGCTAGGTAAAATTTTTCATTTTATGCCTTCAGTCATCAGCCCTTTGCATGAGTCGCATAAAAGAAATCCCCAGAACCCTTGGAAAGTCGCCTCTCTTTCTATTTACTAGTATTTTTCTGTGGAACATTTTCATATTATATTAGGACATTTGTCCTCTTTTTGAAATATGTATTAATGTTCCTTTTTGGTCACATGATCTCAACTAACAGCTCTAAATTGTAAGTGAAATACTTTCCCACATTTTAGTCCTCTTTGGATGGGTTCTTCTTGGATACTCATTCTTCTTAGTTGTATTTGAATCATTAGCTTTGAGTTCCAAAACCTTAGTCACACCTTCAATTTCTTTTAAAATGCTTTTCAAGATAGCATCAGCTTCATTGCATAGAGTGGAAATGTGACTTTGGCTTCTGAAATTGGTTTTAAATAACTGAGTTTCTTCTTTCTTTATTTTAACTGAGAAATGAACAAAACACCCTCCACTTAAACACTGACATGATAGATTCTGTCAGTTAGCTCCTTATCATGGAATGAAGTCACCTTTAGGAAGTGGCCGAATGCACAGATGGCAGGGATATGCTTTTTTCTGATATTTTTACAAGACCCACAGGAGAAAGGTAGATAATGATCTGTGTTTGCCTTCCATAAACAACAGCTGTTTCTTCCAACGAAAGAAAATGCTCCATTCTTGAGCACCTAAACCACCTTAAACGTCCTTCTTTTTCCATTTTTCTCTGGCTTTCTACTCTAACATTTATAAACTTTCCATATGGCAAAGCAGATGAAGGGCCCTTTGGGGTATATCTTATAAATTCCAAATGAAAGATCAGAAGTGATAAGAAGTTACAGTTGTCTAATTCTTAATGTTTCAAATGTTTCCCAGGATCTCTCAACTGTATCCTCATAAGTGCAATTGCAAAGCCAACCCCTGTCCTGTTGAACAGGAATAATTTATAGTTTCTTTCCTGAATTTTAACCCTCAAATTAAGCAGTGGAGAACAAAGCACCATATCAAAGAAAAAGATGAAAACATTTAACCTGGAAAACAATGAATATCTTCTAACAATTTTTAAAAACCTGGGGAACGGATGTGGCTCAAGTAGTTGAGCACCCACCTCCCACATTGGAGGTCCTGGGTTCAGTTCCCGGTGCCACCCAAAAAAGGCAGAAAAACAATGAGCAGACAACAAGGAGACATAGAGTAAACACAATGAGCAGACAATGAGCAAAAACAAACGAGCAAAGAGTGGATGTGGCTCAAGCAGTTGAGTGCCCATCTCCCAAATGGGAGGTCCCTGGTTCAGTTTCTGGTGACCTCTAAAGGAAAAAACAGTTTATGAGCAGACAATGAGCAAAAAACAACAAGCAGACAAGAAGTAAAAACAATGAGCAGATAACAAGCAAAAACAATGAGCAAACAGACGAGGGAGCCAACTCAGGGAAAGAAAAGAAAAAAAAACTAAGGGGAAATTTCATCTAAATTTAAGGAAGAAGTAAAAAAGCACCAAGGGTCACTAATTGTCAGTGGGTTTGAAAAGTAAATCCCTGGAAATCCGTTAAATTTTTGCTATTTAGGGACCATGGTCCAACAAGGAGGCACAGTAAGGAAACAATTCATCTAAAGGGAGGCTCTTAAATTTAAAAATCTGAAAACAAAAACGAATCTTGAGAAAATTCTGGTAAAGTTTGAACACACACACACACTGCCTGAAAAAGGAATAAGAGTGAAATGCCACAGTAAGCATTCCTGCTGCATTTCCCTCAAATCTGCCGTGTAGACACAGTGGAGTCATGTCAGCAACCCAGCCCTGTGCATGGTAAACGATGCTGAATCAAATGGAATAAAATGGCTGCATTATCAGAGTAAAAGTAAAACCATTGGCCAATATCTGACAAATATTATTTTGTGGTTCTTATACACAAGCACACAAATAAGAATGGGCATATTGAAGACAGAGTTTCCAGAGCACCCATAGATCCAAGAGATCTGCCCTCAAATTGCATGCTCTCATGTAAAGTAGAGGGAAAATGCTCCAGGGACCCTCCCTAGTTTTCTCTTCAAATATCTCTCTTTTCAATGAGTTTTCTCATCCAAGCAAAATGGAAAACTGAGATGATTCAGATGCAAACAGATATTTTACATAAATTATCTTAAACTTTTGCTTTGTTATGGTTATGTGGACTTGGTCTCTCTGCACCAAAGGTTTTTGAATGATTGAAATAATTTAAGCCCCAGTAACATAAATCATCAGTTCTGCTTTAAAGATTAGGCAAGTGGTACATTCACTCTTTAACACATTTTTTAGGAGTTACTGGGGATTGAACCCAGAACCTGGTACACGAGCAGACACTCAGCCACTGTGCTACATTCGCTCCCCAATGAGAGTTGGGATTTTGTTTGTTTTTAGATGGTACCAGGGATTGAACCCAGAACCTTGTACATGGGAAGCAGGAGCTCAACCACTTGAGCTACATCTGCTCCCCAACACATATTTTTTAAGATGGATACTTTACTAAATGTGGCAGATAAAAAGATGTGTGATTCAGTCCCTACCCAAAAGGGGCTCATACATATAAAAACATATACACAGCGGTAGCTCTATAAAAGAACTATGACAAAGATCTATGAGCATGGGGAAGCCACAGTCAGGTGAGAGAATGCACGTCCAAGTCCTTCCTTGAATGTCACTGCTGCAATGAGTAAGTCTGCAGGACCCTTTGTCAAATTGGAAACCAACTCATTTACATGACACTGTCAGGAAATGGTCCCTGCCCAAATTCTCAAGAACCTTCAGTCAAATGAGCTAGGCCACATTCACTTTGAAACGAGGCAAACTGAGTAAACAATTACTCTTCCATGTCAAAACCAGTTCTGCTTTTTGATATAAGAAATATTACCAAAAGCCAAGTGCCTCAACTCTAAACTGAGAGTGATTCCTCCTCAGAGATTTCGATTTACCACATTCTATTGGAATTGTCTATTTATTTGACCATCTCCCTCACAGGAATACGAATTGCTGCAAGGCAGGAAACTTGTATTGTTTGTATTTGCCACGCAATAAACGACCAATAAATATTTGTTTAAAGAAAGAAAGGAGAAACATCTAATAGGAATGGTGACATCGTAGCTCTAAGCAGAAGCGAATTAGCATTTGCAGATCCCTAACCTCTCCTTCAAACTGTAATAAAAACTAAGCTTGAGGAAAATGTGAATGGCCACAATGACTCTTTGTAGCTGAGCAGGACCCACGAGGCGATTCACCCATGAGTGTGTAGCTGAAAAAGACACAGGACATGAGTTCAGTTCCCAAGATGCTGACGGTGCAGACGCTGATGGGCGGTGGAGCACAGAAGGACTCCTAAACTGCTGGTGGGAAGGCAGCACCCGGGACCACTTTAGAAAACAGTCCGTCCATTGCCTGTAGAGGTAAATATACACCTGCCACAAGACCTAGCGGGCATGCTCCCGGGTGTTTACCCAAGGAAAATGAAGGCGTGACACATCAACACCTGCACACAAATATTTATAGAAGCTTTATTCATAATTGCCAAAAATTGGAAAAAAAAAAAAAAATGCCCACCAACTGGTAAATAGATAAATAAATTATGGTACATTCATACAACTGAATCTTACTTAGCAATGAAAGGGAAGAAACTACTGATACAGTTAACAAAATGGATGAATGTTTTTTAAAAATTTATGCAAAGTGAAAGATCCCAGGCACAAAAGGCTACGTACTGTATGATTCCACGTATGTGACATCCTAGAAAATGCCTTCCCAGCACACAATGCTTCTTCCAAAACTACCATCCATGGACTTACCCAATGTCTTATCTACTGCCATGGCATTCCACACAGCATTGCTTCTGATCAAGGAAACCACCTCACAGCAAATGATGTGCGGGAATGGGCACATGCCCATGGAATTCACTGGTCTTACCATGTTCCCCATCACCCTGAAGCAGCTGGATTAATAGAACAGTGGAATGGCCTTTTGAAAACTCAATTATGGTGCCAACTAGGTGGCAATACCTTGCAGGGCTGGGGCAATGTTCTCCAGGAGGCTGTGTATGCTCTGAATCAGCACCTCTCTATGGTGCTGTTTCTCCCATAGCCAGGATTCATGAGTTCAGGAATCAAGGGGTGGAAATGGGAGTGGCAGTATTTACTATTACTCCTAGTGACCCACTAGGGAAATTTTTGCTTCCTGTCCCTGCAACCTTAAGCTCTGCTGCTCTACAGGTCTTAGTTCCAAAAGGAGGAGAGCTGCCACCAGGGAACTCAACAATGATTCCATTGAACTGGAAGAGAAGACCGCCACCTGGCCACTTTGGGCTCCTTTTACCTCCGAATCAACAGGAGATCTCCAGGGCATCTCCTAGTACTGACATGCCCTGTGATTAAAGTCAATGGAAAACTGCAACAACCCAATCCAGGCAGGACTAACAATGGCCCAGGATCTTCAGGAATGAAAGTTTGTGTCACCCCACCAGGCAAAGAACCAGGGCCAGCTAAGGTACTTGATGAGAATAAAGAGAATATAGGATGGGTAGTGGAAGAAGGTAGTGATAAATATGAACTTCTACCACATGACCAGTTACAGAAACTAGGACTGTAATGGTCATGAATAATTCTTCCTTGTTTTGTTATGGGAATGTTTGTATATGTACATAAAATAAACATCTTTAGTTTCTTCCCTAACCTTTCCCCTAATCATATGACAGAAATTGTATTAGTTCATGTCATAGTATTTAAGGATGTCAAGTTTAAGAGTGAATATTACCCAAGGACTTGCACCCTGTTCTGGAGGAATTTAATGCATTTCTGGTTGTAGGCAGGAGAATTGAGTATAGTTAGATGGAAATATATATGTATATATATGTTATTGTCTTTACTTAGAGACTAAGTATGGTTTAAGGTGATGTGTGTGGCTACCAAGTTGACATGGAGTGGACTGTGATGGTTAGGCTAATGTGTTAACTCAGCCAGGTAATAGTGCCCAGGTGTTTGGTCAAGTAAGCACGGGGCTAATTGTAATACAAGGGCACTTCATGGATTTTAATCATCAGTAAATTGACTGCATAGATGGCTGATTACATCTCTACAATCAACTGAGGAGATTGCTGTCAGCAATGAGTAACATCTCATCCAATCAGTTGAAGGTCTTAAAAGGGGGAGTGATTTCAGCATTCAGAGAGAGAGACTTCCCATCTCTACTTCAGACAGCCAGTATCTCCTGGGAACTCATCAAAGACCTTCATCAGAGCCCCTGGTGTGCAGTCTGCCTGGGAATTTGGACTTGTGCATCCCCATAGTCAAGTGAGAGAATTTGATAAAATCTCATACTATTTACAGATATCTCCTGTCAGTTCTGCTTCCCTAGAGAACTCTGACTAATACAATGAATTTCAGACTTTGTATAGTATTAACCTGAAATTTGAGATCAAAATATTCTTTTTACTGTATCATTTCCATGCCACATCAGAGGGCAGTTGTAGAGGGTAGAAGCAGTTAAAGTGGATGCCTTTTACATTTCTATTACTTAACACTCTATTCTAGTAAATAAAACCCAAATGTTCTTTCTTTAGCTGTGACTCATAACCAACCTTGATTAGGGGCATGAGTGTCTGAGTTTCCTGGCCACTAAGACAAGTACCATACCGCAAATTGGCTTAGACATCGGAATTGATTGGCTCATGGTTTTGAGGCTAAGAGAATTCCAAAATCCAGGCATCAGCAAGGCGATGCTTTTTCCCTGAAGCCTATGGCTTTCTGGGGCTTCTTCCTGCACTCCTCGAGTTCTTGGCTCTTCTTACACGGCAGTGCATATCACTGTGCCTTTGTCTTCCTCTCCGGGTTACGGGTTCCACTGACTTCCTGCTTCTGGATCTTCCCCAGACCTTCTCTCTCCATTTGGATTTCTCTCAATTTATAAAAGACTCCCGAAATGCAGACTGAAGCCAGACTGGCATCTTCAGCAGGTTCTATGTACAAGGGGTTCATCCCACAGGAATGGATCAGGGTTAAGAATATGCTTGTTTGTTTTCCCCCCGGGCACCTAATTCAGCCTACCACAGTGGGAATCACTGTTCACATCAGCTCCTCCCAACCATAACCAGGAGTCACTGAAGGAAATCTCTGACCCACAGAAAATGCTACGTGGTCCTGGCTGTGCTCTCTCTAGCATCACACAGCACCCCAGAAGACACAATCACCCTCTTGAAGTAAAGTATTTAGTCTGATGCAAATTATGTAGCGTTTCTCACCCAAACTTATCAACAGCTGTTTCATTAACTGCCAGAATTTCTCAACTAATATCACCAGAGCTAAAGTGACCCAAACCCTTATTTCAAATAAGGAGATGACTTTCAACTATTATTAACCCTTAGGACCTCAAAACCAGAGCAGAACGTAGTCTCTGATAAAGTACATCCTGTTTCTGATATTAAAGATGCCAGGGAATTCTAAATGGAGTATTTTAGATATTCATTAACCAGTATTATGTTTACCAGAACAGATTTATTGAAAAAAAAACTTTTTTAAAAAAGACCCAGTAAGAAGGAAATGGTTTGCTCCAAGAGGGAAAATGGTGCTTCAGATTCTAAATAGTGGCCTGATAGAATCCATGCTTCTCTGAAAATCTGACCACACCCTCTCTGTATGTCAAAATTAATAGGGTACAGAGGATCATGGGTACCTGAAACCCCATAACCATATCATGTTTTACCAACATTTGCATCCCTGCTCCTTATAGAGTTACTGGCAAGTTACAATAAGGAGGTAGACTGTTCACCTGACCCTTTTACCTTTGCCCACACAAAACAAATCCTTTATTTCCCCCAAAACCAACTTCCCTTCTTGACTGTCTACTTCTGACAATGATATGATCATTAAAGCGGTGACCTCCGACCCTTCCCCACATGCAATCAGCTCCTCACCAGTCCTTCTCTAGGCATGCCTCCACTCCCCTCACGCCTCACCCAGGCCTGTGCCACACTCTCCCTCGGCTTCCTCACCCCAAGTTTTCATCTCAGCCGGTCCATCTAACCAGTGCTTCTATTTTAATCCTCTAAAATAATCTGTGGAGATCTGTTCCCCACAGAAAAATCTCCAATGCTTCCCTACTGCCAAAACTTATTTAACATGTCAAAACTCACAATGTTACAAAACACAACCCACTATCCGTGAAATTTTGCCACTATTCACCTAAATCAATCCTGTTTCAAACTAGCCTGCTCTCTCCAGAAGATGCTGTTTCATCACCCAACATGGCAGTTTGTGAAGAGATTATTTGCTGGGGATAAAAGTACCCAGAAACCCTTCCTATTAAAGACTGTTCTCCCACACTCTCATCTCATTCCCCAGTGCTGAGTGAGTCCGTGGACTTGGGCCTGGCAACCTGCCACCGTCCTCACTGGACACCTCAGTAACATCGCTTGTCTGCACCATTCCTTTGGAACCTGGAATACGGAATGTTCACGAGGAGTGTGCGTGTGTGAGGTATGGATGGATACACACCATCACATGCAGGGACTTAAATTATGCTTACATAACACCATAGGTAGATTATTACACGCACACACATGTAATCACATAGGACAGGTAATCTTCTCTTCCCTAGCAGGCTGTGAACACGTACCCTAATGCTTTGTACTCTCAACACCAAGTACAGGTTGTTAAAGAAGATGATAAAAAAGCATAAGTAAAGGAACAAAAGGAGAGAAAATGAAATAAATATGCTACTATCTTCAACTCTAATAGTTCTGTTTGGTCCTTTTTAAAAATTTCTCTCTCTTTACTAAGATTCTCATATTGCTCATCCGATGCTTTTCTGATATCCTGTAGTTCTTTCTCTATTTTCCTTCATCTCCTTGAGCATTGTTGAGATCATTTTTTTAAAAGTCTATTTGATATGTCCACTTTGTTGGTGTTTTCTAGACTTTTATCCTCTTCCACTGGATGGATCACCATTTCCTGTTTCTTTGTCTTGTACTTTTTTTGCACACTGTACATTTTAATATTATAAAATGTTAACTCTGGATTATTCCAGGAGATGTCTGTTTCTTGATTCCGTAACCAGCTGGTGACAGGACAGAGATTTTCCTGAGCATCATTCCTTCTACTAGGAAGGTCCACCCAAGGCAAACGCAGATTCAGGTTACTCGCTGACTTTCGTGGGCCTGTTTCTTGTCCTGGGCTTGCGCTTGTTAGCTGTTTCTGGAATTCCCCTGTTTAGAGGAGTTTGAATGCCCCCTCTATTTCCCAAAAGACAGAACTCCTTCTCTCAGGCGTTAAAAGCAAGCACACCTTTACCCCCAGCTCAAACAATGGCCTTAACAATGCTCAAGGAGATAAAGGAAAATACAGAGAGTGAACCAAAGGAAATCAGGAAAACATTAAAGGTACATTAAAAGGTAGGCTAGGGGGCGGATGTGGCTCAGATGGTTGGGCCATATGGAGGGACGTGGGTTCAATCCCCAGGACCTCCCGGTAAAATAAAAAATATATATATAGAAGGCACATGGGCTGCCAGGCTCTGTGTGCCAGTGAGCTGCCAGGCCCTGGGAGCCATGCAGCAAGATGATGACGTAACAGGAGAGAGACACAGGGGAGAGACAAGACAAGATGCTCCAAAAGTTCTGAAAACCAGGAACCAAGGTGGCACAGGTGGCAGAACACCTCTCTCCTACATCGGAGGTCTCCAGGATCGGAAGAGATGGCAGGAAACAGACACAGAGAATTGCCCAGTGAATGGACACAAAACAGCAAATGGGGAAGGGGGGGGTTAAAATGGATAAAGTAAATAAATAAATCTTAAAAAAAAAAAAGGGGGGGGTGGGAAGGCTAAACATTCGCTATATTAGAAACCATGCATGTGTCCCCAGACCTAGTTTTTCTCCCTAGGTCTGGTTTGTAGAATGCTGGTGATAAACTAAGCCTGATTTATTATATGACCATCCTGTATGGGAAAAGACTGTAACTTTGGGTATCTTTGGTCAACCTTAAGAGATATAGCAGGAGGACGGATGTGGCTAGGGTGGTTGGGCATCCGTCTCCCATATGGAGGGACCTGAGTTCAATCCCCGGGACCTCTGGTAAAAATTTGAAAAAAGAAAAATATAGAAGTCACGTGGGCTGCCAGGCCCCGCGTGTGGGTGAGCCCCCCAGGCCACACGTATCGGTGAGCCACCAGGCCCCGCCGAGCCACACAGCAAGATGATGACATAACAGGAGAGTGACACAAAGGAGAGCCAAGACGAGATGCACCGAAAAACCAGGATCTAAGTTAGTGCGGGCGGCAGGACACCTCTCTCCCACATCGGAGATTCTGAGGATCGAATCCCAGTGAAGACAGGAGGAGAAGGATGAGAAGAGAGGGCAGAAAATGGACACAGAGTCACTCAGCAAATGGACATAAAAACAGCAAAAATGAGGGGGGGTAAAAATAGGTAAAAGTAAATAAATAAATAAGTCCTTTAAAAAATGTATAGGGGAGTGAGATACAGACTATAGTTAATAGTAATACTTTGACAGTGCTCTTTCATAATTTAATGAATGTTTCACAACAGTGCAAAGTATTTGTGGTGGGGTGATGTGTGGGAGCCCTGTGTGATGTTATGCATGTTTGTTTTGTAAGTTCACAAATTTTACTGAACACTTATTGTTTATGTATGTTCATGTATGAATGATATACTTCAATAAATTGTTTTTTTAAAAAAAGTACATTAATAGTAGGAGACTTTACTACATCACTTTCAATAATGGGTAGAACATCTAGTCAGAAACTCTATAAGGAAGTACAAGATTTAAAAGATAGTTTAAACCAACCAGACAGACATATATAGACCACTTCACCCAATAATAACAGAATGCACAGTCTTCTCAAATGCACATGGATCATTCTCCAGGATAGACCATAAGTTGGGTCACAAAAAAAGTCTCAATAAATTCCAAAATTACTGAAATCATACTATGTATATTCTCTGACTACAACAGAATAAAGCTAGAAATAAACCACAAAGGGAGAAATAGAAAATTCACAAATATGTGGAAATTAAACAATATACACTTAAATAACCAGTGGGTTAAATAGGAAATCCCAAGGGAAATTAAGAAATATCTCGAGGCAAATGAAAATAAAAATACAAAAACCAAAACCTTTACAAAGGCAGTTCTGAGAGCAAAATTTATAGTTCTAAATGTTTGCATTAAAAAAGGAGAAAGATTTCAAATCAGAGACCTAACCTCAAAATTTGAAGAACTAGAAAAGGAAGAACAAACTAAACTCACAGCAAGTAAAAAGAAGGAAATGACAAATATTCGAATAGGGATAAATGACTTAAAGAACAACAACAACAAAAAAAAAATAGAGAATCAACAAAACCAAAAGTTGGTTCTTTAAATAAATCAATAAAATTGGCAAACCTTTAGCCTAGACTGATGAAGTAAAAAGAGAGAGGAAACAAATAACAAAAATTAGAAATGAACAAGGACGTCACTACCAACCCACTGAAATAAGAAGGAAGATAAGAGCATACTATGAACAACTGAATGCCAATAAATTAGATAACCTAGATAAAATTGACAGATTCTTAGAAATACACAAACTAACTACACTGACTCAAGACAAAATAGAAGACATGAATAAACCAAGCACTAGTAAGAGAATGAATCATAATAAAAAACCTCCCAACCAAGAAAAGCGCAGAACCAGATGGCTTCACAGGGGAATTTTATCAAACACTCCAAGAAGACAAAACCAACTCCATGCAATCTCTTCCAAAAACTCATTCTACAAGGCCAGTATCACCCACATACCAAAGTCAGATAAATTTATCACAAGAAAAGAAAATTACAGATAAATATCTCTTATGAATATAGATGCAAAAATCCTCAACAAAATACTAGTAAACCAAATCCAACAGTGCATTAAAAGAAGAATATACCATGATGACATGGGATTGATCCCATGTATGAGATGGTTCAACATAAGAAAATCAATTAATCTAATATACCACATTAACAGAATGAAGGGGAAAAAACACACACATGAACATCTCAATTGATGCTGAAAAGGCATTTGACAAAATCCAACACCACATCTTGTTAACAACACTTAAAAAAATAATAGGACTAAAAGAAAACTTCTCCAACATGATAAAGGGCATATAGGAAAAGCCCACAGCTAACATCATACTGAATGGTGAAAGATGGAAAGCTTTCCTTCTAAGATCAAGAACAAGACAAGGATGCCCACAGTCATCATTATTATTCAACATTGTACTGGAAGTTCTTGCCAGAGCAATTAGGCAAGAAAAAAGAAATAAAAGGCATCCAAATTGCACAGAAAGAAGTAAAACTTTCCCTATTTGCAGATAATATGACTCTATAGACAGAAAATCCTGAAAGCTCCTGAAGCTAATAAACAAATTCCACAAAATGGCAGGGTACACGGTCAACACCCAAAAATCAGTAGTGCTTCTATACACAAGCAATGAACAAAGGAAGAAGAACTCAAGAAAAATATTCCATTCACAAAAGAAACTAAAAGAATCAAATATCTAGGAACAAATCTAACCAAGGATGAAAGACATATGCAGAAAACCACAAAACATTGCTTAAAGAAATCAAGAAGACCAAAATAAATGGAAGGACATTGCATGTTCATGGGTTGGAAGACTAAATATTGTTAAGTTGTCAATTCTTCTTGAAGTGATTTACAGACTCAATGCAATCCCAATCAAAATTCCAACAACCTTTTTTGCAAAAATGAAAAAGGCAATTATCAAATTTACATGGAAAGGTAAGGGACTCCAAATAACCAAAGCCATCTTCATAAAGAAGAATGAATTTGGAGGACTATCACTTCCTGCTCTTAAAACGTGCTACAAAGCTACAGTACTCCAACCAGCACGGCACTGGTACAAGGACAGACATATAGACCAATGGAATCAAAAACCCAATTTTGAGCTCAAAAGTCAACCCTCACCTTTATGGCAAGCTGTCAAGGTGTCAAAGACCAATCAATTGGAAAAGAACACTCTCTTAAACAACTAATGCTGGGAAAAGTATAACTCCATTGGCAAAAGAAAGAAGGAGGATCCTTACCTCATACCTTATACAAAAATCAACTCATAATGGGTCCAAAACCTAAATATAAGAGTCAGAACAATCAAATTCCTGGAAGAAATCATAGGGAAGCCTTTTCCAGATCTTGTGCTAAGCAATGGTTCCTTGAACTTTACACCCAAGGCATAAGCAACAAAATAAAAAATAGATAAATGGGACCTCCTCAAAATTAAAAACGTTTGTGCCGCAAAGAACTTTCTCGTGAAAGTAAAATGATCACCTACACAATGGAAGAAAATATTTGGAAAATATCCAATAAAGGTTTAATATCCAGAATATATAAAGAAATCCTTCATCTTAATGACAAGAAAATCAAACAACCCAATGAAAAAAAATGGGCAAAAGACTTGAATAGATCTCTCTCCAAAGAAAATATACAAATGGCCAGAAAGCACATGAAAAGATGCTCGACATCATTAGCCATCAGGGAAATGCAAATCAAAACCACAATGAGATACATTTCACACACATTAGAATGGCTGCTATTTAAAAAAATAGAAAATAACAAGTGTTGGAGAGGATTTGGAGAAATAGAAATTGGAACGCTCATTCCTTGCTGGTGGCAATGTAAAATGGTACAGCAACTGTGGAAGACAGTTTGGTTCTTCCTCAGAAATCTAAGAATAGAACTACCATGTGACCCGGCAATCCCACTACTAGGTATAA
Organism: Tolypeutes matacus; assembly: GCA_026826555.1. Classification (NCBI taxonomy): domain Eukaryota; kingdom Metazoa; phylum Chordata; class Mammalia; order Cingulata; family Chlamyphoridae; genus Tolypeutes; species Tolypeutes matacus. Next base: position 26,575,446 of record JAKSZT010053830.1, on the reverse strand, counting down.
CCCCAGAGAATTGAAAGCAGGGGCTCGAACAGATATTTGCATCCTGATGTTCACAGCAGCAGTAGTCACAATTGCCAAAAGATGGAAGTAAGTCAAGTGTCCATCAATTGATGAATGGATAAACAAAATGTGGTCTGTACATACAATGGAATAGTATTTAGCCGTAAAAAGCCATAAAAAATCCTGATATGTGTGATAACATGGTTGAACCTTGAAGACATTGAGTGAAGTAAGCCAGACCCAAAAGGACAAATATTGCATCACCTCCTGAATTGAAACAATTAGAATAAGCAAATCCAGAGCGTCAGAATCTAGAATCTGGGTACCAGAGAAAGCTACAGGGAATGGGAAGGTAGGGCTGAAAATGCGTAGAACTCATCTGAAAAGGTGGAAATGTTTTGGTAAGGGAGGGTGGTGATGGGAGCACAGCACTGTGAGTCCAGCTGAACATGGCTAAAAGGGGGAAGGTTAGGGTGTATGTAAGGTAATAGGAAAAAATTCCTTAATCCACAGAACTGCACTACACAAACAGTGAGCCCTATTCTTAACCATGGAAAAGTACAATTATAAAAATGTGCTTTCATCAATTGTAAGAAATATACAATGTCAATGCAAGGTGTTAATTATAGAAGGGTATATGGGAATCCTGTATTTTATACCTAATTGTTCTGTAAACCCAAAATCTCTCTAGTAAAAAGAAAAATACACTGAAAATTAACAAAGGGATTGAACTAAAAATTCACAAAACAAAAGTTAATCTCAAAACCACTAAAGAAACTCTAATTAGGACACATTTTGAAATTATTTCTCAGTCAATCAGATTATTGAGCACTGTTTTGTTTTGTTTTTTTTTTATCTTTTTATGATAGCACTCAGTATCAATCAAGGTGAAGTGAAATCCCTATTCTCATGCACTGGTGGTATCAGTGAATCTTGGTAAAACCTTTCCATAAAAATGTTGGCAATGAATTCCAGGACTGAAAGCATGTACAACTTTGGACTTCTTCTTAGCAATGGAGTCCAAAGAAACTCGGGCCAAGATGTATATAAAAGATTCCCAACATTTTCTATAGTAGCCAAATTTAAAAACAGCCTAAATGTTGACAAATGGAATCATGGCCCACCCAAGTGATTAAATACTATGTAACATTTTAAAATGTTGCTTTTTAAAAAACTATTCAATAACATGGAAATTTTTCATGATATCATGCTCAGGTAGAAAAGATACAAGTTGTACTTATATTATTAATCTAATTCTACTTTAAAATAAGCACAACAAAAATTTCTAGAGAAAATAGACTAAAATTTTAAGGGTAGTTATCTCTGAATAATAGAATTGTAGATTTTTTTTCCTTTCTGTTTTATTATGTGTTTTCCACCTCCTTTACAATTGAACCTGTATTAATTTAATATTCCAAAAAAGAAGGTGTTCTTTAAAATGGTCAGTTCTGAAAGAATCTGTGATAGAAATTGTAAAGGAGCTAATTACTGAAGAGATGGTTATATTCAGATTCCGTATAAGCAGTGTAAGGGCAGCATCTACTGGGAAGGAGATCCTTTCTCTCTGATTTAGAAAATGTGGAGAAAAGAAATTCCCTTCTGACTGGAAGAGCAAACAGGGATTTGCAAAACCCACAGGATTTGACCTTTTTTTTTCCTATTGTGCTCCCTTGCAAACTGGAAGTAAGAGAGTTGCTAGCAGACAGCAGAGAGGCTGGCAGAACTCCCCGGGGAGGGCATCTAAAAGTCTGCAGAATTGTGAAAGGACTTTAACATACGTCAGAAGACTATGATTCAATTATAAGGGGAAATTCTAATGGAAACTGTGCATCAGCTCTGTGTTGGAATAAGAATCAAGTATGTTAAGGATTCATCCAAGAAATAACAAAGAACCATCGTGGACCTACGTGCTGAGTGCTGCACATTTTGCTCTTCATCTATTGTTACCGTATGGTACAACTGCTGCCACCAACTAGTGGGTGACCTTGCCAAGTCACTCCATTTCTCTGCGTTTTCATCTCCTCCGAGACATTCAAGGTGCTAGTCAAGAGAGGGACCTCCAAAACTCGCTTGTCTGAGGTCACAATCTGGCTCTGCCACCTCCTAGCTCATTGGCCAGGGGAGGTAAACATCCCCAGGCCTAAATTTTCTTATCCATCACTTTATGACATTAAAATATCCTCAAAATGGCTAATGTGCTAATCTTATATTTTGCTTTGATTAAATATTATAGGTGACTTAAAAGCACAACCCAGTCGACTTCTTTTGTGCATGCTGCCTTAGTTTCCCAGCTGCTAAGACAAATACCACGCAATGGGTTGGCTTAGACAGTGGGCATTGACTGGCCCCTGGTCTCGAGCAGTCAGCGAGGCGCTGCTTTCTCCAGAGGCCTGTGGCATTTCTGGGCCTGGCTACTGGCGATCCTGGGCCTCAGCGCGTCCATCTCATGGCAGAGCACGTGCTCTGTCCCTTCCTTCCTCCCCTGCGCTCTGGGCCCATTGACCTCCTGCTTCTGGCTCTTCCTGTGGCTTGCTCTCTCTGTCTTAATTTCACTGTGTCGGTAAAGGATTCCAGTAACACAGATTCAGCGCAATCTGGTTCAGTTGGCCGCACCTTAACTGAAAATAACGTCTGCATAAAGTCCTACCTAAAGTAGGGTTAAACCCCAGGAATGCATAGGGTTAAGAACGTTGTTTTTCTGGGGTACCTACCACACATACATTATTTTTTCTTCCCCCAAGTTATAGTTTCAGGAAACCATGTCATGTTGATTAGATTCATTTTCTTTCACTGAATAGGACTGCTCAAACTTTACTAAATGCTTAAATAAAAAGAAAATATAGTATTTTAAAAGAACTGGAAACAATCAAATATCCCTTTGGCAAGGAAAGAACTTTTTACCCAAAACATTCTTGTAGTCATAAACTCAAAACCAGCTAGGCTCCTTTGGTGCTTCAGCCCCTTCTCCTGCCCCTTCTCCCCACCCTGGACACACACACACATGTGTTTTTAATGACTTGGCAATAAAGGGAGGCAGAAAACAAAAATGAAGGCTTGAAATACATTATCTCAACACTAACAATACGAGTCACTCCAGAGGAAGCCGCTGGTGGAGACAGAAACAGCACAGCGACCTTCAGGCACGAGACGTCCCCACCCCCGGTGAGTGTGAGAGCTGTTGCCCACAGAGAACACCAGAACAGTCTCGGTGACACGGTGAGCTTCTTGCTGCATTAAGTGCTCTCAGAGCCCTTTATTCCTCGTGCACAGAAACATTTAGTTAAGAAGAACAAGAATGAAAGAAAACAATACCAGGGCGTGATGAGCCATCCCATTCTTTGGCTCTTATTTTTGCAATCAGTTCAAACAATGGGATGGGAAACTCTACCTGCTTCTTGTGCAAAATATCAGTATGAAAAAGCACAAAAAGAACTGAGCTCTCTTCAGGCTGTCAGATGAACCAGCAATGGCTATTCTGGTAAATCACTTTAAGGAAAAGGTATACATTGTGGCTCAACATTTCTGAAAACAAAGCCACAGAAAGGTTTTCTCAAGGGAAATCACAGGGAAAGTACAAGTAGATTATAGAAAGTAAAAGACATGACAGTCTCAAAAATGCTTTTGAGTAACAAAATAACAATAGTTTTGTTGAAAGCTTTAGTTTAGTCCCGATTCTTTAAAAAAATGTAATATATAAGCTGTGGTGTGAGATTAATATGCCTCCAGTAATAATTAAATTAACAGTTCCCCAATGGAGCACAGCATTGCAATAAATAATTTTTAAAAGTTCTCCTTACCAAGGGTTCTGTATTTACCAGACAACACTATCTTTGCCTCTGAGAATTGGCTACTGCACAAGTTCGCATAACAGAAATTTCTAAGCCACATGCTCACAGAGTCACAAACACAGTTTGCATTAGTTTATATATATAAGAGGTCCTAGCCAAAGTGAAAATGGATAAAGATGAGGGGACGGGGGTTAATATAATTAGATTCTCCTCTTAGACTCTGGGCCAAGGAAACCTTATCTGTATTGTGTAAAGATAATGAGATAATGGTAACGTATTTCCTTCTGGGAAGACCACAAGACCCTCTGGCTCCATGCTGAACTGAGCTGCTAGATGGTCAGATACTGCAGACAGATTGCAATCTGAAGATATTACAGTAGACTGGTGTTTCACCCATAAATGGAGAAAGAGTTTGCACACCATGAGACGATAATATTGATTAGGACTACACAGGAAATTCTTCATTGAAGAGGAATATAAGAAGAAGAATTACATCTGAGAAAATATGGGTCAAAGAGAGAAATCCCAAAGACCAATTTTAGGGATAATTTTCTATGAATGTAAGCAGAGAAAAAGAAAGAGAAAAAGATAAAATAGGCAGAACAAAAATGTGTTTAAATGATACAAACCAAAGGAGAACTAAAAGAGGGAAATACGGCAAGTGGCACAAAACCGAGAGAATAATAACAAGGAAAAGAGGGGCGGTTGCAAAGGCTGTCCAGCCAGAGGGTGCTAATACAGACAGGAACATTACGGAGCTGAGCACAGGGAGAGAGTTAGAAGAAGACTAATTCAGTGTTTGGTTCCATAGTTATTTTGGTAGCTTAAAAAAAGTCCTGTTAAAATGCCCAGGGAGCTGGTAGCTCCTCATTCTGCATTCTATTTTTACGAGAAAGAGGCCAACGAAAAGAAAATAACCCCGAAGTTATTTAAGGGAACACGTTACAGCCCAAAATCTGTATCTAAAGTATAGTAGAGGGAGGCGGCTGTGGCTCAGTCGGTAGGGCTCCCGTTTGCCATGTGGGAGGCCCCGGGTTCGGTTCCCGGGGCCTCCTGGTGAGGGCAGGCCCGCCCGCACGGCGTGGTTAGCTGACCCAGCGAGCACAAGCAGCAAGGGGGGGAGAAATGAATAAATAAATAAAATCTTTAAATAAATAAATAAATAAATAAATAAAGTAGAGTAAATGGTAATGGTGGACCTGAAATATAGAGAAAAGTCTGGATTTCCTGTGTTTACCAAGGCAGCAAAGGGTGCAGGATAATTTTTAAATGTCAATGAAAAATAGTTGGGGGGAAAGAGTCACACTTAGAGTTAATCCACAGTCAGATAAAATAGGTCACTCCGAGCGCCACACAGAGCACCGAACTTTGTAGCTGAGACACTTTTGTCTTCTAGTAAAGCTGCATTTAGGGTCGGGGTACTTTTATATGTAACCCTACATGTGTGTCGTTAACTTGTATATCATACCTTACTTTCTACTCCTAGAATGTTGGAGAAAGGAGTGAAAACAGAAACTGGAAAGGACTTAAACGAGGGTTTCCAGTTGGCAGCCGGTGTGGAGGTGAGCGAGGGGCCCGAGGGTTAGGAAGGGGTGTGAGGAGTGATCTGACGCAGGGATTTCAGCAGCAGGGAACGTCAAGAGAACCTCGCTGAGGAGCTCCGCCTATTACTCGCACTGGAAATTGTGCAAAGCACCAGGAAGGAGCAGCTTAGTGAAGCGCTGTCGCCCACCCAGGGTACGGCGAACCGGCCCCTACCAGCCGGGGCTGCACTTTTCCGTTCTTTACCTGGGCTTCCCTTGAAGGCACTCCCACCCCCTCCTGCCCTCCCCCCAGGCACCAGGGGGCACCAGGGCTGGGGTGGTACCTGCAGGGTGACTGCACAAGTGGGCACGTTCGCTGCCCATTGCGCACGGAGGTTAATGCTGTGACACCCCGATTTCGAGAAAAGGAGCTTTATTACTCGGCAACCAAGTAGGAGACAAGAGTGCAGGCTCAGCCCAGTCTCCAGAACCACACGTGATTACGGAGGGGGTTGGCTTGGGGAATTGGGGTAAGCTGCAGAGAGGCGACCGCGGTCGGGAGGCTGGGGCGAGGGGACACACGTGCCCGCAGATCACGCTTGTTCGCCCATCACACAGTCAAAAGTGGCGGCTTAGCACGTGGAGTGGGTGTGACTTTTACTATTATAATTAGGTGTAGGTAACCTTAGGTCAGCGTTTTGTTACTTGGAGCATGTGCAGGTAGGGTCGCAAAAATGTTTCTATTTCATGGGGAAAAGCAGGAACTAAGCTTTTAGTGCGGCATGTTACTCAATAGTTAGGAGTGACGGAGTAGGAAAGAAGCAGGAATTAGGCTTTTGTAAGCACAGGAAGGCTGGGGGCCGTTTCAGGAGCCTCCCTTCCTCTCTCTCTCTCACTCCTCTCTCTGTCTCTTTCACACAGTGGTCAATCCTGACCACCCAGCACTTATCACAGGCGACATCACCTTGCAGAATGATAATTAGCATCATACCCACTAAATGATATATTATGCTCTGTATAGCAATAAATAATGTAATAATGTGCACTCAAAGTGAGATAATATCAGGGATGCTCCCCAAGTACGTAACATCTCATCAGCTCTGACCCCTGCATTTCCCCTGTAATTAATTGTTTCTTCTGTTCTCTCCGTATTTCCAGGAGCGCTGGTGTTCACGCAGCATTAGCATCAGCTCCTATTCCGGTGCTCTCTTACTGTGACAAAGGCCAGGCTCCAGAGCGCCCTGTCCGCCCCGCTAGTCTGCCTTTCACCTGTATGGCCTTGAGCAGGCCTCGGTTTCCTTGTCTGCTTTTAGGGCACCGTGATCATCAGCGTTAAATGAGGCCGTCAGTGGACAGCGTTGTGCCTGTCTCCCTCCACGTCTGAATCCGTACATGTTAGCTGCTTTTCCTCTTTCCCGTTTCTGTTTGCTGTTGTAGTTGTCGCATTTGGATGGACTCTCTTAAATGGTGCGGTAGAAGAATTGGCCTGATATTCTTGTGGGATTTTCAGCAGTGTCTCCCCGGTCAAAGAGAAACTGGTTTCAGCAGTTAGGATGCTTTGTAAAGTAAGATGGAAAATTGTCTTGAAAGAAAATTGTGAAAAATTCCCCATAGAGGAAATAAGATCGTGGAAGCAGCTGCTAATTAGCAAGCAGTGCAATGATGTAGTATGTGTCAAAAGTCAGGACGATTGCTGCTATTGAGATAGCCAGGCTTCAGAAGGGCCATATAGCCCAGTAATTTAATCTGAAAAATATGAATCATGACTGAAAAGCTCACCAGATCAGGAATGGAGAGGAATACCTAGATTCTAGCAAGGTTTCCCTGATAAAAAGCAGGTTTTCATACATAGATCAGGAAAAACAACTATTATCAATTAAAGATAACCCTCTTGATACTTGTTTGAAGTGAAACTGGAGGTCAGCAAAGGCCAAAAAAGAGAGGGAGAGAGGGGTCTGGATTATTTCTGCTACCTTAAGAAGCTAGTCACTAGAAATTCTGTTTTACTAAGTTTCAGCTGCATATGATTTTGAAACATAATAAATTCCTGCCAGACAAGAAAAGAGGAAAGAAGTCAAAAATCAAAGACTTTTGACTGTATCATCAGCATAAAAATGGAGGCTGACATCATAATGATGAAAATCCAGTCCAGGGCAAAGCACACAAACTAAAATCATGGCCAATTGCAGAATCTCACGGTGTTTTAGAAGAATGCTACCAGTGATTAATGAAAACAGGGAGATGTATTCCATCTGACAGTCAGATAATCAATCAGCTCTTCCGGAGCCCAGAATGGTCCTTTGCTGTGTAAAAAAACATGCACTACTCACCCCAGTTTACGCTCTAGATCAGGGCTTCCTGTAGTCCCTGTGTGTTGCAGTCTGTGGGCTGTAGAATTTAGTTAATTACCCAACCAAAGACCATCTGGGTTATTTGATAATAAAGTGAATTTTGGTCTCTCCTCACCATTCTCACAACATCAGTCAAGACCAGGGAAATCTTGAAAAACCCGTGACGTCACCGGGCATCTGTGCCTGGACAAATAAATTACGTTTTCAGGAGGGAAGACAGGTTGGATTGTGAGTGCCTGCTGGGTTATAACATCCTTACTAACCACTTCCTTGAGAGCCCAAACCAGGTCTTACTAAATCTCGGTCATCACTTGAATCTTTCCTTGGTTAGATTCTTGATTAAGATTAGGTAGGGGGAGGAGAAAAGAAGGGAATGAAAATGGAGAGGAGGGAGGAAATGGGGAGGGGAGTGGGGAAGAAATAAGTGGCACCCTACACTCAACTCTACAGTCCAGATGGGGATGACAAGGTGTACATGTGCCAATCAAACCAGGCACCCTGGCTTAGGGAAAAGCTCACTACCTGCTGCAACCAACACCAAAACTTCAGCGACTTCACAAAATAAAGGTGCATGTTTTTGTCATGCAAAGTCAATGTCTCCTCACTGGCCTCTAAAAGGTGACTCAGAGGTTTGTGCTGCTTTCCTCTTAAATCTGTGCCCTTTGGAGCATATGGTATTGTATGGTCAGCCCTGGAAGTGACAGGGTGTAAATTCCACCACATCCCATTGGCCAGGGCATAGTCACATGACCCAACCTTCCCATAGGAAGGCTGGGAAATGCAGTTTTTGCATGTTTGCAGGCAGCAGCCGCAGATTGGAGAGCATCTAGTCAGTTTCCGCCATGTGTCACAAAGCAGAGCGTGATCCATATGAGCAGACCGGGAGGGCTTCGTGAAAAATGGGAGATTTGAGCAGGGAGAGAAAACTGATGCAAAGCTTAGAGGAGATGTCTGCAGAGCGTGCTTAAGGAAGAAGGAAGAGAGTGGCATAGCTGAAGCAGTTTTTAAGTAACCGAGAAGAGTGAGAGAAAACCAGAAAATCCAATAGATTCGATCAGATTGGGGAGGCTATTTAAAGTCAGCTAAGGAGCTTTGACTTTCCCTTTAGGGTATAAAACACGGTTGTAAGTGCTCCTGGCTCTGAACAATGAAGAATATGAGAGGTATGATTGCTAAATTGAAGAGAAGGAAAGACGGGCAGGGAGGAAACCAGGCAGGCTACTTTCTCTAGAGCTGGGTCATAGCGCTGGTTCCAGTACTTTACCTACATGAATATGGACGAGTCCTGTGTGTCTCCATCTTCTCATCTGTGAAATCAGGAAGTATTGCTCATTTTGTCAAAAACCTATGTGGATCAATTTCTAAATTCCGTGGAAGAAGAATGAAGCAACACCAAAATGTGTGGGTGACATGGAGGCAGAGGCCCGTCACAAATGAGGCATGAAGAGTGAGGCCGTGGAAATGGAAAGAGCAGGCAGGGCCCAAAGAAGAAATTAACAGGATTTGGAGACTCAAAGACATAGTGGATGTGCAGAAGAAAGAAATCAAAAGTAGCTCAGGTTTTTAAATAGAGGCCACGAGAGGATGCTGGTATCACTGGAAAGGTAAGGTAGTTGCCTGGGGGTCCATTTAACAGGCAGGACATGGAGCTCGATATTGGACAGATCAATCTGAACCGAAGGCAAGAAACCAAGTGCCCGGTATAGCGTAAGAGACATCCTACCAGATATTAGGATGTGACTCATTTAGGATCGAAAGGGCTGAAGCCGTAGGTGAAGTAAATACTGCAATCCCTTTCAGAATTTGGGGTTAATCTAGATTTAAGTTTCCTGTAGATACCATTTCTAGCATCTGGATTTATTAGTGCCTTTATTTTCTAAATACACACAAAGAGTAGAATAGAAATGGTTGTCAGGTTTGGGGAAAGACCTGCTTGCCACTGATAGCAACAGCAGCGGGTGAAATCTCCTGGGGGAGGAGGGCACCGCCGCGCTCCTCAGCAAAACATTCCTGTTTACGTAATTAGCTCAAAGGTGCACTGCTCGGGCTCTGTCCCAATCTTTGGAGCTTTCTAGAATCCCAGGAGACTCCATTTCTTCCTTGTCCATACCCCCAGGGCCATGCACCCTCCTGGGCTCTTTCCAGGCCTGCAGATCCTCCACCTCCCTGCTGCCCGCCCCGTCCAGGTGTAAGGGGAGAGGAGGTGGCCGCACTGTGTGCAGTGGGGTCTCCCGGACAGAGGGAGGCCCAGGGCAGGAGACACAAAGCTCTCCCACGGAGTCACTGGTTCCTGGAAATTCCAGTCAGCTGACAGAGTGGGTGGTCCGGCCTGAAGTGCAGGTCTGGAAATAGAGCCAAAGAAATGAAATGGAAAGAAAACCCAAGGCAAGAAGAAAGCGATAAATGAAATGCGAAAAGGAAATTTCATACGATTCTGTAAACTCTCGTGAAGCATCCAAATTCCAAGACACTCAAGAAAACAACACTTCTCTTCACATCTATTTCTGCCTCAGGCGTATTTCCTAATTCAATGCTGTAATGGAATCAAGTTCGTAAAAAGCCTACAATGGAAAACTACAGTGCCAATGGGTCTCTCACACGAAGCTAACTGATCTCCTAAGACACTTGCAAAAACTTTCTTTTCACTGACTCCAAATGTTGCCTACGTGGGTGCTGAGTGTGCAGCCGCCATGGCTTTGTGGGTGTGGAAAAGCGGGGGAGAGCAGTGAGCCCAGCTGGTAGAGGAGCTGTGGCAGAGAGCCGCTCGGCCCAGGGGCACCCGTGCCAGCAGAGGCTCGCCCAGCGCCCCGCAGGCCTCCTCCGCTGAGCGCCTGGGGGCCCACACGCCCTGCACCCCGGGCCGCCAGCACCGGGCCGTCTGCAGCAGGCGAAACCAGAGGCAAAGCCCAGGAGCCCCAAAGCCAGGGGTGCTGACCAAACGGCGGGGACCCCACGCCGATCACCAGGCCGCAGGGGGAGCACGCCCGGGGCAGACTGGGAACAACGCGAGGGCCGGCCCTGGCAGTTGCTGGGAGAAATCTCAGCTGTGCTCATTTTTCAGAGGACCCAGGGGTGCAGGCTGAGGGCGGACATACCGGGAAAGCTGGCTTGCCCCTCCACAGCCAGCCCTTCTCTCAAGCCGCTATCGTGTTGCTGACTGGAATCCAGGACACTGCTCTTGCAGCGAAATGCTTCCAGAAGGTCATTAAATGAGCAACGACTGCAGCCTGGGCTCCTGGAATGTCATCACACAGGGGCACGCCAGCCTCGGACGCCAGGCGCGGCAAACTCTTTCTACAAAGGGCCAGAGTAAGTATTTTAGACTTTTAAGCCAAGAGGCAAAATCAAAGACATTATGTAGGCATTAATATAAGAAGAGATAAAACCAATTTCCACAGTTTTTATTGAGGAAATTCAAGGCATGTCATAATAATTGAGTACAGTTTTTTTGTAATACATTTCTAACTATTGAGATAAATGGGATTCTTTTGGAAGAATTAATTGGGGTTCAAACTTAGTTCCCTATTATCAAAGTGATTACAAATGTTCAGTGGAAAAGCCATTTACGCCCACGCGCATAAACAGGCGGTGACTGGGTTTGGCCACAGGCTCTAGTTTGCCAACTTCTGCTTTAGACTAATCCTCATGTTCTATAAAATAGAGACTCCAAATCCCAGACATTCAGGGGTTGCTCAAAGTCACAGAACTGCAGAAACCAGGTAGAACCTAATACCTGAAAAATTGCATGTCAGGCTTCAAGACAATTCTATCAACCCTGAAGATTCAGCCTGACCAAGATATTTATCACAAAGATAATTCTTTGACAAGAGCACCTAATTACATACAAGTGCATACACATACACATGAAGGACGCTCATTTGCTGGCAAAAACTACCTGAAGAAACAACTAAATATGTTACCGTATGCACTATTTAATGTGTTCGTTCATATTTATTAATTACCTGCCAGAGAGGGTGTAAGAGAGACAAAAGTAAATAAGCCAGGCCTAGCCCTGCCGTTACATTGCTTTTATTCTAATAGAAGAAACAGAAAAAAGGGGGGTGGAGCATTAAAAATCAAACAATATCTAAAAATTGGAGAAAAGTGCTATGTAGGGAACAAAAAGGGGACTCGTAGTGAATGAGAGGGGGCCTGGAGAGCATCTCGGAAGCTCAGGTCTGAAGAGTGAGCTCTTCATAAATTCCTGCAGGGGACACCACTGTGGCTGAGGAAATACTGGATAGCAGCCCTGGAATGGGAAAGGGCTTGGACTCGTCACAGACCTGTAAGATCAGCGAAGATGGGAAGCCCAGACGAGATGAACTCCTAAGCAGAGAATGGGGATTTGACTCCACAGACGGCAGTGCAGTAGGGTGTTCCTTTGTCTCCACTCAACAATATTATACTCCGCTTAAAACTGGGTGGGGGGTGGGGGCGGCGGATGTGGCTCAGGTTGTTGGGCGTCCGTCTCCCATATGGATGGACCTGGATTCGGTCCCCGGGACCTCCCGGTACAAACAAACGAACAAACAAAAACTGGACTGGGAGACAAATTTCCCATTCAAATTGGCCCCAAGAGCACCGGTTCATGGGAAAACCTTTCTCCCCTTCCACATCGACTGCAGACAGGCTTTCCTATATAACTACACAGTGAGTGGAGAGAGAGAAATACTTAACAAAATGTCACCTGGGCTTCAGCAGAAGGGACCAAGTTCAAGGAAAAGCCTATTCAATTTTTAGGTTCTTTTCCTAAAGGTACTGGTTCTGAGCATGGTCACTGAGTGAACCTAAATGAATTTTAAATTCATTTCCAACTTTTTGTTGGATTTAATTCAGTGCACATAAATTAACTCAGTGCAGGCACACAGCAAATGCTCAACAAATTTTATAGGATGTGATTATTATATATAACCTTGTGTTGTTAAATGTTGTTTAAATAAACAAATAAATGGATGAAAGAAGTCAGATTTTTGTATATACATACATTCAGCTATGCCTTCTGGAGTTGATATTAGAGTCACTGTAACTGGTCTTGACTATTCCAAAAATCACATCAGCCCCACATTTGCATTTTTGCAAGGAATATTCCAGGAAACAAGATCTTACCTATGAAGTGTTTCCTTGGCAGAGAGCAGCAGTAGGCTTTAGAGGTTCTATCTTGAACTGCTTTCTTATGCTTGTTAGTTTCAATAATGTTTACCAAAAAGAACAAAGCAAATTTTGCAAGGCTTGTCAACATTCTTGTAAACTACGGTATTCCAGTATTATTTGTTTGGTTTGGTTTGGCTTGGCTTGGCTTTCCTACTAATGGGACAGCTACCCCCCCTCCCCCAGACGGATCACAAAAATAACAGTAGTACCCAACACACAGGGAATGGCTCTCCTCTCCAAATGGCCACAAACGGCCAAGTGATTGACTTAGAAAACTACATGATCCATATGCACAAACCGTTGGCTTCAGTTATTTTGGGGGATTCTTTCATTTGTGTATGTGTTTGGGAGGGGGGCATGGTACTGATTGTTTTCCTAATTCCCCCTATAGAGAGCAAGCCAAAAAAGCCTAGAATTAATGACTGAATGAACAAATGAATAAACAAAGGAATGTTTTCTAAATAATGGTTCTTATCTTGGATCACGTTTTAAAGGTTCTCAAAGTTCTTTTTATGAACTCCCATGATTAAGAGAAAAATACGTTGAAGTTGAAATAAAGTTTTTAAAAAGAGAGAGAAATAATCCCTTTAATCAAGCTCCTTCTCAGAGGTATAGAACATACAACCTGTGAAAAGAGATCCCAAATGGTGAAATGGAAAAAGGGTATTTAAGAATAGTGGCATCTAACAATCACTGCGAAGTTGTTTTTCTGCAATGTAATCACTCCTCTCGTCTCCGTCAAAGCTTCTCCATGCATCTTTGCCATGGATGAGCGGGGCTTTATGTGGGAAATAAGGAAGAGGTGGAATTTTATATCCAGGTTGGTGCATGTGGAATAGGGTGAACACACATAAGAGGGTGACGCAAAGCATAATCTAAATGTCCACAGGAAGTGGCATGCTTGCCAGGCGTCTCTTACTGAATCAGAAGAGCAGGGAAATCCCAGGTGCTATCTGGCAACCACAGCCACAGCTCTTGCCACCACCAGCCGACCAGGAAATACATTTCCATCAGGACGTCCTGGCCAGAGGACATGGCAGGCTCCCAGAGGAGACAAGTTTTGAAGTCTCTGGGGTCCCTGCTCCCACCTGGTGAGAACGCTCAGAACCTACCTTTTGCTGACGGATCTAGAAATCGCTTCATCACAATGGTTAGAAACATCCCCTCGCCCAGAGAGGTTGCTGCTTTCCCAAAGCCATGTGGCTGTTCTTTTCCAAGACGACGCTGAAGCCAGCTGCCTGCCTCCCGCTCCGATGCCCGCTCAACACAACGAGCCGCCTGGCTTTCGGCTAAGGAACCTGGAAACAGGCCACGATTTGAGGAGCGAGTGGCCTTCGGGCGAGGCCAAGTGAAGAGCTTTGCAGCAGTGCAGGACTGGGGTCTCGATCAGATCGCATGGAGAGGCTGGGGAAGGAAGGAAGAAGAGGAAGCAGCTGCCTCGTGAGAACCGATGGCGCAGGCACCCAGGGCCGAGCAGCCCGGTAGGCAGGAAGGAAGCTGCAGGTGGAGACAGCCGTGGGAAACTCCAGGTGAGGAGCAGGGCCGAGCCTGCCAGCAGGGCAGCAGCAGCCCCAGGTGCGGCAGGTGCCTGCTTTGCCGACCCTGGCGTAGCAGAGCTGGCGTCACTCGTGAGCGAGCGTAGACCTCAGAGGTGCCCAGAGACGCCGCGGCCAGCAGCACGGCTGGGCCCAAGTCCAGAGCCGTCTCTCAGCTTCTTGACCTTTTTGGTTCCACGGGCCCCTTTGCCAGTCAGGTGGAAACCACGGGCCCTAACCGAGTCCACGCTGTACTGTGAATTACTTCATAAATAGAGCACACCGGCACACACGTCCCCAGAGTATGTTCTTTGAATTTCAGGTCAAGCTCACGGGCCCCTGGTCGAGAGCCCCTGCTCTAGAGGGTTCCGCGGCCCTTTCGGGTGTAATATAAAGCGCCTGGAGTTCCTTTTTTTTATTTTTTATATATATATATATACATATATTTTAAGAGGTGCTTAGATTACCTAAAATATTACACGGAACCCACTGGGATTCCCATGTTGCCCACCTCCCACACCTCCCACCACATCCAACACAAACATCTCCCATAGTGTGGCCCACCAACCTCAATGAACTTACACCTCCTGGAGCCTTGCCACCAACCTTGAGTAGAGTCACATGAGGCCTTTCCACATATGACTGGCTTTCAACCCTCAGAGTATTTCTAGCAAAGCAGATCGAGAGAGAACCTAACTACCTCTCAGTATCACCTTCCACACACATGAATTTCAGGAGTGATGGAAAACATTTTAGAGTCTATACCAGAAAGAGCAAAGGGCTGCTACAGGACGTGGAGCGTGACGGCCAGGCTTTCGGATGCGCTGGGCTTTCTTCGAGGGAAGCTGCTGCAGGTAGAGGGGACTGTCCCCACCTCGGGGCCCGCCTGTTCCCCTGGGCTGGGGAGCGCAGCCCCACGGCACTGCTCGGCAGAAAGAGGCCCCGAGCGGAGGTGCAGTGGCTGAAATGGCGAACGCTCCTGTGATTCGGCCTCCAGACTGCACGCTGCTTTAGGGACAGTCCAGCGGGGCCCTGACAAGCTCACTGGAAGTTCCGTGCCTGGGGCGAGGTTTCTAGGTGGACCAGCTGCGCTCTGCCTGGGGGAACTTTGTCAGGGTCTTCAGGGCTGTCCCTGGGCTGCTCACATTCCCCGTAGAAGGCTCCCCTGCCCGGTGGCCTTGGCCACCACCACCTTTAGTCCATTAAATATTTTAATATTTTAATATTTTAATAAACATTTAGAAGTGCCTCCACAGAGGGCTTCCTCTCCCCCTCCCCCTCCCCT
>JAKSZT010053830.1:26530722-26559413 GCA_026826555.1 Tolypeutes matacus | reverse complement strand
CTCCCCCTCCCCTCACCCTCCTCTCTGTCTCTCCCTCTCCCCCTCCCCTCACCCTCCTCTCTGTCTCTCACCCTCCCCCTCCCCTCACCCTCCTCTCTGTCTCTCCCCCTCCCCTCACCCTCCTCTCTGTCTCTCACCCTCCCCTCACCCTCCTCTCTGTCTCTCCCTCTCCTCCCCTCACCCTTCTCCCTCCCCTCCCCCACCCTCCCTCTACCTTTTCCCCTCCCTCTCTCTCTACATCTGTGTCCAAATTTCCTTTTCTTATGAAGCTACTATTTACTAGTCATTTTGTATTAAGACCCACCCTAATCCAATTTGGCCTCATCTGAAATAATAACATCTTCAAAATCCTATTTACAAGTAAATTCACGTTCACAGGACCAGAGATTGGGACTTTTTTGGGGGGCACAGTTCAATCCATGGCAGGATCTGAAGTAAAGGCATTCGATAAACAGTAAGTGCTTGCGATGCATACAATCCTTACAGATTCCTTGTCAGCAATGTTATGTCCTCCCGCTGAATATTTTGATTTACCAGAATTTAGCAGCCCTATTTTTGGTTTACCCAATATTTTAGAAACCCTGCTCTTAAAAAGATCAGAAATTTCACACCAAGTGTTTCTGAGAATATTAGTAACACAAAAAGAGGAAGTTTTGCGATCTGGTTCTGTAAACAGAAGACAGCATATCTCTGGACCTTTTTTAGATTTTACCTAAGCAGGTATGAACCAGAAAAAGCCACCTTTGAACGGGGATATTTCTGACTATTTTTTCCTCATCTCTTTAAAGATTAAATTGTGGAATTTTATTCTCTTCTATTCCCTCTAGGGAAAGCAATCTGTCAATGTTTTTCCAAAAGATGCTAACAATATGAAGAAATATTGAAAACAATTAGGGGGAAATGGTGCCCTCAACTTAGTAGAAAGAGCACATGGAGTCTCACAGGAAATCTCCGCAATGTTATTAGAGATTCCAGTCATTTCATTTTTCAGAGCACAGAACAGCATGTATTTATTTATCAAGCACACTTTGTAGGGGACCTACAAAGCATACAAAAGCTTCTTTTGTCTGTAACATGGATTTGCACAGTGTTCAGAGGGTTTTCTCGCAACCCCATCATCACGGTTCGTCCAAGCATCCTGTATGTCACAGCGGGGTCCCTGCTTCATTCTCCCGTGACGAGAACCACTGGGCGCAGGTCATGTTGCTTTTCCCTAAAGAATCAGCGCCTGCAGCTGCCGTTCCATCCCTCCTTTCCCCAACCTCCTGTGCTTTCAGCAGCGCAGAAGCCTCCCAGAGCGGAGCCAGATGCCAGGGCAGTGGAGTCTCGAGCAGCATAAGCCAAGCTGCAGGAGCCGGGCAGACGAGGCTTTGCGTGGCCCAGTCCACACCGAGCGGTGCCTGGAACATGCCGAGGACGCACAGCGTGCCCCGGGGGAAGCCGTCAGGCTGCGCTCTCCTTGGGGACAGGCAGCGGGTTTGCCCATGCTTCCACCTCTTCCGTGGCAGGCAGACGCTGCAGTGGAACGTTGGGTCCCGAAGGGTTCCGAGGTGTCTCCGGAGATGGGAGTACTGGAGCAAGTCGGGGAAGTTTTTGCCCGCTTCTCCCCAGACCCAGATCAGTGGTGCAGATTTCTCAGTGCGGCTCAATGCTTAGGGAAATGCCGCACTTCCGCAACATGGATTGTTTCTTAATTATAATATTTACCGGAGCTGCTCGACCAATTTAGAATAAACCTGGGGCTTCGGGACATTCGCTGGAGTCTCAGTATTTCTCCTGTGTGAACTGGAATGAAACACTAACTTCCTGGCAGCGTGGTTTAGTGACGATGCCAGCGTGAGACTGGAGCTTTAGGTTGGCATCTTAATGGATAAACTGCAGGAGATTAGAACAAGGTCACTGTGCTCAGCTTTGCCCTCTTCAAAGGTGAGAAATAGACTCACACGCCCCGTGGTTCACAGAACAGCAGAAGACAATGAATATCCTAGTGTTTTCAGTTCACAAGAAAGAGGCTACGGAGCCACCTCTGCCGACAGTCAAAGCTTCATGTGGCCAGGTACGGCCAGCAAAGGCCAGAGGTCAGTTCAAGAGCCAGGCGAGGCCGGCCAGCGTGCCCACGTGTGTGCCAGCCGAGCGTGCCGCCGTGGGCCTGTGCGCAGAGCACCCCGCAGTCACGTCCTACGCATGCTTCCGCACCTCGTGAGGACAGGCTGCCCTGCCACCAGGTAAGCTCGCCTCGGAGAGGGAGGACAAGGCTCTAAGGGCCGGCGCACAGGCCACCGTGCTTCCTTCCCCTGCCGCAGCGGGCACGAAAGCGAGGCACGGGGCGTGGCCGCCGCCAGCTGCTCCCGAGACTCCACGGGGCAGAGCCCCTGCTGACAAGCGCTGGGCACGGAGGTGAGCACGGAGGTGGGCCTTCCACGGCAGCCCGGCCTCTCCTGACCCGGATGACTTGGACCAGGGGTGGAGTTCAGAAGCTTCAAGAGCCACGTCGGCCCTGCCCGCCCGTTCCCCAAGTCCTGCCCCTCCACGGGCCCCTCTCACGTCACTGTGGAATGTTCTGGAAACCCCCAGACGGCACCACTGCACGGGCCAGGCAGAGATGGCCACGAGGCGGCCACCCCGTCTTGCTGACCCTGCTGACCGCCTGTGGAAGGACAGACAGGTCAGCCATGCAGGACAGGCCCCAGAGCGCTCTGCCACTATGACCATCCAGCACCCAAGGGTCCCCCCCGGGTCTCCAAGTGCCCACTTCTGAAATCTTTATTCACGCGTCCATCGCCTCTTCTCAAAACCTGTTTCTTCCCCCAAAGCAAGCCATCTCACCCCAGGTTTTATCCTCCCTCTGCTGGAGCACGTTTCCTCACCCGGAGCGGCTCGGGGTGGAGCAGGGCCGGCGGGGAGAAGGGGTGGCAGGCGGCGGAGCACGAGCGTGGCCGCAGCGCTACCCAGCCTTGCCGCCCTGCTCCCGTCTCTCGCCCGGGACCGAGCCGGGGCCTGCGAGTCGGGCCTGCAGGGTGCACCAGCCACACGTCCACGGTGGGCACAGCGCGGACATGCGGGCACGTGCGCCTGCGTCTCCCAGAGAAAACGCCCGTGCTCAGGGAGGACACGGAAGACAGTGTCTCCCGACGTGCGTGGTCTTGCTCTCCCACCCGGCAGGGCCCGAGACGCAGGGCCGTGGCCTGTGTTTGTCCCCAATACCTCCACCCGCTTCCACAGCAGCGTCCGGCGGCAGCAGCAGAGGCTGCAGGAATTCGGTTCTGTCTCTGCCCCCAGCAGTAGGCCAGGCCCCAGAGGTGAAGGGCAGCCGTGAACAAGGCCTCTGCAGGTTCCAGCCGCAGGCTCGGGCCAGGCCACCCGCACCCCCGACCAACAGGCCGCACGCCCAGGGGTCCCCACCACCCCCTTGGGCTTGCGAATTCACTAGCATGACTCACAGAAGCGAGTGGGCACTCTGTAATTACAATTACAGGCTGATTACAGTAAAAGGACGTAAGGAAGAGGGAGCCAAAAGAAGAGGCACACGGGGCAAGCTCTGGGAGGGGCTCAGACCCCAGCTTCCGTGTCTCCCCCACGTGGAGTCAGAAGGCGTCACCCTCCCGGCACAGAGCTGCCTCTTCTCAGGCAGGGAAGCTCTTTGGAGCTTCAGGGGTCTGCGGTTTAAATGGGGCCTCACTGCACAGGCACGAGTGGAGTCAGGGCCCACGGCCTTGAGCTCCAGCCGCAGCCTCTTGCCCCTCCCGAGTCAGGGAAGTGCGCCGACACGGGCTGGCGGCCTGGCTGGAGCCCCCTGGCGAGCCCCCCACCCTAAGACAGCGGGGAAGGGGCCTGGCCCACCCTGTCACCACCAGGGATGGCCCTGGGCCCACCAGAAACAACAAAAGACACTCCCGTCACCGGAGACCCCGAAGATCCTAGGGTGGCCCAGCGGCTGGGGCCACGGACCACCAGGTCTTCCTTCCACCACAGGCCCCCCCCGGAGCTACCGCACAGTAGCGTCCACGTAAAGACCAGGCTTCATCCTTGGCCAAGGACCCTATTGGCCTCCGTTTGCATCAAGGGAAGAGGAGGCAGTAGCTGTAACTCCAGCTCCACAGCTCCACGTGCATGAGGCCGTCACACTCCTCCCTCTGACACCCTAAGCCTCCTTCTGGACGCACACTTCACTATGGCAAGCATTATCACCTCAGGTGAACGGCCTACCATCCCACCACCAAGGTAATGCTCCTGCCCGAGCAGGATCTATTTACTGAGAGGAGTTTGTTTTCACGAGTTCATATTTCTCCCTCCCAAGAAACTTCCCCCCACCCACCCTGGCCTCCAGCCACAGGCAGTGCTCGAGGGCAGGTGAATACACAGGTGGGAGTTTCAGCAAGACATGTAGAAGGGAGGGTCTCACTCCTTAGAGTTTTTATGGTGTGTCAGTTATCAGCTGCCAAAATAATGCTTAGTAACAAATAATCAAAAACCTCAGTGGCGTATGCCAATGAGCTTCGACTGCTGATGTATCTGGGGTGCCCTGCGAAGATGCCCCACTGCCCTCCACTGCCCTCGGGGCGGCTGCTGCCAGTGCCCTCAGCTGGGACAACTGGGAGGCTCGGCTCTGCCCCACGATCTCCGATCTCCCCTGACAGCAGGCTGGCCTGGGGGTGTTCTCACAGCCCTGACAGAGGCTCAGAAAGCAAATTAGTCCCATCAGCCAAGAGCCTTTCGAGCTTGTGCTTGCACCAGAGCTGTTAGAATCCCTTTGGCCAAAGCAAATGAGATGGTTTGATGGGATGAGTAAAGAACTAGGGTCCTTTTGCAGCCCTCCACAGGTGACAAAAAGACAGGGTTTATTTTCCCTACACCTGTTTCCAGCTACCCAGAGCTTCTTAAAGAGTAATGGGTGACTTGGCCACTGTGGCCAAGGGCAAGGGGCAGCCAGGCCAGGGGCAGGAAATGCTCCCCACCCCCGAGATGGGGGGTGGCCCTCCGTACTGGACACAGGGATGTTTTCACCCTGGTGTGGGAGCCTGGGTCTGAGCAAGGCAGCACGTAATGAACAGACATTCAGAACTTTAAAACTCATTTCCAATTCCCTGGAAATGTTACCCTCATCACTGTAGACTCGTCTGTTATTCAACTTTCAAACACACTTGCAGGATCCCCCTGTGCATGAAAGTCGGGGATTGCCTGTGACCATTCCCTTCTCGCTCAGTCATAACTGGGTCAGGCGAATACCACTAGCCTGAATAGTCTTGTTGTGGAAGGATAACCTGAGAGGTGAGAAAAGAGTATCAACGATCCCATTTTACACATGAGGAGGCACGGCAGCATCAGATGGCGCACCTGAAGTCTGAACGGCAATTAGTGAAAGGACTAAGCCGAGAGACCTGGGCTCCTGATTCTTCGGGAAGGAGATTTTCCACAGCATCACGTGGCCACTCACGAAAGCCTTTAGAAATGGACAGCGGAACCCTGGAGAACGCCAGAGGCTTCGAGGCACGTAGCAACCCTAAAACTTTGTGCGTGCCCGTCAAATGTTTATGGGCGTTTTCTCCGTGCTGGGCTCTGGGCTCTGGGCTCTGCTCTAGTAGAGCTCTGGTGAGCAGACCCAGATGCAGCCCCTGCCCTGGAAGCACACGCTGCAGGGGAAGGCAGAAGCTGTGGGTAGACTTGAATCAGCTGCCCACACCAACAAACAGAAACCCCGGCGCTGATGCACGCGATGCGAGAGGCGCCCTGTGCCGCGAGCTGCCAGGGCAGGGCAGAGGACTTTCCTGGGGAGCAGTGCTTGAAGTGAGACCTAAAGAAGGCAAGGAGAGGGAGGGATGGCATTCCGGGCACAGAGGAAGGCGGGGTCACAGGAGCAGCGCAGCTTCCTGAAAGGCGGGGCGGGAACACATCAGGCCTAGAGGCCAGCTGACAACTTGTGCTCTGTCCTAAGAGAAATGGGAAGCCATCGAAGGTTTGGAACGGGCCGTCTCCCAAAGCAGCAGAACTGAGCCAAACGGCCTTCCAGAAAGCAAGGGGCCCTGTTTCTGGGCAGCGCATTGCAGATGAGGAGCGGGCGGGCTTTTTCGCCTTGGCCACGAAGGCCCCACTCCACGCTCACAAACTTGAAAGCTTCTCCAGACCATTCTTATCCCTCCAAATCCTAATGCTGCACAAGGTGCCAGTTACACCGCGAGGAGTAGGACAGAGGTCGGACAAGAGAGCGACCCATCTGCACCCCAGCTTTGCCACAAGTTGTGACAACGAGCACGTTGCCAAGCTCACTACCCGTGTGCAGCAAGGCAGCTCAGCTCCCGGGCTGGAGCTCAAGGCGGGTGGGGGGAGAGGAGGAGAATTGGGCAGGCTGATAACCCATGCAGTGATAATTTTAATTATGATAGTCTTTCCTTGGTAATTGAATCAAGTCTTAATGTGAGCTGAGTTTCTGTTTAGAATTTTAACTTAATGAGGAAAAAACTCCTTGAAAGTCCCATGAATTCACTGGTAAAATAAGAAAATGCCAATAAAATATGAGAAATGTAGAAAGAAATTAAAAGACATTAAAAATCTATTGTCTCTCCTGCACTCCAAAGGAATTTTTAAATGGTAATTGCACCTTTGAAGAATATCTAATTAGTATGAAAAAGAGCTCGGGATGAATGTAGAGCTCTTCATCTAACTTCGATTGATACACAGTGATAATATTCAAGACTAATTTCCAAAGCTTTTACTGCCTGACTGAGCATCGCTCTGCGTCTGAAGTTTAAAAGATTTTCCATTTCCCAATCTTTTGCTCATCAGAAGCTAAGCAGAAGCCCTGTCACAGGTTATGAAGGTAAAAGAGGAGGAAGCAAAAGGGTTTAAGTGCCCTGTGGAAACGGCTGCCAGGTCCAGGCCGCGTCAAACTCGTGGTCTGTGGTGAAACAGGACCACAAAACCTCCTCAAAGAAAGTCTCCAGCCTCTTTCCACCTGGATCCCTCCGTAGCTTCCGGGGCCTCCCCTCAGTGGCTCCTCGACACCTCGGCACCCTGGGTAATAAAACAGACTTGTTGCCCATGGTGTGTTTGGCATGTTACAGTTAAATAATTAGCCTCGCAAAATAGTATTGCAAAGACATTTCTGATCACTCCCGGAGATGCTCAAATGGGCTAAGTAACTTATTAAACAAGACCGTTCATTACAAATCTACTAAATTTGCATGGAATACACTCCACTCCCGCCACTGGCACAGGTGCAGCGGCCACAGCCCTTGGAGCTGAGGCCCCTAGGTCCCCTTAATGGATTACATCGGAATTTTAACGGCCCAGAACTTGGCTTCTTATATTTACTACCTAGTCAGACCTTCCATTTACTAGCTAGTCAGCTGTTAAGGGCTGCTAAGAGGACGACTGTCAGGCTCTGAGTTTATAATGCTCCTCCCTTTGTGTTCTGGAATTGACACATGCTGTTGTTTAGCAGTTTGGGTCCATCTTCTCAAAAGGATTTTATATTAGCCAAGCCAATAGCCTTTCTTCTCCTGGGCCTTCAGATGCACCGTCTCTCACCTCATCTCTTCCCCTCCCCTTCACTAAACCTCCACTCCCCTCTTTGATGTTCCCTGAAAATGCCAAACTCCTCGGGGGGCCTTTGCGCTTGTGTAACCTCTCCTGGGAACACCGGGTAAGTCTGGCTCCTTGGAGGAGAAGACCCGAAAATGGTGCTCAACATGCGAGAGATTTATTGGGAGAAATGTCCTTGAGGGAAAATGGAGAGGGAGCTGGAGGAGGCTGGGAGGGCTGCCAAAACCCAGTGCATGTCTGAGCCCTGTGGGGAGAGAAGGAGAGAAGGTTGGGTAGGAAAAGGCTCCGATGTAGTGCAGTTATAGGAAACTCGAGGCAAGACGATCTGCCCAACACAAGGGCCCTTCGCCGCCCTCTGAGTGCTGTGCTCAGTCCCTGGAAAGCGGGCATTTCAGAGCAGCAGCGGCTGCTGGTCACTAGACTCGGGCAGACCAGAGACCTGGGAGGCACCTTCTCCTGGCCCCCACAAGCTCTCTTCATCTCGATGTTCTTAGCGCTGGTTTCCTCTCTGCCCTCAGCTTCTGTTCAGATATCACCTTGGTGGGGTCTCCCTGACCATGCCATAGAAACAGCAGCCCCCTCACATTCACTCACCCCTGCCACTTGTTTTTCACCTTTCTCTGCTAATTTTCTCCATATCGAGACAATATTTTCCCTTGTTTATGTAGCTTAATGGCTGTCTCTACTAGACTGTAAGCTCCGTGAAGGCAAAGACTTAGTTTTGTTAACTCATACAGTCCAGCACCTAAAAAGCTACCTGACACCTAGTTTCCACAAGGTAAATATTTGTTGAGTGAATGAATGAATGGGATAGAATGGAATGGAATGGAATGGAATATAGAATAGAATAGGAAAAAATTGAACAATTATGGACTGTGCCACTACCATATACTTAGTACTGATGACACACAGATATAAAATGCAAGATTCCTACATGCACTCTTCCATTTCCTGAATAGATGTTAATACCCATATGAAGAAATGCAAAGCTGCACATTTAACTGTGACTAAATCAACCAATTGACCCTGCTCAAATGCCTTTCAAAGCCATCAAAATTATTGGTTGTGGCCACCAATGAGTAATTAAAACCATCCCTAGACAAGTTCTGCCTGATGAAAAAATATATGATTCTCCATATCCCTTGCTGTGCTAATCAGACACTCAAGTAGCATCATACAGAGGAGAACTTTTCCTAGAAGTCTGTCATTCATTTCCGCTTGAGTCGTTAGTGATTTCCTCCCCTTTTGGATAGGACTGCTCAGTCAGCAGAGAGATGAGTTTTGATATTAGTAATTAGAGATACATTAGTCATGCTAAGATTCAGAGGAAATAATAAAAAGCAACTTTTGAAGTGTTAAAAAATGGCCTCTGGCCACACTCCTATGAGACTGTGGGAGGGCCGTTGTGGCCAGCTCACGTCTACACGAGCCCTCAACGATCCCCACCTCCCGCTCTCCGTGCCTGCCGTGGTCTTCCAGGGCTAGGAGAATGAAATGCCACAGACTGGATGGCCCAGAACAACAGGCCGTTGTTATCCTAAAGCTCAGAGCCTGGAAGCCTGGACGCCCAAAACCAAGGTGCCAGCAGGGCTCTGCTCCACCGAGGGCGAGCAGGGGACAACCTTCCTGCCTCTTCGCTTTGCGGAGTTTGCCTTTCCTTGGTTTATAAACGCTCTCTTCCTCTGCCCCACCCGGCCTTCTTTTTGACCCCTTCTCAGATGGCATTTCCCCCCGTCTGTGTCTTCTCTCCTTTTCTCATAAGTGCACCAGTGTCAGTGCACTGGGCTCATTCTAACACTGTGACCTCATCTTAACTAACAACGTCTTCAAAGACCCGATTTCCAAATATGGTCATATTCACAGAATATGTCTCCTTAGGAGACAAAATCCAACCCATAAGAGCATCCTTGTGTAACCCCGTCCTCTCGAGGGCAGGCTGGCATGGTGGACTGCTTCTCTCCTAAGGATATGCCAAAGGTGGTGGGCTACATAAGGCCGTGACTTCCATCGTGCGCCCAGACAACGTCCCGTGCTCGCCTTGATGACGCAAGCAGCCATGCAGGAGAGGCCGGGCTGGAAAGGAACTGAGCAGCCTCCAGCCAACAGCCAGGAAGGAACCGAATCCTGCCATCCACCGCGAGAGATTAGCACAGCCCCTTCCCCGACCCTGCCTTCAGATGAGACTCAGCCCTGGTCAAACCTCGAGTGCACCCTTGTGAGAGATTTCCCCACGGAGCACCTGGCTGAGCCTTGCCTGGATTCCTGGTCACAGAAACTGGGATGATAAACGTGTGTTATTACAAGCCACGAAGTCTGTGGCAATTTGTCATGAGACAATAGCTAACTAATACAGCCACCTCCCCATAAATCCCAGCAGAGACGCTGCTAGTGCGCTTTGCTTTTGCAGTCAAGAAAGTCAGGCCCTTCACGATTGCATCCCTCATCTATAAATGAAGGGGGTGGGCCAGGAGCACCTAGAAGTCTCATCCAGCTGCACAACCCATCATTGTATTAATTAAACTCTGACTCTAAAGCAGACCTCATTCATAATCATGGCAAATGCAGGGTATTCTGAAGAGAAAGAACTGCTAACACTCAAATATGAAACAGCTATAGGAAGCTGTTCCCATTTTCCACTGGGACAGAACAACCAAATAATTATATTTTTAAGAAGATTTTATGGTATTATAAAAATAACTTGCAAAGTTCAGTAAACAATAAAGAATATTAAAATCATCTGTAATTCTACCATCCAGAGATAACTGTTGTTAATGTTTCTATGGCTTTTTTGCAGTCTTTGTAAATGCATTTATTTAAATATTTTTTTATTCATTTTTAAAAATTGGGATCATATGCATATCCAGTTCTGAAATTTTAGGTCAACCTAACAATATAAGATGAATATTTTTCATGTCACTAAATATTCTTCCAAAACAAGGAAGAATATTTGTTTGTTTTAATAATTAATTTTTATTTTTAAAGAAGCTTTAGATAACATATATGTTACATAAAAAACATAAGGGATTCCCACTTGCCCCACTCTCTCCCCCTCCCACACACTCTCACATCAACAACATCCTTCATTAGTGTGGTGCATTTGTTACAAATGAACCCATATTGCAGCATCGCTACTAACCACAGACTACAGTTTACATTAGAGTTTACACTTTGTCCCGCACAATTTTGTAAGTTATGACAAAATATACAATGGCCTGTATCCATCACTGCAATGTCATGCAGGACAAATCCAATGTCCTGAAAATGCCCCCATATTGCACCTAATTCTTCCCTTTCCACCAAATCAGAACCCCTGGTGGCCACTGCCTTTATATCAATGATAAGGGTTCTTCCATTGCTAAAATAATAAGTCTATAGCAGAATAATAATAACTCTACTTTAGTCCTTTGCTCATTCCCCAATCTTGAGGATTCAGGGATGGTGATGCCCACTCTATTTCTAATTGAAAGGGGACTTAGATCCCATGGGGCAGACGGATGGAGCTATCTTGCTTGCAGTTGCAGACTCTCTCTGTGCCTTGGGATGGCCATTGTCCATTGTCATCTCCTTGTTAGTTGTCCTGGGTGAGTCCAGTGAACTGGAGAGTAGGTGTTGCACTCTGCTGAGATTCAGGGCTCAATTGGCATATGGCACATAAGTCTCTGGGACCTATATTTATCAAGTATAGTGCTAAGTATGGGTTCAAATAAAAGGGGCAGAAGAGCCATGTGTAGGGAAACTGTAAATGAATCTAACTCTGTTACACTGGGGAGCATAAATTCCAAAGTAGGGCCCATTGACAGGGTGCCGAGTTCCTGGGCTGTCTGCCCTGCTTATAGTTTCAGGATATCTCTAGAGCCCTCAGAAGCCCCATTGTTTGAAGCACTGTTTACTGTGGCAGTCAACAAGATCCTGCTGAGACGTGCATAAGCATAACCTCTGGAATGACCTGACTCACTTTGAAATCTCTTAGCCAGAAAAAGTCATTTGTATTTACCATTTTCCCCTTTTGGTCAAGGTCTTTTTCCAGATGCATTGCTAGTTGGTGCTTGGTAATAATTCCTCGGTGCCAGGGATAATATTTGGTTATTGGATGTTCTCTCTTTTACTATTATAGTTAATAGTATAATCATAAAGACTACTTTCTGCCATGCTGCTTCCAGGAAGGAGGCTCCAGTTGGCACTCTCAACAATATTAGTTTTTTAATGTCTATCATTTGGTAGGTAAAAATATCCGTATGTTGTTGTATTTGCACTTCTTTTTATTATTCATGCATGTGAGCCTAGCTTTCATTTTTTATTAACCATTTAGTACTTGTTTTTTAGTGCACCATCCAGTCTTCTACTTGACCAACTTTTCCAAGGACTTTCAGTATTTCTACTAACAATTTACGTACACACGCACATATGTGTATATATATATACACCGGGTTAACTCAGTAAACTTGGATTGCTCAGATCCTGAGCATTTCATAGCAAAGCCTGCCCTTAGCTTGCTCTTGGGAGATAACTTCGGGGCCCTGAGAATATTCTGTCTGATAGGAATGTTTTCCATGACTGAGGCCTTGTGCCATGCTGTATTTACTGTGAACACCTGCTTTAAAGACCTTGAGTCATGCTGAAACCTTTTGACCAGATATGTTAATCTGAATAATTTGATTTATGGTGAATTCTTGCTTTTGCTGTGAGGAGGGTGGGGGTACAGGTGAAGTCTGAATAGCTGAGGCCAATCAAATGGGCACTACACACCTATGTGACTGACCACCCGAAAAAACATCAAGGCTTGGATGAGTTTCCTGGTTGGCAACACTTCGCACATGTTGTCACACATAATTTCTGGGAGAATTAAGTGCATACAAGTGTGACTCCACTGGGAGGGGGACGCCTGGAAACGTGTGCTCTTCTCTCCTCAGCTTCACCCCGTGTGTCTTTTCCCCTTGCTGAATTTAATCCTTATCCTTTCACTGTAAGAAATAACAACTACTAATATAACACTTTTTTATGAAACATGTGAGTCTTTCCAGCAAATCATCAAGTCCTGGGAGTGCTCTTGGGACCCCTCACACATACACATATACATACACATACATACTTGTGAATGTGTGTGTATTTGTATGTGTTTATGCCAGATTAGCACACATTAGTGCACTCCAGTGTCATTTAAATTTACTGCTTTACATTCTTGCTCTCTGACTTAATGAAAAGCTTTCTTCCAGAAAAGATTCTTCTAGCTTTGGGTTTTTTATAACTTACTCCATTTAATTTTCTCAATACAACCTAAAAATTAAG
Organism: Tolypeutes matacus; assembly: GCA_026826555.1. Classification (NCBI taxonomy): domain Eukaryota; kingdom Metazoa; phylum Chordata; class Mammalia; order Cingulata; family Chlamyphoridae; genus Tolypeutes; species Tolypeutes matacus. Next base: position 26,546,588 of record JAKSZT010053830.1, on the reverse strand, counting down.
CTTTACTTTGTGTCTCTCTTATGTGTCAGTTGGTCATTTTTGACCAAATAAAGCAAGGCCACTCTTCTGTATTGTTTTTCTTGTCCTAATACATTCTAGTCAGGCACGTTTATAAGCTCAACGAAAAGAGATGGCCAATTTGTTAGATGAAAATGTCTTTCCGTCCTGAAGTTTTTATTCTTCCATAATAAATTTTCATTTATAAAGACTAGTAAATACGCTCTCAGAAATCAGCCTTCTTACACTGTCATTCCTGAGACTTGCACAGTTTTGGTTCCTCCCTGCTCTATGTCCCGTATTTTGATATCATTCTATGACATTAAATTGTGAGGTCCTTGATGGCAAGACTTATGCTTCCTTGAATCCCAATGGGCAGCAATGACCCTAGATATAATTGGTGCTCAACAATTGCTTGTTAAATAAACCCTCAAACCTTGATGTAAATTAAGTACTTGTCCTTCGAAAACATCTCTTAAGGCAGGGGCTCTTAACAAGAAGTCCCTGAGCTTGAATTGAAATTCATAAAAAAACATTCTTGTGGGGACGTGTTGGTGCAGGTGTGATGTATTCATTAAATAATACACAGCATAGTGTGGGCTTAGAAAGGGGCCCATGGTTTTCACATGACTGGCAAAGGGGTCCATGGAACACAAAAGGTTAAGAACCTCCGTCTTAGGGGCTAATTGAGATTATACAGTATAGTTAGGAAGACCACAGGAGTGAATACATGGAATGATAGGTAATTTGCACAAAGACCTTGTAGACTTTTCCTTGGCAATTGCAGGCGAAATTCTATTAATCACGGTGCAAAGGATGGGCATGGATATGACTTGTTTTCCATGCTTGCTCAGCACAAAGCCTTTATCTGCTCTAGACGTTGGGTTACATTTCTTACAGTAAAAATTCAGAGCAGCATCACAAAACTACACCCCCATCTATGCCAGCTATGCTGATACTCTGGTAGCCATTTGAGCATGAGATAGGAAATGGTGAAAGAAACGGAAATAAACCCTGCATGTGAACCTTATCAGGAAACTGTCACAGTGAATGCACACACAACAGCCAGCTTCCTCGTGCCACGATCAGCACAGTTTCACTGCTTTTCACTAGTCTTCCAGAGAGATGCGTTCAAAGAATTTAAAACCGTTCATCCTAAAGAAGTTGTGACAGTTCCTTTGCTGTTTTCTTCACACTCCTCAAGGTGAAATTTAATCGAGATTGTCGGGGCTTAAAAGAAAAGAGGGAGAGTGCACACACAATCAAGCTACACTTTAATAACCAAATAAAACCACAAAAAATTAATCAAACTTTGTCTTGAAACACAATATCCCAGAGATAGATGATACTATGAATTTTGATGTACACAGCACACCACTTGATAGAATGGTGTTGCCCTGCCATAAATGGCATAATTATGCTATGCATCATATGCATCATCTAATAATATCCCTGTTTCACACTCAGCCAGGCATTTCTCACAAACTGGCATCTTCACGGACGACTCGTTCTGCTGATTTGGCTTTCCCCTATCATTGGTCGGGCTGTCGCCACTCTTCATAAGGTAAGCTGATGATCTAGTACTTTCTTGCATGTTGAGGTTAATAGATAACTAATATATTTGAGCTCATTCATTATAACCAGTTGCCTACTAAGGAAAAAGTTGCACATTTGGGTCCTATGCCTTGACAAATGTGGTGCTACATCCTGAGAGCTGATTAAAATCAATACCTCTGTGGAAAATTACATACAAAATGTATTAGCATCTAGATACCCTGATAGGAATGCTTCTCTTTCTCAACTTGTCCCCACCCCAACCCAAAAAAGCCATGCTAAAACCAGAGATGAGTACCCAGGAGGAATTCCGGCACGTCTTCAACTAGCAAGCAAATTAAACATACTCATCAGTTAAGCCGTGCCTTGTAATATAAGACAAGTTAATTATTCATTGAGTTTGGACAGTAATCCTAACTAATGTATAATTTCAAGAAATTTAAAACATTCTGAAATCATGCTCCCATAACCAATCATTTCTGAATTTTAGAAAGCTTCCAGAAGTTATATGGCATAAACTTTCACTAAATCATACAGCATACTTTCTCCCGATGTTTCTTCTTTTTTCTCTTTTTAAATTTTATTTACATTTATTTACTTGTTTATTTATTTTACAGACAAACACTCCTCTTTCTTCCTCTCCCCCAATCCCTGGTAACTTCTAATCTACTTTTTACCTCTGTGAATCTGCTATTTCTAGGCATCCCTTATAAGGGATATTGTGCAGTATTTATTCCGATGTATCTTGCTTATTTCACTGAGCACAAGGTTGTCAAGCTTCTTCCATGCTGTAGCAGGGCTCATAACTTCCTCCTTCCTTATGGTCAAACAACATTCCATGATGTGTCTAGCATTTGCCTAGGCTATTTAGGCAAACACCGTGAAGTGGTGCAGCTTAATCAATGGGAATTTATTCCCTCACAGTTTTGAGACCAGGAAAAAGTCCACATCAAGGTATCATCAAGGTGATGCTTTTTCCACAAAGACTGGTTGCCCGGCGATCCTTGGCGACCCTTGGCTCTCACTCCTTGTCACCATGTGGCAAGGCACAGGGTGGCATCTGCTGGCCTCTCCCCTCTTGACCAGGTGTCACTGGCTTCAGCTTCTTGCTTTGGTGGCTTTCACCCTCTTTCTGTCTTCATGCCGTTTGTAAAGGGCTCCAGTAAGGGGATTAGGACCCACCCTGACTGAGTGGGCCCACCTGACTGAAGCCACCTCATCAGGTCCTGCCTACAGCAGGCTCACACCCACGGGAATGGATTGACCTCAATCCATGTGGTACATACAGCTGCAAACCACCACACTCTACCCTCTTGACCCCAAAAAGACGTGTCTTCCTACATGCAAAATACATTCATTCCACCACAGTATTGCAGTTAAGGCATTGAGGCATTTTGGAAACAATGTTTAGTTCAAAGCATCATGAAAATCGGCTCTGGGTGTGGTCTGCCCTGGGGCACAGTTCCCTCCCCTCTGGGGACCTGAGAAACCTAGAGAACAAGTGATCTGCTTCCCATATACAGAGGAGGGGCAGGCACAGGGTAGACATTTCCACTGCCATCAGGAGAAATGGGAAGGAAAGAGGGGCCACAGATCCCAAACAATTCCGAAACTAAGCAGGGCATACTCCATTGCATTAAGGTCTGAAAGTCACCTCCGGAACAGCGTTTAGTCTGCCGAGAGAGTTTAATCCTCTGAGAGCACTGGGGTGGCAGCAACCTTCCTGAGCGATGGACCAGGGCAAAGTCACCCTTTCCACACAAGGATGGGCCGGCTCTCTTGGCCCCAGTTCAGCCCCCACTTCTTCTACCTTTGAAATGATGCTCCCCTCAGTCTGCCCCTTTTAGTCCAGGCTGGTTCGGTCATACAGTTCTCACTTGTAGTACACAGGGGTCCAAACCATCAGACAAATCCTTCCTGGAAAACTTCATTTCCAATCCTGACTTCCACAGAAACTGCTGAGGGGACCCATGTTCAGTTAAACCCTCACATGGAGCACTGGTCTCTGGGGACTCACTTTCTAGAAGCTCAGAATTTTCCATACCATTTATTTTTGGTTTCTTTATGCCCAGGAGTTCAGTTCTCTGCTTATCCTTTTCCTCTATCATTTTAGTATAAGCTGCAGGGAAAACCCAGGCTGCACTTTCCACATTTAGCTTGGAAATTTCCTCAGCTAAATATTCTTTACTTCCATCTGACATCAGAACTCAATTTTGCCAAGCTCCCTGGCACTTTAAAATAAGAATTGCCTTCCCTCCAGTTTCCAGTAACACATTCATCATTTCTGTCTAAGTCCTCATTGAAAGTACCTTTAGCATTTAATTTATACCAACAGCGTCTTCAAAGCAATCTATGCCTTTTCCATGCTACACCCATTACCCAATTCCAAGGCCATTTTCAAAATTTTTTATTTGTGATAGCATCCCATTCTCCTGGTCCAAATTGTTTTAGTTTCTTAGGCTGCTCAGAGCAAAATGGGTCAGGTTAAACAAGGGGAATTTATTTGCTAACAGTTTTGAGGCCAGGAAAATGTCCAAATCAAGGCAACATTTTTTTCCCAAAGACCAGCTAGAGACAATCCTTGGCTCCTCTGTCACATGGCAAGACACATGGCAGTATCTGCTGGTCTCTCCGTCTCTTCCAGTTGTCATTGATTTCAGCTTCTTGCTTCCTTAGCTCTGCCCTCTCTATAGATACTCGTCCAATCTATAAAGGACTGCAGTACCAGGACTAGGCCCATCCAGACTGAGGTGGGTCACACCCTAACTGAAGCAATTCTCATGAAAAGGCCCAGCTTTCAATGGGTTCACACCCACAAGAATGGCTTAACTTTAAGAAAGTGTTTTTTTAGGCACAAAGAGTTCCAGACCATACCAGTGTATATGCACCACGTTTTGTTTATCCGTTTATTTGTTGATGGACACGTGGGTTGTTTTCGCCCTTTGGCTAATGTGAATAATGCTGCTATAAACGTTGGTGTACAAACATGTTCAAGGCTGCGTTTCAATTTTCTTTAGGTTTATACCTAGAAGTGGAATTGCAGGCCATATGGTAATTGTATATTTAATTTTTTGAGGAACCGCTATATTGCTTTCCACAGTGGCTGCACAATTCTATATTCCCACCGACAATGCACTTCCCGTCATTATTTCTCATGTTATCTCCAGATTCTCTCTCACAACCTTATGCATTCATAACACTGAGCTTTTCACTTTCTCCTGAAAAGTCAAGACATTTCTAATCATTTTTGCCTGGCAAACTCCCATTTATCTTTCAAGGTCAATATCAAGTGTTCCATAACCATTTTTCCAATTACTATAGCTGTGTAACAAACAATCCCAACATTTAACAGCTTTAAAAACACATTCTGTTGCTCAGAAATTTGGAGAGGGCACAACAGGAGTGACTTGTTTTTGCTCCATCACTCCCAGGGACTCAGATAGAAAGACCAGAGGCCAGAGGGGACTGAATTGCCGACAGGTGGAACCATCTGGAAACATTACTCACCTTCTGGTGGTCGATGCTGGCTATTTCCTGGGACCGTGGCCGGGGCTGCTGAGTGGCCTCTCCCTGTGTAAACTCTCCAGGTGTTCTGGGTTTCCTCGTGGACGGGTCCTCGGGGTGGCCAGGCTTCCTTCACGGCATCTCCAGGCTCCAGAAGTGAGTGCCTCTGCCGAGAGAGCAGAAGCTGCTTGCCTTTCCTGATCTAGCCTCCAGGGTCTATCAGCATCACCTTCTTCGCATTCTACCAGCCACAAGTAAGTCACCAAGCACAACCTGATTCAAGGGGAGGGGCCATAAGCCCCCATCTCGATGGATGAGTGCCAAAGAATTTGAGGTCATTTTTATAAAGCCACCATAACTAAGCTAACACTGAGAGCTTTCTATCTGTTGAATGCCTACCTTATCTGTGCAAAGGGTTTTTTTTTTTTTTTTCTTAAACTGTAAAACTAACTCAAATAATAAAGCAATGGTTTTCCTTACCCTAAAACAGTTGGGAGGTGATTTCCCTAAAATAATACTCAGATTCTGATAAGGCATCATCCCAAAGCTTTGGCAAAATTCTTGATTATGCAAAGACAGAGTAGGGGAAAAAAGGTGTAGTTTCCCCAAGATTTGATAGGCCTGAATCATCACACATAAGAATAGGAAGAAGGTTTTTTTGGTTATTCCTGTTGGGGGTATGTCTGTCTGTCTGGGGCTCTGAGAGAAAGGAGCAGAGAAGAACGAGAGCAGGTGAAGTCACAACCTCGTCGAATCCCCTGAGTCTTAAGATCAAAGATATCTAATATGCCAACTCAGGACGGGTGAGTTGCTGCATCACGTAAGTCTCCTTAAAACTGGTGAAGTCTGTGGCCACCTGAAAGTTTTGTGTGGGATTCAGGGAGTATGTGAGTTCCACATCTGAGTTAATGCCAGAGTAGAGAAAATAACCCTAAGAGAAAGAACAGAGAGCACACAGAACAAGAACTCAGAGGAGGAGGACGTCAGAGTTGGAGGGGACCATGAGAACAGATGGCCCTACACATTTGTAGGCATTTGGGGAGGGACTGTGGGCTGTACCCTGGCAAAGAATTGAGGTGCGCACAAATCCTAGCCAGACCTTAAGGGGCAGAGCGACCCCAACCATAAACAGGGTTATTTTTCACATAAGTCTCACAACTCGCTGCCGAGTGAGTACCAGTAAGTATCACGACTTCCATTTTACAGAAGAGAAAACAGATTCAGAGAAGCTTGGTAAGTGACAGAACCAGAATTCAAACTCGGAGCTACCTGATCCCAGAGCTCTGGCTCTTCCTCCCTGCTCTGCCCACCTTCCCTGACACCCCTGCGGGGTCCGCTGCGCCATTCACTACGTTTCCACACGGTGCCCTGGTCGCCTGGTGGTGGTGCTTGTTTCTTCATTGTGGGTTTTTGCATCACGGCAGCAGTTCTTAGCATCTGTGTGGCAGTCCACCTGCGTGCATGACTGTCTTCACCGGAGACTGAGTTCCTTGAAAGCAGGAAGCAGCTTATTAGCATATTTGCATCACTTAGCAGTGCCTGGGATGTCCGCGATATCAGTAAAGGGGTGTTTGCCCCTTCGGTCCTTCATTGCCGGGCGCTGTGGCAGGCATGGAGGGTGGAGCAGTGGAAAAACCAGACAGAAGCCCTGCTCTCAGTCTAGGGCAGAAAACCTTATGCAGATAATCACATAAACTAAGTCACATGACAGAGCACACTGAGATGCATGCTATGTCCGAAGGAAACACAGGAGTTGAAGATTGAAAAAGAGTTTGAAGAGCCAGGGAGGGATTCTGGAGAAAAGCATCTGTGATTGAAAGCTCAAGGATGAGGGGATGGGTGGAAATTTCTGAGAGAGTGAATTGTAGAAGCATTACTCAGGAAGAGGGGATGTGACAGGAAAAGATCTAAAAGACAACCAGTGTGGCTGGAGGAAGCATGGGAGATGAGAACAAAGAGCCGGACACTGTCTCCTGAAGCAGCCGTCTTTCCAGGAGGCAATCTACAGAAATTTCTGCAAACAGGAACTCCATGATTATTTGGTCCACTCCCAAAATGCTTGGGACTGCTGTCTAATTTCTTCACAAGGATTAAACTTTAAAAAAAAATTGTTCAACTCTCTAAATGAGGAAGAAGTCTCAGGTAGTATTGATGTGTCCTTCATACTGGGCTTTCTGGACCTGGGCCACTGGCGAAGCTGTACCTCAGGGAAGGCTGTGGACCTCAGGGAAAGCAAGCCTTGCCAACAGCCCAGCAGTGGACTTACAGCCTCCAAAGCCAGGAGACTGTAAATACCTGTGGTTTAAGCCAACCCATTCTGTGGTATTTGTCATAGCTGCCTGGCAAACTAATACTAACTAATAAGATATTAGTAGAAAATTTAGGTTCTTAAAAATCATAAAAAACCACAGTAAAATAATTTCAAGAAAAGTATTTTTCATGCCATGCCATGCATCCCCGGCTTATATTCTTTATTATTTTGTAACTGAAAGTAAAATTCATGATTTTTCCAGCGACATTATTGGTATGACAGTCATCAGCAAATAAACATCTGCTTGAATATGGTAACACAGAAAATATTTTGCACAGTTGACTCAGAATACCAATCACTGCTCACAATAGTTGTTTCTGCCACAGCTCCCACAGCCTGTTTGTCTGCAACTTTCTCCTTCACTCTCGGTTCCATTCTAAGCCCTAGACGGCCACCCCAGCCTGCACCCAATCATCACTCTCACCTTCATTCCCAGTCTTCATCCTAAGTAATTTTGCCTCCAAATTTCTCAATCCATTCTGGACCTCTTTCATTTCCCCACTCGGGCATGAATTATGTCTCTGCATTAAACTCAGGCACTTGACCAAAATTTTCATTTGAGCTCACCTCTGGGGTGATCCCTCTCAGCCTGATGGAAGCTGCTTCCCCGTTTGGAGATGCGCAGTCAGGTGCCTGGGCCTGCAACCTCATCAGAGTCTTCCACTCCAGAAGTCAGCTCTTTCCTCAGACTGTGCCTGCTATGCTCAGCTTGGCTAAAAATCATCACTTACAATGCAGAGACGTGAATAGCCAATGGCTAAAACCCACTGATTCTTTCCCCTCAATTAAGTATATTTGTACTTTTCATCTGCAGAAACTAACAGTAAGCTGAACTGCCGTGCATGACCTGGTGCTATATTTTATTTTTGCCCTGCTAACAAAGACTAAAATTTAATTTCCAAGGATGTGTCAGCTCAGTTGCTCAAACGGAATGTGTACTTTCTTAGGGTTAAAGAAATGGCAGTGCATGTGCCTAGGGATAAGTCAGTCACCATGGGAAAGAATATTGAAGAAAAAGTGCAGGTAGCTAAGGCAGCATAAGGCCTAGATATGGGCGTTGAAAACCAAAATAAGATGGAGAGATTCACAAAAGACTTCTTGCAGGTTTATCAATAAAAACACTTTTTATAGAAATTAGTGGGTTTTTATTAATAGTTGTAACTCTTTCTATTCTCTAGAGCAGTGATTCCTAAATTGGCTGTTAGTGGCCACTGGACTACTATGAATTCACATAGCTGTTGAACACAAGCAATTAAAACTTATTTGGGACTGTCTTCTTTCCACAGCTGTGAGCTAAGTATTAGTAATTAAATCAGTCCCAGAACATGCTGTGAAGTAGACAAAGCTGATCTTGGTCAGGGAAGGGAGAGTGTCTTCAAATACCCTATTTCTGGCCCTTCTCCTTTCTCCTTCATCTCCTCTCTACTCTCATGGACTCTCAAGTTGACATGAATAAAGTTTGTTTACACTAAGGAACTGATAGTTGTTAACTGCTTAAGATGTGATCTCTTACATTAGAGCTTGCACTTTGATAGAAAATAATGGTGTGACTCAAAAAGAATGAGTTATTTGGGGAGGCCAAGGAAGAGATGGGCACTGGGTGGGGCAGGTCCTCCACCACATCGCTCACTGATCTCGCAATCGACCTAGGCCGTGGTTCTCACAGTGCCCCTGGGGGCCCTTGGAAGACCTGAGGCCTTTTCAGTGGGCCCACAAAGTCAGAACTATTTTCATAATAACGACAAGGTGTTACCTGACTTTTTCACTCTCATTCTCTCAGAAATATGTAGTAGAATTTTCCAAGAATTAATGACAAATGACATCACAAAAGATTAAATGGAGAAACAGGAGAATCTTGACTTCTATTAAGCCATGCATTAAGGAGACTTGCAAAAATATAAAACAATTCCAGTCTTCCCAATAAATGTTTTTGGTTTTGGAAAATAGAATTGCTTTTAATTTTTAAAAATGTGTTATTTATTTTTCATATATAGGTTATTGTTAATCAATATTTTTTTGAATTTCTCCATTTTAAATTTTAATAACATAAATATATGTATCCTATGTCAACAAAAGATCTTTGGGGCCCTCAATGACTTTTAAAGAATATAAAGAAGGTCTGAGACCAAAAAATGAACCACTGAACTGAACAGAAGGAAGAAAGGAAAGGGGAGGAAACATGAAGGAAGTAAAGGAAAAATTATGAACTATCCATAGGGATATGCACTATAAGGATCAAAAAGCCATTTATTCTATACACACCATGTTTAGTCCTAGAGCTGCACTGATTACTTAATTAGTTCAAACAGGTGGGCTACACTCTGTAGCATTTGTCATATAAACCCAACCTGTATTTGTTTACTAACAAAGATGTACATAGATTTGCCCTTAAGTCCTGTGTGATAGTTTGAAGCTGTATGTACCCCAGAAAAACATGTTCTTGGATTTAATCTATTCTGGTGGGTGTGAGCCCACTGTAGGCAGGAGCTTTTGATGAGGCTATTTCAGTTAGGTGTGGCCCACCCCAGTCAAGGTGGGTCTGAATCCTTTTGCTGGAGTCCTTTATAAGAGAATGAAACTCTGACACAGAGAGAGAGAGAAAGCCACCGAAGCAAGAAGCTGAAGTCAATGGAACCCAGAAGAGAAGGGAGAGACCAGCAGACGCTGCCATGTGCCTTTCCACATGGCAGAGGAGTCAAGGATCACCAGCAGCCAGTCCTGGGGAAGGAAGCATCGACTTGATGATACCCTGATTTGGACATTTTTCCATCCTCCCAACTGTAAGCTGGTAAATCCCTGTTATTTAAGCCAACCCACTTCATGGCATTTTCTGGAGCAGCTAGGAAACAAAAACATCATGTTTTGCTTGGCCTACCCATTGCTTTTTTAAAAGTGAGGGGAACGGATGTGGCTCAAGCTGTTGAGCACCTGCTTCTCACATTGGAGGTCCCAGGTTCAGTTCCCGGTGCCTCCTAAAAACAACACAACAAACAACGTGCAAACAAATGAAGAAACCAACTCAGGAGAGCTGATGTGGCTCAGTGGTTGAGCACCAGCTTCCCATATACAAGGTCCCAGGTTCAAGCCCCGGCCCTGGGACCTAAAAAAAAAAAAAATTAATTGCCAATAGGTGAATTCAGAACATTTTATGAAGAAATCTGGATTTCCAGTTTTTCTTGAAATTTGAAAATAACTGGCCATGGCCTCTCCTATCCTGTAATGCAAACATTGTCAGCAAGGCACAGGCTGACTCATTCCCATAGACCCCTGGGATACCGCCTCAGCTGCTTCATTCATCTGTTTCCTCCCCACCTGGCAGACCCCTGAGATGTGGACCCCTGCCTGAAAGATAATCTTCAAATCTTCTTCGGGCCATGACAAGGGTTTTCTATGCACCAACAAAAATCAACAAAAGCATAAATTTAGAGACCAAGAAGTCACTGAATCTCACCACACAATGGCAGCCCTCAACGCGTTGTATTTTCGTGCCAGCATTTTTCCTATGCACATTATTACATAATTGTGATTATCTACAGTATATATTACAGTATGTTGCAATTATCACTTCCTATTTTAGCATCAGCACTTGCCATGTCATTCAAAACCCTTTTTTTTTTAATTTATTTATTTTTTATTGTGGGTAAAAATCAAAATTTTCACAATACATACCCTTTTAAACAGGGTTAAATACTGTATAAATGAATATGCCACACTTTACTTCACTATTTCTATTGTTAAATATTTAGGTTTATCTTTTCCTTTGATAAATAATGGTGATAAGCATCTTTAGGAATACAGTTATTTATCCTTAAGTCTAAAAGTGGATGAAAGGATATGAATAATTGTAATGGGATATATATATATGCTCTTCAATTAAGAATTTATTTTTCAAAATTTTATGTCCCAAATTAGAAATTAAAAAGGTTTTTGACTGAAATGTGAATTCCTAAGATGTAAATTAAGTAAAACACTTTAAGTATATGGAGGTTGCCCATATTAAACTGCACAGAAACTTCAAAAATGTGGATTTTGGCCCAAACATTTGGACGGCACTATCCTTTGTCAGATGGTGGTCTCTTTTCTAAACTCAGGATTTTTAACATATCCATTAGGACATTCTGCATTATTATATCAAGGCAACCTTCCTAACAAGCCATTTTTTATTACAATTAATGTCTACATGAGTGGAATTATAGGAATACTGAGCAAAATCCGCACTTTAAAAATTGAGTCTCAAACAATTAATGAACATCCAAATTGCTAATAACAAAATAGGTATGGAAAACCTTTCGCCTACCGAGCAAAAGGGAAGAAAATTAACATACAATCACTGAGTAGATATGACACAGTAAGGCACAAGGCTCCACCTGACAGAGAAATGAAATGTCAATTAAAACAAATTCTATCCAAGGAAAGCGAGGAAAGCCATATGTGCTATTGCTCCCCAAAATGAACATGTGGTTAATTTGATATATGTAAAGCAGTGTCTGCATTACCTCCTATACAAGTTAGGCATAGATTTTCCAGAGAAAACAATACTGTGGCGTCGACTTAGAGAGCTGCCTTTCTACACGGAAAACCATTTTTCTTTTCTTTATTTTTTTTTTTATTTGACAAGCAGTAATATCATGTTTGTCATTTTAATGTAGATACAATTATTAGGTTATCTGTCATATTACAATATTTAGGTTTTTTTTTTAATTTTATGTCCTTTAAGATACATTAAAAAAAAAAAAAAAAAAACACATCAACTGCAAACGTGAGGGGGAGAAAAAGCATGGTACCCAACCAAATTTCCACATTTCAGCAATACTTCACTCATTCTTTTAATAAAGTTTTAAGAAATGTCATATGACATGAGCTTGAAATTATCTAGAGGCATTTTCTTTGATGTTCATGACGTGGCACTGGTGATGTTGTAAACAGCAGAAAAACAGGGACTGCCAAATAACCAAATTATGGAGGCACAGGCCTGCTTTTTCCCACAGGAACACACCAAATGGTGATGGCAATGATCTTCTTACACCCACACTTGGAGGACAACATCATCACGCTACATAACTGTATTCATCTGCTGACGCTTGGCTGCGTTCGATGTACTGTTTGTCTATCAGAACTTCAATACACTTCTTTATCATGCTGATACTTGGATTAAACCTAGCTCTTGACTGGCTAATCACCTCTTGAATAAGGGCATTTTGAAGTCATCCAGACTTACAGCCTGGTGCTCTGGCCAGCCCAGCCGAGTCACTCCAGAGAAGAGGGACAGAGAGATGAGACCGTGGGGTATCCCTGCTCTAGGAAACAAGGATGGACCATGTTTTCTTGATAGGCACAATCATCTGAAGTAAATCGCCCTGGTCGAAGGCACAAGGTGATGGCGTGCTCTGCTGAAATGAAGTGACATGGCTTTCCACCCAGAAACCCTCGGCAGCTTTCAGGCACTGCATGTAGCCTGTTTGCTATTTCTTTAGCACAGGAGCTGGCCTGGCTTCCAGCAGAAACGCTCTGTTTATGGCACATGCCCCAGGGCTGCTGGCGCATACAAGCATGCCTAGAACTGCACTGATAAGATAAATATATCTGGAGTTGCAGTGACAGCATTCGTTGGTCTTCCTGCCATTTGATTGTATCACATTACACTAATCAATGCAAGCCCATTAGGTCAGTGCCTTGCCAAGTTGAAATGATACCTTTGAATTGATACCTTTCTCCTTGGAAAGATCGTAAGACAATCACCAAGGACCACACAATTCTGATTTTTAAAGGGACCGACTCATCATGAAATTCTGGTGTATACGTATATGACTTCTGCCCCATCTCATTTTGATTCACAAGTGCTATTTTTCATTCAATGAACAAATATATACTGCATGCCAAGCATGTGCCAAGTACTTCCCAGCTCTGAGGACAAAGCAGTAAGTAAAACAAACAAAAATTCCTGACCAAATGGAACTTCCATTCTGGTGGGGGAACAAAGGTCAAAAACACATAAAATATGTAACAGGTCAGACATGGATAAGTATCGTGAAGAAAAATAAAGCAGCGAGGAGAGACAGGGAGTCCCAGGTTGCCATTTCAAACTGGGTGATGTGGGAAAGGCTCACTTAGAAGACACCATTCAAGCAAAGACCTAAAGAGGGAGGGAGGGAGCCACAAGGATGCATGGAGACCTGGAGGAAGGAGCACACTTAACAAGTCTGAAGTCCAGCATGAAGACTAGAGCAGTGCAACTAGCAGACCAGATGGGCAATTTCAAGTTCACCGGGGCCAGGTTTTAGTGTCCAGTTGTTTGGTCGAGCAAACATTGGCCTGATTGTAATTGTGTAGATATCTCATAGATGGATTTCCATCTATAGTCAGTTGATTGCATCTATGGCTAATTGCATCTACAATCAACAAAGGAGATTGCCCTCAACAATGAGAAGTGCCTCCTCAACCAATCAGTTGGAAGTCATAAAAGCCAGAACTGACGGTTTTAGAAGCCAGAGAGAAGAATTTCTGTGTTTATTTCAGCCAGCCAGTTTCTCCTAGGGAATCCAACTTCACCTTCAGAGTTTCCAACTTGCGGCCTGCACTGCTGAATTCGGGCTTGCCAATCCCCACAGTCGTAGGAACCAATTCCTATAATAAATAAAGACATCAATACATAGATACAGATACTGACACAGGTCCAGGTCCAGGTCCAGATTCGATACATAGCCTGTCCATTCTGTTTCTCTGGAGAACCCTGGCTCACACACGCAGAGGGAGCAAAGGAGGAATAAAGAAGGTGAGGGGGGCGGCAGATAACGTGGGCCTTGAATGTCACGCCTGGGCCTTTGGCCTCTACTGAGTGAGGTAAGAAGCCACTGGAGGGTGTGCTATCATTGGACTGATGCTGACAGACCGACCTACCTGCCAGGAGGTATGAACACAAAAGGGGGAGCTGCTAGGAGACTGCTGCAGGAGCCAGGTGCTGGAGCCTGGGCATGGACCAGGCGGGGCGGCCTAGCTGGTGAGAAGTGGTCAGAACATGACTCTCGGTGGCAGGCTGAGCCACAGCATTGCTGAGAGATTGAAGGTGGGGCAAGGGAGAAAGAGAGGAGCATGGTAGACGGGGCAGCAAGTGTGAGGTCAGGGACGTGTCCGGGCTAAAAATATAAATTGGGGTCAACAGTGCAGAGAGCTTACAGCTCTGGGGCTGTGGCTCTCAGAGTGACTGAGGCAGAGAGGAGGCCGGACGCTGAGCTCTCGGCCACGACAGTGTCAAGGTCCGAAGGAAGAAGCCAGACGAGGAGAGTGAAAAGGCCAGCGAGACTGGTCCCGAACCAAGTGAAGAAAGCGCTTCGAGGGGGTGGATGTGATGCCACTTGCCAAATGCTAGCGATGCTGAGGTGAGGGGAGGACCAAGGATTGAGCTTCGGGTTTAACAGCACAGGCTGCTGGTGCCCTTTGAACAGTTTCTGTGAAGTGATGGGAGCAAAAGTCTGATCAGAGCAGGGGTTCTTAACCCTTGGGGGTCCATGGAAGATTTCAGGGGGTCTGTGAGCTTGAACTGAAAAAAAAAGTCAACTTATTATCTTTATTTTCTCTGCCCTCTAACTGAAACCTAGCATTTCCTTCACTTGTGAATGTATACAATAAATAAATTACAGTAGGATTCATTTCACCTGAATGGCAAAGGGGTCCGTGGAACATAAAAAGGTTAAGAGCCCCTGGGTTAGAGTGAGTCTGAGAGGAAAAGTGAGGAGTGAACTTGGAGACAGGAAGTCTTTAAACTCAAATAATTTTATTCTAAAGAAGATAAAATGGGATAGTAGCTAGAGTGGAATATAAGATTAAGAAAGGGTAAGTGTGGATGGGATCGATTCTCCTGTGCCTGCCACTGGGAGCACTGCAGTAGAGGGATAAAAGTTATAGGAGCGGAGGATCCCTGGAAGGGGAGAAAAGGGCTGGGATTTAGGGCTCAACAAGAGCAGTGGAAGGGAAGGCGGAAAACCTGGAGCCAGGCACAGACAGGCAGGTGGATGAGGGAAGGGCAGCTCACGGAGGCTCTCGGCCTGTCGCTTCCTTTTTTTTTTATTCCCCAGTGGTGTGTGGGTGGCCGGAGTCACCAGCTGAGACCGAGGATGGAGAGGGAGACCACGAGGCAGCCTGCCACCACATGAGCCAGCTGGGGGCGGCACCAGCCTGCGGGGCGCTCTAGGCCAGGGGAGGTGGCGAGGGCTTCGCGCCCAGCAGGGCCCGTGATTGGTAGGACAGACGTGCTTGATAATTTTATCTGATTCGTGTTTTGGGGGAGTGAAGTCCAACGGGACATTGGACAATGGAGCACGTGCACAAGAGCTCCGCCGGGTGTGCGGGCCGCTGTGGCTCCCCAGCTGCCTCCATGTGCGTGGCAGGTGGCTCGGCGACGTGCGCACACCTGGGCAGTCCTGGCACCCAGGCACCCAGGGACCCAGACACCCAGGGACCCAGGCACCCAGAGACCCAGGGACCCAGGGACCCAGGCACCCAG
>JAKSZT010053830.1:26473302-26529655 GCA_026826555.1 Tolypeutes matacus | reverse complement strand
GACCCAGGCACCAAGGGACCCAGGGACCCAGGCACCAAGGGACCCAGAGACCCAAGCACCCAGGCACCCGGGCACCCAGGCACCCGGGCACCCAGGGACCCGGGCACCCAAGCACCCAGGCACCAGGGGGCAGCCAGGCAAGGCCCTGCCCAGGTGGCAGATACGCCCCTGGAGTTCGCAGCAGAAGCAGCAGCAGCCCCAGGAGAAAGGAAGGGCTGCACCTAGGGACAGCAGGAAAAGGCATCTTGTCCCTCTGTCTCCCGAGCCCATTCCCGTGGCATCTGCACAAATATTGACTCAGGCCTGAGCGCTGAGACAAAGACTGTGCTCAGGCAGTAAACTTTGTCAGAAATTGTTATAAAATATAAGTGTGCACATGGACATTGCACTAAAGCTCACCAGCGAGTTGTTAGAATTACTTAGTTTAAAACCTCGAGTTTTGAAAACTTGCAACATGTAAAGTAAAAAGCCCCGGTATAGAAATAAAAATTAAATTAAAGATCATTGCATTTGACAGAAGGACACTATTTACATATGAAGCTTCAGGTGAATCAATTATTAAAGAAGATAAATTATTTTGTAATTGAAGATGCAGCATGAAAATGCATAAACACGCATTTTGAATTATTTAGAAATCATGAAGTCACTTGCAGTTCCTTATATAACATCTCCAAGTTACAGAAAATGTCAGAGGAAATATTAAAATGTCCTTGTATAAATTTACATTTAAAATTAATTTCAGACTTACACAAAAAGGAATTTATGAGGAGTTAAATTTTTTAGAAAATTTGTTCTTCAAAAATTATCAACTCTGGATGAACTCTTATATATCAAAATAATGGAAATTTTAAAATTTAAATTAAATAATTCAATTTGAAAATTTAAAAATGCTGAGCTTGTCACAGACTAAAAGAAAAACTCTTAGCACTTCCAGTAACAGTCACTTCAGCAGAAAGATCCTCTTCAAAATTAAAATTTATCAAAAATTCTTTGCAATCTTGCATTTGCCTGATGATTTCAATTATGTCAATTGTAAATAAAGTTGCTAAGAGAATAAATTTTGATGATCTAATAAATGAACCTGGAGGAAAGTGAATCATACAAATCTCATGATTTAATTTATTATTTGTATTTATTTGTTGTATTACATTATTTTATGACATACAAAATATTATTTTTGTGATTTGTAAAACTTGCTCTTATATATCACTATCACCCATATTACATTTTACTTGTCATAAAACACTTCTAAAAAGTAAAAGCTTTATATTTCAGTGCATTTAATCACATTATGCAGCCAGCTCTGGTGAGCGTCCGTGACTTTAAAGGGCGAGCAGTCAGCATGGTCCTGGGTTTTTTCCAGCCACATTCAGCTGTGTGGAGGGGGCTGGCTTTACAAGAACTGGAGCTGTCCCAGGTCAGTGCCACAGGGTAAGAGAGGGACAAGTTTGATGCGAATACATGAAAAGGATCATTGTAAAGCTTAGTGGCAGTGAGTAGACTCAACCTGTTCCAACTGGGGACTAAGGGGCGGCACCCAGGCACCCAGTCCTTGAGGCAGCGCCACTCCCGGGTCTGTGCGCCAGTGCTGGGCCACCAGCTCTTGTGCCGGACGAGCCTGCTCCTTTATCAGCTGCTGCTCATTGCAGTCAGCGGCTGACACCTGAGCAGCCCACAGCTCCCCTGGGGGAAAACGTCCTTGGATAAGCAAGTATCTTGAAATTCTTCAGCTAACAAAATTCTTCACCATACGCCATTTACCCCTTTACAGGGTCATATCCTCATTCAGTATATTTGCTGTCTGTATTCTGTTAACACGAGATCACTTCCCAATGCAGTAACAGCCACCCCAATTACTCTTATTCCCTAGTTATTACTCTTATCATTGCAGTAGCCAAAATGTGTGGCACCTCAAATCCTAGCCAGCTTAGTTGGGTACAATTTACCATATAATCCAGATAAAGAAACATAGAGGCCTTGCTCAATTCCCCACGGCAGAAAAATTCAAACATGCTATGTTCATCGTTACTCAGTAGAGCCGTTGTCATGCTTTCATTAAAAAATTCATGATCCTATGAAACTTTTTCACAATTACTAAATTTTTAATCCTAAAAATATTCCTGTGAAGAAGACATTATACCTGTTTTAAACATGAGACACAGGGAGGTAAATAACCTGATCAAGTTCATATGTTAGTACATGGACTTTGTAATTAAATTGTTGCTTTTCCACCCACTTTTTGGTAAATTTCCTAAACTCTGAGATTTAAAGTCCTTATCTGTGAAATGGGGACAATGCTAACTACGCTAGATGATCATTGAAAGGATTCGTGCAACCATGTATATTCAAATGCCAATGCAGTGCCTGATGTTATTAGATACTCAGTAAATTTTAGTTTTCCTTTCCTTTTCCTCTCCTGCCAAAATGTCTTATTGCCTCTCTTGTGAAAGACAGTGCAAATTGCACGGCTGTCTCAGAAACCAGAATGAATGTAGTTCTTCAATCCTAATTTAGTCAAAGCGGATCAATTTATACCGGGCTCTTTTTGTTATTGTTGTTTTGAGAACATGGTATTTGTTTCTTAAATCCTAATTTTAAAATCCTTAGGAAAAGCATGTACTTTCGAGTTTTCCACAGGCCCCAACACATCCTGTTGCCCTACATCTGCCTGACTCATACTCTTATGCTATCCTACAAAGTTTGAGTTTTCAGCCTTTGAAATGAGTCCTGTGATCCTGCCACCTCATGGACTTCAAAGTATCTCAGAGGACAAGGTGGGCACTGTTGCCTAATTTTATTTTAGAACTCTGGAGAATGACACAAAGAAGAATTACTATTTTTAATAGACCAAGAATCCACATGTTCTGACAGTCAAATCAAAATTGTTCTCCCCTTTTCATCAGCAAATGTTATCACATTATCTCCAAAGGCTGGAGCTGGAAAGTAATTCATGACTCTCAACCCACTTAGCTCCAAAAACTGGGGTGGTGTTGGGGGCGTGGGGGTGGAGGGAGGTTGAAATTTACGTCAAGGTAGCATGGTTTTCAAAGTACGGTTAGATCCGCGCCTTTAAGTGGTATGCTGTGTCTCATTTTCTTTTCTCTGGAGTGCCTTCAAATAACCATTGTAATTTGAGGCACGGACCATATAAAATGGACCAAATGATAAGATAATGGGCAAAGCATTTCCAGAATGAGACCAGCTGTCGACCTTGTCTTTAGAAGACAGGTTCTGGCAAATTTCCATTGGCCCCCAGCCTAGGCCTGTTTCAAGTCGATTAGCAAACTTTCTAGTCATTCAATCCTGTCCCAAATTAAGTTGTTGGTAAGAAGAAAGGGGCAGTATGATTTGCATTACAAAGCTCTCGGGCATCTGATAGAAAAGATGTGACTTCACCAAGGCTCCTTCAAACTGAAAATAAGGCTTTTCTTTCCAAACCGAGAGGAAGGGACAAGAAGGCCTAGAGAGGGAAGCGGCTGTGGCTCAATCAATAGGGCTCCCGTTTACCATATGGGAGGCCCCGGGTTCGGTTCCCGGGGCCTCCTGGTGAAGGCAAGCCCGCCCGCACGGCGTGGTTAGCTGACCCAGCGAGCGCGAGCAGCAAAGGGGGGATAAATGAATAAATAAATTTAAAAAATCTTAAAAAAAAAAAAAAAGAAGGCCTAGAGCATTTTACGAACTAAAGAATGGACTAAAATTGAGTGATCAGGTGTTTCTATGTTTGTAGCACATGCAAGTGTAGAGTTTGCTTTTTCTGGCTCTTTTTCTTTATTAGAGAAGTTGTGGGTTTACAGAACATTCGTGCATAAAATACAGGATTCCCATATACCTCCCTGCTATTAACTCCTTGTGTTGCCGAGGAATGTTTGTTACAACTGATGAAAGCACATTTTTATAATTGTACTTTTCAAGTCAAGGGAAGTCGGGGGATATGGATTCCTCCATCATCCTTGGCTATGCTACATAAAGGAATTTAAGAACACGCCACAGGGCAGGCCGGTAGTTTGCTGAGAAATGGGAGAAAAGAAGAGAATTCTGCACCCGAGGTGCAGATGCAGCTCCTCTGGGCAGATGGAGCGTCTGGGCTTGAGGGGCCACCCTTAGGAAGCCATCCTTCACCCCTCCCCTTCCCAATGTTGGGGGCGGGCCCAGCTCTGTGCTGCTCTGATTGGTTGCCCCGCCTGTCAGCAAGCAGGGGCCAATGTGAGGCCTTTTGAAGGCATCCAGGGCTTCCCTTTGACCCCAAGGGGACCTTGTGTCTGGGGTCTCACAGGATCTGTCCTGCAGCCTTCCCCTCAGAGGTGTCCAGGCGGCTCCTCTTCCTGACTCTCTACTAACTAGGCCTCACTGTTTGTAGGGTTCCATGGATTTTTTAAAATTTTGTATTGTTACCATACATACACTCTAACATTCCCCCTTTTAGTCACATTCAGACATATATTTCAGCCTGTTAATCCCGTTCACGATATTGTGCTACCATCACCATCATCCGTTACCAAAACATCTCCATTATTCCAAATAGGAACCCCGTGCATTTAACCTTAACTTCCCATTCCCACCTATCCCTAGGCCGTCCCCAGGTAACGGATACTCTAGATTCTGACACCGAGTTTTCTTATGGAATTGTTTCCAATCAGTGAGATCACACAATATCTGTCCCTTTGTGTCTGCATTACTTCACTCACAAGGTTCATCCACATTGTCACATGGATCAGGACTTCATTCCTGTTCACAGCTGAACACTGTTTCATTGAATGTATATGCCACATTTTATTTATGCATTCATCGGTTGGTGGAAACTTGAATTGCTTCCTCTTTTGGCAATTGTGAATGATGCCTCTATGAACATCCTGTGCAAATATCTGTAAAGTCCATGCTTTCAATCCTTTTGGGTATTTACTGAGCAGTGGGATTGACACACGTAATAGTTTGAGGCTTTTATGGACTCTAGAAAATCATGTCTTTAGAGCTAATCCATTCCTATGGATATAAACCGGTGGGAACTTTTGATTAGATTACTTCCATAGGGCATGACCCAAGGTGGGTCTTAATCCTCTTACTGGAGTCCCTTATAAACAGGATGAATAGAGAGAGAGAGACACAGAGAGAAAGCCAAAGGACTGGAGAGAAAGCCAGGGTAAGCTAGAAGCTGAAGCAATAAAACCTAGAAGAGAAGGGAGAGACCAGCAGATGCCACCATGTGCCTTACCATATGAAAGAAGGGTCCAGGATCGCCAGCAGCCAGTCTTCAGAGAGAAGGCATTGCCTGATGATGACTTGATCTAGACATTTTTCTCGGCCTTGAAACTGTGTGCTTACAACCAAATAACCCCCCACTGTAAAAGCCAACCCATTTCTGACGTGTTGCATCTTGGCAGCCTGGCAGGCTAAAACAGCAGGTGATATTGCAGTTCTATCCTTAGCTTTCTGAGGAACTGCCAAACTGTCTTCCACAGTAGCCACATTTTACATCCCTACCAACAATGCACAAGGGTTCCTATTTCTTTCCATCTTCTCTAACACTTGTTATTTTCCTTTTTTTTTATTTTTTTAATAGTAGCCATGCTAGTGGGCATGAAATGGTATCTCATTGTGGTTTTGATTTGCATTTCCCTGATGGCTAATGATGTTGAGCATCTTTTCATGTACTTTATGGCCATGTGTATATATCTTTTGGAGAGATGTCTATTCAAGTCTTTTACACATTTTTTATTGGGTTGTCTTTTTGTTGTTAAATTAAAGGATTTCTTTATATATTCTGGATATTAACCTTTATCAGATATGTGGTTTCCAAGTATTTTATCCCATTGTGTGGTTTGTCCTTTTACTTTCATGATAAAGTCCTCAGAGGCACAAAAGTTTTTAATTTCTATGTGGTCCCATTTATCTATTTTTTCTTTTGTAGCTTGTGCTTTGGGTGTAAAGTCTGAGAAACCATTGCCTAACACAAGGTCCTGAGATGCTTCTCTACATTTTTTTCTAGGAGTTTGATAGTTCTAGCTCTTCAATTTGGGTCTTTGATCCACTCTGAGTTGATTTTTTTATATGGTGTGAGGTAGGGGTCCTTCTTTTTGCAAATGGAGATCCAGTTTTCCCAGCACCATTTGTTGAAGAGACTATTCTTTCCCATTTGAATGGTTTTTTAGTTTCCTAGGCTGCTGAAAGCAGACATCATCAACTGAGTTGGCTATAAACAATGGAAATCTAATTAGCTTACATTTTGAGGCTGTGAGAATGTCCAAATCAAGGCATCGTCAAGGAGATGGTTTCTTTGGCTGCTGAAGATCCTGGGTTCCTCTGCCACATGGCAAGGCACATGGATGGCAGCATCTTCTGGTCTTTCCCTTCTCCTCCAGATTTCACTGCTTCCAGCTTCTTGCTCCCATGGCGCGCGTGCGCGCTCTCTCTCTCTCTCTCTCTTCATCCCGTTTATAAAGGACTCCAGTAAGAGGAACCATTCTGAATGAGGTGAGACATACCTTAACTGAAGTAGCCTCATCAAAAGATTCTACTTACAGTGGCTTCACACCCACAGGAATGGATGAACTTAAAAACATGGTTTTCTGGGATAAATACAGTTTCATACCACCACTCTCCACCCTCTGGGCCCCAAAAAGACATGTTCATTCCACATACAAAATACAAATGTTCTTTTCCCCCTTGTTGAAAACCAGTAGGCCATAAAACTGAGGGTTGATTTCTAAGCTCTCAGTTTGATTCCATTGGTCTAGATGTCTGTCCTTGTGCCAGTACCATGCTGCTTTGATTACTATGACTCATAATACACTTTAAGATTGGAAAGTGTGAGCCCTCCAACTTCATTCTTCTTTTACAAGATATCTATTCAGGGCTCCTTACCATCTGAGAGATTCTAGAGCTGCAAGCAAGAGAGTCCCATCCATCTGTCCCATGGGATCAAAGCCCTTTCTCAATTAGAGGTTGAGTGGGCATCACCACCCCAGAATCCTCAGGATTGGGGAATGAGCAATGGACTAAAGTAGACTTACTGGTATTCTACTATAGACTTATTACAATTCTAGCAATGGAAAAAATATTTCTTATAATACAGGACTTGCTTCTGCCATTTTACTATTTAGCCTTTTTAATCTTATGCATTTTCCCCCTCACTTCTGTTTATGCCTACTTTTATATTTATTTGATTTTGTTGTGTGTTTTACCATATTAAGTACCTTCTGGTTTCTATCTGTGTATATTTTTCAAATATTTCCCTTGTGGTTACCAAGGGGTTAACATTTAACATCACAAATATCCAATAATCATATTTGGTTTAATACCACTTTAACTTCAATAGCATGCACAAATACCTTTTCTATACCACTTTAATACCTGTTACCTCTTATATTTTTGTATGTCTAAAACCATAGATTTATCATTTCTTTCTATGCATTTGCATTCTAGCACCTGTAGGTAGTAAGAAGCGGAGTTACATACCAAACAATACACTACAATAATTACACAAATGTCACATAAAAAAATATAGAGGGTTCCCATATTCCCTGCTCCCCACACCTCCCACATTTGCCCACATTAGTAGCATCTTTCATTAGTGTGGTACATTCATTGCAATTGATGAACACATTTTGGAGCAATGCCACTAAGCATGGATTATAGTTTACATCGTAGTTTACACTCTCTCCCACTCAATTCCGTAGGTTATGGCAGGATATATAATGTCCTGTACCTGTCGTTGCAATGTCATTCAGGACAATTCCATGTCCCAAAAATGCCCCCATATTACACCTGTTTTTCCCTCTCCCTGCCCTTAGAACCCCCAGTAGCCACTGTCTCCACATCAATGATATAATTTCTTCCATTGCTATAATCCCAGTAAGTCTATATTATAGTTTTTAAATAAACTGTATTTCTACCTTTTCAGGTATATTGGCCATATGGAGAAATTTCTGCCAGGTTCTAGAAATAGATCTTCAGTGTCCCAAGACAGGACCACTTTCTTTGATATTAGCTAGTCATGTTAACTTCAGGCTTTTATTAAATCTTATAATGTTTCAGGAATTATGATGTGGGCTGAGACATTTTCCAATCTGTGGGACAACAATACTGAAATAAAATTTTCTCCTTCTCTAGTTATCTAGGGATTCTATAAAAATTGGATTTTATTCCAAGTTACTGCCTGAAAGTATGTTATTGCCAGAGTAATAAACTAAAGCATGGCATTAGGGCATAGAGCAAACTTTATATCCAGGAGACACCTACGAAGCCATCTAGTTCAAGGCAGTGCTTTCAGCCCTCGGGGCATTGTGGCTCAGAGACATTAAAGGATCTGCCTGAGATCACACCACAAATTAGTACCAGAGCTTGAATGAAAGTGTGGGTCTGATTCCTAGCCTAATGCTTGTCCACTCGAAGAGTGATAACTTCGTGTCCTCAAGAAGTCTAAAGTTTTTTCCCAGAGTAATCTAGAAGAATCATTTAGTAATACAGAAATAAGCTGGCATTTGATATGTCCGCAATTGACTATGTGACCCTGTATAGAAAAGGCATTAAACAAAACAACAGGTGTGATGAGAAGCTGGAAACAGGCCACGTCACGCTGTATGTACCCATCTGGGAGATAGTATAATTTCCACCTTACCTACTTTATGACTGTAGGAACAGCCTGTAAATATTCAAATCCCAAAGTGTTGGCTGCATTCCAGAACTAGCTGTGCCAGGACTCACAAGCTCTCTAGCTCTTTCAACCCCTGAGCCCTCAAATGGTCGCAGCAGAGGAGGAAGTAAGAAAAGAGCCCATCATCGTTGCAAACCAGAGAGAAACAGTTTAATCCCCAGCATTCAACAGCAAATGGAAGGACCTCCTGAATCATTTTTTACACCGAAAAAAAGCTAGCAGATAGAAAAGTGGGAGAGTGCATGACGTTCTACAACTTAATTGCTGGAAGATGGTTCAAAGGCCATTGTGTGCAAACTGCTGCTTTTAGAGGTGAGGAAACTGAGGCTGCCGTGGTTTCTCCAAAATCTTCAGCTAGTGGTTTACAGAAAAAGAGCTTAAGCCAGGGCTCCTGACATCCAGTCCATCTCAATACTTCAATAAAGTCAATTAACCCACCAGAGACTTGCTGGCCACGTGCCTGTCATGCACTAGACTAGGTCTCCATCCCTAAGATGGTTCCATCAATGCAAACCCAATATCTGCAGAACTTTCCCTCTTGAAAGCACCTGTACCTCTGATGCTAAGTGGTATATGAAAGATGGTCCTCGTGTTAAGGCAAAATCTCATCAGACAAATTCTCTAAAGAGAAAACTTCATCAGACTTGAAACTGAGGCCTTACTGGCCCCACACTTCCCTCGGCCGCAGACATCCTTTCTGTCTGCCTCTCAGCAATCTCAGCAACGCACTTGTGTGGTTCCTTGAACAAGTCCTTCCTGCTCTGCAAAAAAAGAAAAAGGAAAAGAAAAGAATAGATCTCAGTGTTCTTTTCACATCAGTCCTACAGAAGGAAGCTACAGCTGAAAAGCTATTCAATGTAGAAAAGACTTCCCATTCCATAACCAACATCCATAGATCATTTTCCATAGCAACTTGAAGATATAGATTCCAAATCCCAATGCATGTATCTGCTGAAACTGCTGATGCTTTCATTTGAAGAAGCCCTGAAGTGCTCCCCAGCTCGTGTGCAGCTTATAAAGCAGACGGGAAAGAGCCGCTGTGGCTGAAGATTCTCTCACAGCTGGCCTCAGACGTGGAGGCCTGTTTCAGAGATTCTCTGAAAAAAAAATTCTTCCTGGAATAATCCTTTATTCTTTCAGTGTAAAACTCTCAATTTTAAGACTGCTACACATGAGAATGAGAGGACTGGACTTTGGAATTTACTAACATTTCACAACCCAGTTTCATTTCTGTAATTCGGGAACAGCTCCTACTGAGCCCCCCAAAGGAGGAGAGTGTCCCTTGTAAGCACTGAAGACACAAAGTCTAATGGACACCAACGAGCTGTCAGTGTGGAGGCAAATGCACAGAAACGGAAACTTACTAGGTACGTTCCAGCAGTGGTAAGCAAATCCCAGTGCCAGTTTTGGCTCTGAGGTCACACATACCTGAGACTGAGTCACGACTCTGCCTCAATTTCTGTTTTGTAAAATGGGAATAAGAATAGAACTTATAGTGCTGTGGCAAAGATGAACTGAAATAAATGAATATAAAGCTATTAGCACCTTGCCTAGCAGACAATAAGAGCCCAAGAATGTTATCAACTATAATAATTATTATTGTTTGCTGATGTGGAGAGACAGGAGGATTTAGGCTAGAGAAGTAAGGTAGGTGCATGGGTGTTTATCAGTGATAATGTGTAGTAGAAAGTCTTGTGAAATCTCAAGTGCATGATAAGAAACTTCTCAGAAGAATAAAGTGCACCCTTCATTAGCTTACGTCACGGATGCTTGCACAGGTTCTCTGCTCTTTGGGAGACCTGACTGCGTGTGAGAGGAGAAGGAGCCACTGCCATAGCACGACACGTGCTGTGGAGTAGTGTTTGGAAGGGCCCTGAGTGCTAATGAATTTTGCTTCATGCTCGTTAAAGTGAAAGGCCAACAAAGCTAGCTCGGCTTTGTTTCTGAGTTGGCAGGCAACTGCCCTAACCTCAAGCACTGTTAAAGCATGTGAGTGGGCGTCCACAGCAGAGGCAGTAGACTGACTTGTAAATAAAAATGATCCATGTGTCACCTCGGGGCTTCTTTAAGGTGGAAAGCATCTCCTGAGGAACGAGAGAAGCCCACTGGCTCGACTGGCAGTTCCATCTATTTTTGTGGTTGTGCATGGTCACTGATCATTCTTAGCAAATGTGTTTAATTCGCATGATGCCACATTTAACTTTTTATGAAGTTGTTCTTTATATGCCTCATTCTAGCTCTTCAGAGACAACACAGCTATGTTTCAGTTTTTTTATTATTATTTCTATGTCAAAAGTAGGCATAACATAGTTCAATGCATACACAACAAACGGTGGTACAATAAATTGCTCCTTTACCCGAAAGTCAAATGCCCAGCTTCACCATAACATGGTTTGCATATACAGAATCTAAGGATTAAGAGTCTTTCAAGAGGTTCTTTCATGGGCAGAGGTTGTACAAAGTTACCACCAAGGTCCCTCACAACTCTGAGATTTTATGATTAAATAAATTCTATCATCTATGATTAAATATTCTACTAATGCTACATTCAAAATATATTTTCAATGGTCCTTACCAGATTCCGTTTTACTCACTTTTGAAAGGACATTTAATTTTTATAAGTGAGCTAATTAGCAAGCAAAAATAGTCTTGAATGATTGTAGGTGGCAGTACCATCCTATTACCCTCCTAAAAGCTAAGGTGACACCAATTAAATTGAGGGACCGATAATTCTCACTTATTAGTACACCTGTGTTCCTATTTAGGTACTTCTCCTGAATGCTCCTGGGGTCAGTTAAAATATAAAAGGGAACTAAACTCTGCTCATTAATAAAATCTAAAAGTTGAGCTTTCAGGCTCTATCTGCTAATTATTTCCTGCCACCACTAAGGCATTTTAAATCTGCACAGACAAGCACACAACAATGAACAGAGACTGTCTAGAAATGAGCCTTGAAGAAGAAAAGGTAAGTGACAGAGCAGGATCGACGAGCTCAGCAGCGCAGGGTCCTGCCAGCTCTCCCCGCGTCCCCGGGCCCCTTTAAGGGTCCGAGGCTGGCTGGCACTGCTCTGCTCTCTGGTGACCTGCTGTCATGAATGCCTCCTTGTCTGGCAACCAGAGGAAACAGCTCTCCTATTGTCAGTAACCTGATCAAGAGCTTTGGAAACAAGAAACAGAGCAGGTAACCATCTCCCTGCACGAGACCTCTGCACTTCGTACCCACTCGAGGTTTGAGAGCATGAAGATGTGACCTTTTCAGGTCTCATGTCCCCTGTAGGAGGCAGTGCCGGCTGGCACGGGGAGAATGCCAAGAGGGTCCTCCTACCTGGCTCCCATGCGGACAGGGTGATCGCCACGCAAAGCGCTGAGCCAGACTCATTTTGGGTACTCCAAGTAAAAGAGCAGTCACGAGTCTCCTCTACTTAAATGACCCTTTGTGCATGTGTCTGTCTGTCATTTAAAGGTACGACCAGGTGCTACCTGACAGGCTTTTCCTGGTACAGTAAACTCTTATTCATTTTCAGGTTTTTCCTGGCATTGGCATTCTAGTGGGACGGGATCCGTTGAATTTTTAAAAAATTTAACGTAATAATCGAGAGCATTGTATGATTCCAGTTTTAAAGAAGATGCAGTAACATGAATATTTCCTTACAATTCTCATAGCTAGTTAAAATAATAAACTGATAATTCTCTATTAAACAGGAAAGCAAAATTTAAAATGTTAATTGAGGATCTCATGCCACATGGCAGGAGATGTTTCATAGGGTAATCTTTTGCATTTTACCTGTTCCAAATATTTCAAAGGACACTATTCTCTCTTTCAATAATCTCTCTTTAAAAAGAAAAACTCACTTGTTCCTCACACACACTCTGTAACCTTCAAACCACGCCTTCCCTGAGAAGCCTTTCCAGATATCTTCCCAAGCGAAGTCAGATTTCTTCCTTATGTACTTATCATTTTCCACTTTTGTGCTTATGTTTATTCTCTTTTATATTAGTCCGTGGTTCATGCACATGATATTAAGAGATGCCATAGAAGTTCTGGTCAAATGAAATGAATTAAATGCTCTTATGTCAATTTTTCTCAAATTTACACTTTGGCTCACAATCTAAGAAGGGCTTAGTGCTCTTTACACTTTTCTGAAGATTGAGCACAAGTAAATCCCAGGTCCTCCAGGAAACCTGTGATTCCAGAGGATTTTACTTCTGAGTTTTCCCAGCTATCATTCATAGATAGAATAGAAGTAACGTCTGCTAACAGCTTTGTACCCACACCCCACCTTAGTGTCCACTCTGCCCCATCTGGGCCTACTAACCAGCGCTGGCGGCAGCGTTATAAATTAGCCATTGCCCCAGGCTGCTGTCTACCACAGCTGATGGGGCCAAGGGGAAAAAATGGTGTATATATTGGGGGTGGAGGTGGGGGAGGGCGCAGCCAGTCTTTTGCCAAATATTATGATCTCCTGTTGAAGCATCATTTATAAAACATATTTAATAGTAGAAAATGTAGTAGGTATTGACAAATATGTATTAGATCATTTCTAATCCTTGGGCTAATCTAGGAGTTCCAATAGAGATATGTGATTAGAGACCTATTACATGGCGTTCCAATATTATAGCGTGACCATGGTTGTGAAAACAGCATCTCTCATCACTCCAAATATTACTACAAGCAGCAAGAATTTTAAAAAAAATAAAAATAAAAATTTCATTTTTAGCAAATCTAGGAGAAAATAGATATAAACTGTAGACTCCAAAATATGCACAGAGACTATGAAAACCACTGCAATCAAGCAAGTCATATGAGAGGAAAGGAAAAGAAGAACGTATGGCTAAAGGGTGCAATGGTGCTTATTTCAGAAACTGTTGGCAAAATTAATCTTCCTGAAGGCAAGGGACTAATTCTGAAGTGCAAAAGTTGTATCCTTCATTTGCAATAATGGTTTCAAGAACGGAGATAGACAGGAAGGTTATCAAAGTCCTGCTGGGCCCAGATTGATTCAGAGAAGGTGGGACTACATAAAGACTCACACCAGTGAACCATATTTACAGAAACAGTCTGTTTCGGTGGCAACAAAGGAGAAAGCCTTTAGTGTGTGAAATCTGAAAGAACTCAGTCCCAGCCCTGTCCTCAAAAGGAACTTCCCACAATCTACTGATTCAAAAAAAAAATCAATTAGTGCAATAATAAATAATTACTGATTTATATAAAAACACTACAAGAAAAATCTATGGAAAAGAAAAGCAAAACTTACAAACACAAAAAATACACACCAAAAATTGTTGCCAAAGATGAGATGAAAACTGTGACCAAATGTTTTGCTATGAAACAGAAAACTTCATTAAGCTATCAAATGAAAAAACGGAAGATCCTGAAGCAGAAATAGAAAAACTCAGTTAAAAAAAAAAAACAACACCTCCAAGATTTTCAAAAAGAGAAACTGTAACCCAAGCGTTTTATAACCAGACAAACTGTGTTTCCTATACAGACTTGGGGAAGTTTTAAATACATGAGCACTCAGGGGATATTCGTTTTCGTGGGTGAACTATTAGAAAATGAACTTCAGTTGACCAAAAGATGGCTAGAGAAGATAAGACAAAAGAATTGAAATGACATTGACTACCACTAAGAAAACATGAGAATCAGGATAATGGAAAGAATGCCAATACCATATGACCTGGTGACATATAAAGAACATAACAGAAAGATGCAGCACAGAGTAGATCGGGCTGCTGCACATCTCTAAAAGTTCTCATTCACTAGACACGGACATGAACAGCAGCCTCTAGAGATCTACAGGCACAGCCCGCACAAACAGAGGTGGCCGTCCTGAGGATTTTCACTTAATTCACCAAGAGTCAAAGTTTATCATTTAAGGAATGATGTCATCAACATGGTAACTTAACACATTCTCTGAAAAAGCTTCCCCAGAGATGTAGTGGGTAAAAAGACAAACCCCATTTTCTTAGAACTCTGGAGGATGGTAGATTTCTTATTGTTTGCTAGGCACTGTGTTACATGCAAAAGGAAAAGGGTTCCCAGAGGCAGAAAAAAAGAGACCACAATAGAAAGGTTGGTAGAAATGTTTGCCTTTCCTCAATCCAGTTCCAGTAAACTGGACCTAAAAGCCAAACAGACTTTTCTGGAGTAACCCGGCTTTCTGTATTGATTCCCATCTGACTTCTCAGGATGGGATACCCTAATGGGGAAGACACCAGAGGCAGAAAAGCCTCACAGAAAAAGGGGGGATTAAACTGAACTGCTGTAAGATAGGGCATATCCTAGAACTGAAAAGTATAAGGAAAATGGGGTGCTGAGAGATGGAGAGAATTTAAACAAATCATAGGAGCTGGGAAGATATTGCACAAAAACAAACAGAACAGACCAAGATTCCCAGAGAAGGAACACAAGAAATGAAGTTCTCTCCTGGAGGTGAAACAATTGTACCAAATGTACAACCTTGAAAACTGCACTGCATATCCAGAACAAGAATCAGATGGAGAAGGGCTGATAAAATCTGAACAGTTAAACATGGGCTATTCTAAAGGTCTAGAATAAGT
Source organism: Tolypeutes matacus (assembly GCA_026826555.1). Lineage (NCBI taxonomy): Eukaryota > Metazoa > Chordata > Mammalia > Cingulata > Chlamyphoridae > Tolypeutes > Tolypeutes matacus. The sequence goes on along the minus strand of JAKSZT010053830.1, from coordinate 26,514,444 downwards.
TAGACCAAGCATCAAAGAAGAGCCTTAATACAAAGCCAATCAAAAATAAAGCCCTAGCAGGAGGAATAAAGAGTTAACTCATAGAGATAATCAGATGCCTAGACATCAGCAAAATATTAAGCCATACTAAGAAACAAGAAGATACAATTCAGTCAAGAGAACAAATTAAAATGTCAGAGAAGACTCAGAAGTTAGAACAACAAATAAAAGATGTTCATACAAAGCTCCTAAATCAATTCAAGGAGGTAAAGGAAAATGTGCACAAAGAGATACAGAATATTAAGAAGAAAATTTGTGAGTATAAAGAAGAATTTAAAACTATAAAAAGAAACATAACAAATTATGGAGATGAAAGGAACAATAGTAGAGATTAAAAATACACTAGAGATGGGAAGATGGTGTCGGACTAGGCAGACAGGGCTCAACACTCTCACAAAAACAACATAGAAAGAGCCTAAAGTTGTCTGAGGGCCCTGCTTTGGCAGTCAGCAGACCAGCACAGTGCTTCACCACTCCCATGAGGGTGAGGGACAGAGTGACGAACAACCTGAAGCAACAAACATGACTTACAAAATGCCCATGGTGGCCAGGAAGGGCTCCTCTCACCCACCCCCGAGATACTGAGCTGGGGCAAAACTCCTGGCTCACTGCAGGTGACTGAGAGGGGAACAGACATCATCTGCCCTACAGCGTTACAAGGGAACATGGAGGGGGACTTGGGGCTGTTGTTGTTGTTATTTTTTACAGTGAATTCAGCCGGCAGAGCCCACTTTGAACCTCAATTCTGACCAGACCAAGATACAGGAAAACACGGATTGAAACACGTCTGTGAAAAGGTGCACCGATGAGCAGCATCTACTGGTCAGTCTGCAAATTGCATGGGCAAAATCTGCTTTTGGTTCTCCTGAAGTCCTGGGAGAAAATCTGTGTCCCATTAGTGTGTTCCTGGCCCAATTTTATAACTTAAGCTGGGAAATTTTAAAGACTTAGAATAAATTGAATAAAATAACGAAGGAGAGCTGTGGGGGAAAAAAGCAACATGTAAGAGAGAGAAATTGGACATTAGAGTAAATTCACCAACATATTCAGATACCTAGGCATCAGCAGAAAATTATAAGCCACACTAGGAAACAGGAAGACATGGTCCAGCCAAAGGAACAAACCAAATATCCTGAAACGAACAAGATTTAAGACAACTAATGGTAATCACACAACTCTCCTAAATCAATTCCAAAAATTGAAAGAAAATATGAAAAAAGAGACAAAGGATATTAGGAAGACAGTGGGTGAGCATAAAGAACAATTTGAGTGCCTGCAAAGAAAAGTAACAGAACTAATGGGAATGAAAGACATGATGGATGAGATTAAAAAACCATTAGAGGCATGTAAGAGCAGATTTGAATTGCTCAAAAACAGAATTAGTGATTTTGAAGGCAGAACATCTGAATTGGAAAAGACAGGAGAACAGAAAGAGAAGAGAATGGAAAAAATGGAGCAAGGTCTCAGGGAATTGAATGACAATATGAAACACATAAACATACACATCATCGGTGTCCTGGAAGGAGAAGAAAATGAAAAAGGGGCAGAAAGAATATTTGAGGAAATAAGGACCAAAAACTTCCCAACCCTTATGAAAGACATAAATATCAATAACCAAGAAGGACAAAGCAACCCAAACAGAGTAAATCCAAATAGACCTACTGTGAGACACGTACTATTCAAAATGACAAATATCAGAGATAATGAGAGGATTCTGAAAGCAGCAAGAGAAAAACAGAGAATCACATAAAAGGGAACCTCAATAAGATTAAGTGCCAACCTCTGATCAGAAACCATGGAGGAGAGAAGAAAGTGGTATGATGTATTTAATGTACTGAAAGAGAAAAACTGCCAGCCAAGAATTCTGGATCCAGAAAAGCTGACTTTCAAAAATGAGGGTGAGTTCAAAGTCTTCACTGACAAACAAAAACTGATAGAATATATTACCAAAAGACCAGAATTACGAGAGATATGAAAGGGAGTGCTGCAGCCTGAAAGGAAAAACAAGGGCAAGAGACTTGGAGAAGAGTGTAGAAATGAAGATTATGAGGAAGGGTAAAAAGACAATAGTAAGATATGACAACAGAAAGCAAAAGGACAAAATTGATGAAGTAATGCCTTTACAGTAATAATGTTGAATAATAATGGCTTAAACTTCCCAATCAAAAGACATAGACTGATAGAATGGATTAAAAAAAAAAAAAAATGACATCTATATGTTGTCTACAAGAGACTCACCTCAGTCATCAAAAACCTCCCAAAAAAGAAAAACCCAGGAACAGATGGCTTCAGGTGAATTATACCAATCATTCTAAGAATCCTACTCAAACTTTTCCAAAAATCTGAAGAGGAGGGAACATTACCTAACTCATTCTAGGAGGCCAATGTCAGCCTAATACCAAAACCAGATAAAGATACTACAAGAAAAGAAAATTACAGAACAATTGCTTTTATGAATATAGATGCAAAAAGTCTCAACAAAATACTTGAAAACCAAGTCCAACAGCATATAGAAAGAATTATACACAATGATCAAGTGGGTTTTATCCCAGGTATGCAAGGGTGGTTCAACGTAAGAAAATCAGTTAATGTAATATACCACATCAGCAAAACAAAGGGCAAAAAAACCACATGATCTTCTCAATTAATGCATAAAAGGCATATGACAAAATTCAGCATCTTTCTTGATAAAAGTAGGAATAGAAGGAAACTAACTAAACGGGGTAAGGGGCATATATGAAAAGCTCACAACTAACATCATACTCAATGGTAAAAGTCAAAAGCTTTCCCTCTAAGATCTGGAATAAGACAAGAATGTGCACTGTCACAACTGTTTTCAACATTGTATTGGAATTTCTAGTCAGAGCAATTAGGCAAGAAAAAACATCAAATGCATCCAAATTAGAAAGAAAGAAGTAAAACTTTCATTATTTGCAGATGATGTATCCTATATACTGAGAGTCCTGAAAATCTACAACAAAGCTACTAGAGCTAATAAACTATTTCAGCAGAGGAGCACAGTGTAAGAGCAACATGCAAAAGTCAGTATAGTAATGGGCAAAATGAGGAGAAATCAAGAAGAAAAATTCCATTTACAATAGCAACTAAAATAATCAAATACCTAGGAATAAATTTAACCAAGGATGTAAAGGACTTATACACAGAAAACTAGAATGCATTGCTAAAAGAAATTAAAGAAGATCTAAATAAATGGAAGGATATTCCATGTTCATGGTTTGGAACATTAAATACTGTTACGATGTCAATTCTACCCAAAATGATTTACAGATTCAATGCAATCCCAACTTTGCAGAAATGGAAAACCCAACTATAAAAATTATTTGGAATGGTGAGGGACACTGGATAGCCAAAAAAAAATGTCTTGAAAAAGAAAATGCAGTTGAAGGCCACACACTTTGACTTTAAAACATTTTACAAAGCTATGGTGGCCAAAACAGCTTGGCACTAGAAGGATAGATATATCAACCAACGGAATCGAATCGACAGCCCAGAAATAGACAGTCACACCTATGGCCAATTGATTTTTGACAAGGCTGCCAAATCCACTCAATTGGGAAAGTGTCTCTTCAACAAATGGTGCTGGGAGTACTGGTTATCTACATGCAAAAGAATGAAAGAGGACCCCTATCTCACACCATATGCAAAAATTAACTTAAAATGTATCAAAACCCTAAATATAAGAGCCGGGACTATAAAACTCCTAGAGAAAATGTAGGGAATCATCTTCAGGATCTGGTGTTAGACAATGGTTTCTTAGATTTTATACTCCCAACACAAGCAACAAAAGAAAAAAAACAAACGAGACCTCCTCAAAATTAAAAAAAACTTTTAGGCTTCAAAAGACCTTGTCAAAAAAGTGAAAAGACAACCTACTCAATGGGAGAAAATATTTGGATACCATATATCTGATAAGGGTTTAATATCCAGAATGTATAAAGAAATCCTACAACTCAACAATAAAAAGACAATCAACCCAATTAAAAATGGGCAAAAGACTTGAATAGACATTTCTCCAAAGAAAATATACAAATGGCTAAAAAGTACATGAAAAGATGTTCAACATCACTAGCTATTAGGAAAATGCATATCAAAGCCACAGAATTTTTTAAAGTAATGCTTCCATAATTTGTCAAGCTACCTTTGTCTATTATTTTATTTTTTGAAGTTGAAATACAGTTTTAAAAAAAACATGAGATATCATTTCACACCCATTAGAATGGCTATTAAAGAAACAGAAAACTACAAGAGTTGGAGAGGATGTGGAAAAATAGAAACACTTATTCATTGCTGGTGGGAATGTGCAGCTGCTGTGGAAGACAGTTTGGCAGTTTCTCAAGAAGCAAAATATAGAATTGCCATTTTACATGGCAGTCCCATTACTAAGTATCTACCCAGAAGAACTGAAAGCAGGGACTAGAACATATATTTGCACACTGAAGTTCATAGCAGCATTATTCACAATTGCCAAGAGATGGAACCAACCCAAGTGTCCATCAACTGATGAATGAATAAACAAAGTGTGGTATATATTTAAGATGGGATATTATTCAGCTATAAAAAGGGATGAAGTCCTGGTGCATGCAACGACATGGATGAGCCTAGAATTCATTATGCTGAGTGAAATAAGCCAGGTACAAAAGGACAAGTATTGTATGATATCACTGATATGAAATATTTATAATAAGCAAACTCATAGAGTTAGAATATAGCTTACCAGGGGATAGACTGGGGTAGACAATGGGGGGCTGCTGCTTAATTTGTACAGAACTTCCATTTAGGTTGATTGTAAAGGTTTGGAAATGGATGCTGGTGATAGCACATTAGCTCACGTAATTAACAGCCGTCAACTATGTATATGAATGTGATTGAAACAGGAAATTTGGGGTCATGTATGTTACTAGAATGAAAGTTAGAAGACAAGACATGGAACTGCATACACAGTGAACCCTGTGTGGATGATGGACGGAGGTTAATAGTACAAGTATAAGAACGCTCTTTCGTGAATTATAACAGATGTATGACACTAACACAAGGTTTAATAATAGGGTGGTATACAGTAAAATACACTAATATAAACTATGGACTATAGTTTTTAGTTTTTATACTAAAATTTTAATATTCTTTTATCTATTGCAACAAAGGTATTACACTAATGCAAAGTGTCAACAATGGGGTGGTATGTGAGAACATTGTATTTTTATGACTTTTTTTATAAACCTACAAATTCTCTGATTAAACATAATAATTTTTAAAAAGACATTTGTTGGGACATTTACAAATGGAATATAGAATGGAAGTTTTATATCAACATTAATTTTCTTGAACTTGATAACTGCAGTTTTAAGGTTACATAAGCGAATATCCTTTTTTGGAAGTATTTCTGTTCAAGGAGTGTGATGTGTATGATGTGTGCAATCTGCTCTCAAATATTCAGGAGAAAGACGATTGAATAGATAGACAGACAGACAGACAATGATAGGACAAAGGTGGCAAAATGTTAAAATGGTGGATCTGGGTATCTGGGGGGAGTGGAGTATGTTGGATTTCTTTGTATGGGGTTTCTGTTATTTTTCAACTGTCCCTGTAAGTCTGAAATTATTTCAAAATAAGTTTAATATAAAAAGCATATCATTTAAAGCTAACAAAGTTTTAGAAACATAAGCATATTTAACAGTAAAATTGAAAATACTAGGATTGATAACGTTGTTGATAAATTCCAGTGGTGACAGGAAGGGAAAGAAGGAGTAGAGAGAGGAAACAATTATAACAGGGAATAAATGGATTATTAAAAATATTATATGAAGTTTAATTTAAAAGGTAACCACTGAGCAAGTACCCAAACAAATCTATATGAATCAGGGTTCTCCAGAGAAATAGATCAACTTAAGAGATTTATTTATTATAGAAATTGGCCCATGTGACCATGGGGATTGGCAAGTCTGATTTCATCAGACAGGCTGCAAGTTGGAAACTAGATGGCATTGAATTCCCCAGGAGAAGTCAGCAATTTGGGGTGGTAATAATTCCCCAGGAGAAGCTAGATATCTGAAGTGGAGATAGAAATTCTTTCTCGTTGTTGAAATCCTCAGTTCTTGCTTTAAGGCCTCTGACTGACTGAGGAGACTCCCTTCGTTGCTGAAGGTAATCATCTGCATTGATTGTAGATGTCATCAGCCATAGATGCGATCAACTGCTAATAATTTAAATCCACAAAATACCCTCACAGTTACAATCAGGCCAGTACTTCCTTGATCAAACAACTGGACATCATAATAACCTAGTCAAGTTGACACACGTAATTAACCATCACAATATCTGTCAGAATTGTTCACAAATAAACAAATAAAACTATATAGTGAAAGACTTCTAAAAATTTTAAACACATGAAATCTAACATGAGACAAAAGACTAAGAATAACTATTACATCATGAAATGTAAATGTATTTTATATATATCAAAAAATCATTAAAATATTACTAAAGGACACAAAAAAAGAATTTGACCAGACTTCCAGAATGGCTATGAGAGAAGCTCAGCAGCTTCTTCTCTCCCCAGTGAAACAACCACTTAACTGGTGAAAATTATAAAACACAACTGTTTAAAGTCTCTGGAAATTGTGCATACAGCAAATCATGAAGCATTTATTCAAGAAAATCTCCTAAATGTCAAGAAGAAGTTTGTGGCATGTGAGCCAGAACCTACTCCCATCCCCTTGCCTGCTTCCACATTACAGAAGATCTACTCCATGCAGTATAGCCAAGCAGATGGAAGCTCCATATTTCCCCATTTCCCAGGCAAAGGGCCACAATTTCACCCCAGGAAGGGCAGGTTTCCAGCATCACTCACTCCCAACTCCCAGCCCTGGTGCAGAAGCTCTGTGCCAGGAGACCGTGACTGAGAAAACAGGGGCTCTGATTAGTAACTCTCCAGCACACACTTGTAGGGTGGAGGTTTCTCCCTGGAGGGGCAGGGCAGGCTGCCCCCAAATCCCACAATGTGGTGTGAAGGTGTCACTTGGGAAGAAGCGGGCTGCCACTTCCTATCCCCTGTTCTGGTGCAGTTTTACAGAGATTCTGACCACAGTGAGAGGAAGACAGGAAGACTGACAGCTCTGCAACTCTGCTGAGGGGGGTGACTTTATTTGGAATAAAATATGAAGTATTCATGCCTTAATACATTGTTGAAAGCAATAGAAGTCTTAGGGGCAAGCAACTAAAGAAAGCCAATTGCAACTTGAAACTAGCAAGAAAAACAAGAGCAGCAATGAAAATATGGTGAACTAATTAGAAGTTTAACTAACAGAACCCAGGAAAGAGACAGCTGTAAAGGTCCTTGATTGGATCACAGTTATCCCCGCACCTCCGGAATGCACCTCCGGAATGCTATGCACATGTGCTAAGCTGTACGCTCTGAGGAGCAAACAGAGCAGACATTTGGGGGCTATTAGTCCCTGGATGAATGTGGTGAAGCCTTATTCCCAAACCACACACAGATATACTGGCAAAGGGAAGGAGCCTTACTAGGTCATGGGGCTTAACCATAACCTCTGAACAATAGCTAGCTAAATATTAAGCTATACTGAAAAACTGGGCAGTAACAGTAGAGGTTTCATAGTGCAGGAGAAATAGATTCCACATAATTAGTTCAAACAAAGTACTAAAATAAACCAGCAAAAAATGGCAATGTCAACAAGCTCTGGAGGTTGGGGAGACTAGTCAGAATTCATACTTGCTACAATACAGTCTCTTAAATGTCCAGTTTCCAACAAAAATTTATGATATGCAAATAAACAAAATAGTGTGACTCTTGTATAGGAAAAAAACAGACAATAAAAATTCCCAAACTCCTTTTGAATGGGTTCCAGATGTCAGATGTAGCAGACAAAGATTTCAAACCAAGAATTATAAATATATTCAGAGAACTAAGAGAAAACATGTTTAAAGAATTAAAGGGAAGTATCATGACAATGATTCATCAAGTAGAGCCAATAAAGGGATAGAAAATTACTAAAAGGAACCAAATGGAAATTCTGGAGTTGAAATGTACAATAAGTGAATGAAAAATTCACTAGAGGGGTATGTTAGAGTTCTCCAGGGAAACAGAACTGATAGGAGATGTGGTAGTTTGAGGCTTTTATGGACCCCAGAAAAGATCATGTCCTTAGAGCAAATCCATTCCTGGGGCTGTAAACCTATTGCATGTGGGACCTTTTAATTAGATGACTTCAGTAGGGCATGCCCAGCATGGGTCTTGATTCTCTTACTGGAGCCCTTTATAAAGGTGATGAATATGGAGAGACAGAGAGAAACCCCCAGGAGCGGGAGAGAGAGAGTCCCAGAAGCCAGAAGCTGAAATCAAAGGAAGCTGGGAGACAGCAAGCCACAGAAGTAGAGAGAAAGGTGGAGGAAGCCAGAAGCTGAAAGCAATAAGACCTGGAGAAGAAGGGAGAGACAGAAGATGCTGCCATTGTGCCTTGCCATGCAACAGAGGAGTCTAGGATCGCCAGCAGCCAGTCTTTGGGGAGAAAAGCATTTCTTGATGAAGCCTTGATTTGGACATTTTCATGGCCTCAGAACTGTAAGTTTATAAATAATAAATCCCCATTTTATTTTATTTTGCTATTGGCAGCCTTTAGCAAAGTAAAACAGGAGATATATATTTAAATAATATTATGTAATTTATTATAGGAATGGGCTCGTGCAACTGTAGGGATTGGCAATTCTGAATTCCCTAGGGTAAAGCTATAAGCCTGGAAGTCTGATGAAGGCTTTGATGAATTCCCCAGGATAAGCCAGTTGGCTGAAGTAGAGGTGGAAATTTTGCCTTCTGACTGCTGAAATCATTTCTTTAAGGCCTTCCACTGATTGGATGAGACTTCTCTCATTGCTTAAGACAATCTTCTTCGTTGATTGTAGATTTAATCAGCCATAGATGCCATCAACTGTCTGAGGATTTAAATCTATGAAAAACCCTCACAGTAACAATCAGGCTTCTGTTTGCTTGTCCAATAACCGGATACCATAACCTAGCCAAGGTGACAAATGAATTTAATCATCACAAGGAGCTTAACACTAGCTCTGAACTGGCAGAAGAAGAATCAGAAAACTTTAAAATAGACCACCAGAGGTTTTTATTCCGACATAGTAAAGAAAAAAGAATAAAAAGGAACAGAGCCTCAGAGAACTGTGGGACGCCATTAACCACACCAGCACACACATAATGTACCAGAAGTAGAGAAGAAAAAGGCAGAAAAAGTAGTCAAAGAAATGATGGCTGAAAATTTTCCAAATGATGAAAAATATTAATCTCTACATCCAAAAAACTCAACAAACTCCAGGTAGGATAAACGCAAAGAGATCCACAGCTAGGCTTATCAGAGTCAAAATGTTGAATGCCAAACACAAAGAGAAAAACTTGAAAGCAGAAAAAATAACTCATCATGTACAAGGGAATACCAACAAAATTAACAACTGACTTCTCATCATAAACATAAAGACCAGAACCAGTAGGATGAATTATTTCAAAGAACTTAAAGAATTTGATCAAGTATAAAGACATATTAGGCTATTGGATAGAAAATTCAAGTTAAGAAAGTTGAATACTTCTATGCTAATTTATAAAAAGATTTTTAAACTAGATAAACTGGTTCTAAAGTTCACATAAAAAATAAAAACAAACAAGAATAGCCAGGATATCACTGGAAAAGAAGAACATGAGGAGAGCCTAACTGAATAACAAAAAAACAAAACAAAACAAAAAAAACACATTTCTGTATTTAAACAGGACAGTATTAGCACATGAATATTCAGACAATGGAACAGAATGGAAAGTCCAGAAAGAGGTACAAATGCATGTAGAATGTATGATGCTGAGAATAACATATATTTATTAAATGACCATTGAATACCAGGTATTGTCCTAGAAGTGTTCATGTATTAACTAATATAATCCTCACAATAACGCTATGAAGTAGTTACTATTATTATCTCTACTTTGCAGCTTAGGAAACCAATGTACAGAGCAGATAAATAACTGACCCAAAGTTACACAACCAGTGTTGAGCCAGTGTTCTTAATCACTACACATTTCATCTCTAAGTCAAGAAGGTAAGGATGATATCTCAAATCATGGGGAAGAGATCGAATATTCAATAAATGGTGTTGAGACAATTAGGTATATATATGAAAAAAATTAATTTGGATACATTTCTCACATCATGTAGAAGAATAAATTCCAGATACAACAAATATTTAATTATACATATAAATAAAACCATAAAGTAACATAAAATAGCATGAAGAATTCCTTTAAAATCTGGGAGTAAGAAAGCCCTTCTAACTATTTCTGAATATCCAGACTCGATAAAAATTAACATTTTACTACACAAAAAGAAAAAATATCTATATGGCAGAAAATAATAATAAGCAAAATCAAAAGACATAACAAATTATAACTATATCACAGATAAAGAGAATCACCCTAATATATAGGAAGTTCTTAAAAATCAATAAGAGAAGGATTAAGATCAATAGAAAAGAGGTCCAAAGATTTAAACTCCTCAGATAAATTCAAATGACTCTTTGACAGATGTCAACATCAGCTATAAAATGAGAAATGCAAATTACATCACCCTGAGATACCATATAACAAAACTCCAAAGTTTTATAGGATACACCATCAGTGAGGCCGTGAATGATAAACTTTTACTACCCCTATGGAGGGCAATTAGTATCTATGGGTTACCAATGCATATACTGTTTTACAGCACAATTCCGGGTCTGAGTTTACCCAACAGATGGAAGTCCTTGAACACGTGCAAAATAATGTATGCGTAAGTGTATTCATTGAGGTATCGTTTCAAAGGCCTGGAAACAACCTTACCACTCTTCAGGAGGGGACGGGTTAATTAAATTTAACAGTTCAATGCACTGTTATGCAATCATTAAGAAATAGATGCATAAACTCTATACACTGAGTAATATAGAAATTTGTTTAGAGAAAAGCAAAGGTTAGAACAGTGTGTCTGGTATACTATCTTTTATGTACAATGTGGGAATATAAGCCTATGCATTTGTTTTTGCTTGTATGCAAATAGAAACTCTGAAAGTATCCTAGAGGTGCGGACCACGGGAACTGGATGGGTGGAGAATAGGTGTGAGAGTGGAAGAGGGACTTTTCATTGGATACTTTTTAATACTGTTTTTCTATTTAAAATGTGGTTGGTGCTAATAGTCTGATGATATTATCTTATAATCTGTAACAAATGTTCCAGCACAATGGAGGGGTGTTGTACGGGAATTCTACACATGTGTATGATTGTTTTGCAAGTTCACAACCTCTGTAATAAAATATATTTTTAAAAAGCGGGGTGGGTTGGTGGAAAAATACAGTAATGTAAGATAGGGACTATAGTTAGTAGTAGGATTTTGAGGATGCCCTTGCATAGTTTGTAACCAATGTTTCACAACAATACAAAGTGTTGGTGGAGGGATGATGTACGAGACCCCCATATGATGTTATGTACATTTATTTTGTAAGTTCACAATCTTTGCTATACACTTATTGTTTATGCATGTTCATGTATGAATGATATACTTCAATAAAAGTATTAAAAAATAAAATAAATAAAATGTACACTAATATTTTCCTAAAAATAAATTAAAGCTTAAATAAAATACAACCTGAAAAATTAAGAGGATATAGGTCAAATAATCCACTCCCCCTGGGCAGTCGCCGCTCCTTCCCATGAAACCTCTAAAGAAATAAACCTACCGGGAACAACCGCAAAGAAAGGCAACCTTTCTTTCCGGAGGGGATTTTGGCTCCAACCCCGCAGGCTGAGCCACATGGAAAACCCTGAGCCTTGTGGAAAGAGCTCAGTGGATTGCTTCCTCCTGGAAACAAATCCGGATCTTGGGGTTACACGCTCCCAGGACCCGAGAAGGGGTGGCAGGGAGTGCGCAGGAGGCCGCTGGAAGGGAAGGACGGAGGCCCGCTGCTCCCGAGGCCCTGCTGGGGGACCCGTCCTTGCCGCAACGCGGGACAGCGGCCTCCCTTGTCCCCTGCCCACGAGCAGCATTCAGCGCTAGCACGGGGGGCAAGGCAGGAGGGGCTGGAGGAAGGGCCTTGGCTCCCCGGAGAGGCTGCCTGGACAGTTCCCGAGGATTCCTGCAGGACTTTCACTGCCTACAACATCCCTGGACTTCATGTTTGCTACCGATAAATATTTACGTACATATAACCTACAGGAGTCGAATCTAAAATGCACCCATTTCTTGTAACTTAAAAAAAAATCCATTTTTGAAACAGGTGGAAAAGTAATTACAGATAATACAATACACACGCGGTTACAGCTTAAATTTTTAAAGGGGCATTTTTGCATTCTAGGATAGATACAGAAGCTGTTTGCCGTGAGGCTCTCGTGAGCTGTCTAGTCAAGCACTTACATACTACTAAATGGCACTTTTCGGGTGAAACCAGCAAGCACTGAACCTGTATTCATGGGTTATTTCTTAAATCTATTTGATCCATGTTAGCACGAGAGGGTCAAAGATTGAATATTTCCAAGTTTTGCTCTTCAACTTCCATCACAAATTCACACGAATTAGAAATTTCTATGTAGGGTAATAATTTATATAACATAACCTGACATTATCTACGGTCCTTGGAAGGTGAGGATTCTAGAGAGCCAAAAATTCTAGATAATTGATGACTACACCTTTAATCAACAACGGTTTTCTTTAAATATTTTGGATGAAATCTTTTTAAAGAATTTCCAAAGCGTAAAGATAATATTGCCCACTGACTTGGAACATGGCTTATATTTTCTAGATGACCCAGTTACCAGACGAACATTAGAGTATATAGATAATACACAATCGATGGAATCAGCAATATCCCTGTAAATAAATAGAGATAAGTGCATACAGGAGATCTAGGAAGGCCTATTAAAGTAAGTGGTGTCATCTGCACACCAGCTCATTCACCTGTCTCGTCGATTTTTGTCTCCCGTACTTCTTGTCAGTGTTCTAAGTAGCACCTTACCTCTCTATTACTAGTTTTCTCATTTACATCATCTAAGGACTTGGAGATCATTTATTGAAACATCTTTAAATATTTCAAAGCTAAGCTTTGAAATAAGGGCTGAGGGATTCACTTTTAAGCCACATGCATTTGATTTTGATGCAGGAACTTTGAGACTCGCCTTTGGCCGTGCACAGACTTTGTTGCTTACTGCTTCAGGCTACATCCAATAGAAGAGTGGAAAGATTGCTAAATACGATGTTGGACTAGATTAGGCATCACTGTATAAGAAAGGTCTGCCCTATTGTCTTTACGCCTTTTTTATAAAAAAGAGACTTTAATGGGTAGAGTTGATGGTGACACATATGAGTATAACTAACTCAGCTGGTTTATAAATGGGATTGTGGCTGAAAAGGGTAGTCTAGGGATATAAATGTCCATTGAAAGGAAGCTAGAGAATAATCTAGGGACTGAATAACATAGTAAACCAAGAAGTGGATGAGAATTGTGGTTAATAATACAAATACAAGAATGTTCTTCTATGAACTAGAACAAGTGTACATCACTATTACAAGATGGTAAGAATATGGAGATGCACAGGAAAAATCCGATTAATGTAATTTATGGACTATAGTTAACAGCAATACTGTAATAATCTTGCATTAATGTCAAAGAAGCTACTGTGTTAATAATCGGGGAGATATGGAAAAAATATACCAAATGTACACTATGACCCATAGTTAGTGGTAACAGTCTGATAATGTGCTCTCATAATCTGTAACAAATGTTCCACAACAATGCAGGGTTAGGGTGTAGGGTGTTGTATGGGAATTCTGCATGTTATGCATGATTGTTTTGTAAGCTCACAACTTCTCTAATAAACATATACATAAATTCCATCTGCACAGCCAGGGTTGGATGAAGAAACTTTTCTTTTCTAGAGCTATGGTTATGTCACATCTGAAGGGCCTGAAGGCTGAAAGGTAGATAATTGAATATAAATGAATCATCAGTACAAAGAAAGACTAGGAAGATTCTATTATAAGTTTTGAGAACTGGGGTATAACACAAGGAGAATGAAAAGCCGAGGGTGGGGGTATCTACACGAGGCCTGGTGGACAAATAGGAGATGGGTCTATGAAAATACCAGGGGACGCGGTGTTGTTTGTAAATGGGCGTCCGTGTGTCCTCTGTAAGATGACACTCAGGCAGTCCAGCTCCACCTAGTAGCTGATGGAATATAAGAAAATCATATTAAATGATCTGAAAAAGGGGGTTTTTACAAAAACATAAAATCACAAATAACGTAATTAATAAGTAAAATAAAAAATGAGGTGAAATATAAGGCAAAAGGAAGGAAAGAAAAGATACAGTCAGGCATAAAACGCATCACAACGCATGCCAAGCAATCCTCTACGTTTGCCGGAGATGAGTATACTTTGATTCTATGCTTTGTGGTCATCTAAAGAAGGAAACAAAATCATATTTTCCACTTAGTGCAAATAAAACAATTGCTTCAGTAAAGAGCAAGTTTTCCAGATAGTGAGTCCAGAAAGCAATTTTTCCTTAGTTCCTCGTCAAGAACTCACATAAAAATAACACCCTCCACAACTTTACAGGAGACAGAAAGTTAAGTTTTGCTGGACTGTTTTTATCAAATCCTATGACTTAGGTCTAAACAATTTTTTGTCTTCACAACTCAACAAACAATTCTTAGGGAAAAGAAAAGGGCTAGCTCATTGAAAACACTTCGGGTGGCGCCAAGGGATCGTTACCAAGCGCCAACCCGTGACGCATTTGGAAACAGACCTTGACCAAAATGGGGAGATGTTAAATAAAAAAAGAGTGTTTATGGCTAAGAGATTTCAAAGTGAGTCGGGAGATCATTCTGCAGGTTAAGCTTATGCAGGTCTCAGGCAGACTCCACAAACTTCCACTGTAAACAGAACTTCAAACAAACATGCTCCCCAGGGCTCTAGGGACATCCAGAGCCTCCTGAAATCAGCACCCACTCGGCAGGCCCTATCTGGGGATGTAGGATAACCTCTGTCAGCCTGAAGCAGACAGAGCAGACACTGTCCCAAATCCCTCAGGACTGAGGAATGAACAGAACACAAAGGAGGAGAGCAGTCACCGACCAAAACAGACTCGTGGTTTCTGTAGTTATGACTTGTGTTCACTGAAGTACTTGTAACACTGATATGCAGATGGTGGTTGCCAGGGCTTCAGAGGGGAGGGGGAGGGAGGAACAGGTGGAACCGGGCACTTTTAGGGCCGTGAACCTGTTCTGTAGGATACCGCAAAGGTGGACACATGACATTGTACGTTTGCAGAGCCCATAAAACTGTGCAGCACAAAGTGCAAACTATCAACTACAGACCTCGGTTAGTAGCAATGCTTCAATTTGGTTCATCAATTGTAACAAACGTACCTCCATGATGTAAGATGTAAGTAACTGAGGGAAATGTGCGTCTGGACGGGGGGTTATATGGGAATCCCCTATACTTTTGATGTCACTTTTCTGCAATCTGTGCAAATGAACCATGACCTACCATCAGACCTAGAAACCCTGGTCCACTACCTGCAGTAATCAGCTGTCCGTTGTCTATAGCAAACATCCCAGAAAAATCAAACCACTGTCCCTGTAACAATCACCCCAAAAGAGCCAGGACCCAAACAACTGACAGCTTCCCTAAACTGTGCCACTACTTCCAGTGTAGGGCCAACTGGAGAAGGCCAGGCACACAGGAGCCGCTCTAGGTAGCCCACCTCCAGCTCCCCATGCCAAGGGCCGCCAACCCCAGCGCAAAGCTTTCCTGCCCCTGCTGCCTTTGAGTCTCCGCCAAACACAGGTGATGGTGGCTGACTCCCTTCCAAAAGCCTTTGTTCTCATCTGGGTGTTGTGCGCTGCCACAACATAAAAGCAGAACCAACAGCGGGTCGTTGTGGCGCTCCTGCTGGCCCAGTGGCAGGGTTTGTGACGCTCCTGGCACAGCGAGTCACTCAAGGTGCTTGACAAGCTCCCCAAGGAACCCCCCCTCACCCACCACTCCTCATCATAGCAGGGAAATCATGAGTTAGGCCAACGGCACAGCAGGAGCCCCATCGCTATCCCAAATACTCTCCTAAAATATGGTTGTCCATGATGAGCTTTAGAACGAGGGAGAGAGAGAGAATTCATCAAAAGGAGCAAACCATCTGTTAAAGGTGTTGCCGTCAGTGGCTAATGGGTGAAGCAGCCTGGAAGAAAGCACTAGCTTATTGCCCAAGGCATCGCCCAACATAAAGAGGGAAAGAGTGGGGCAACTCCAACATATGAAGACAGTGCTACTCTTGTCTGCCTCTGAAAGCCAGCCAAAATGTCAACACTGGCTGCTTATGTTTTCTATATAAACATGCAGCATTAGCATTTCCCCAGAGGATAGAGTAGAAAATTGCTCATAATGAGGTAAGGCTTGGAATTATAACACAAACAGTGGTGTGCTTGAGCAAAGCCAGAGTATCTAGTGCAAACAATGGCTCAATTGTCGTGCAGTGAAAGGAGACCCAGATCTGCAATGCCCAGGGGCCTGGAAGGATAGCTATTACACAGAAATTGTGTACGTATCCATTTTCCTGTGTGTTAGAGAAGGGAGTTTAACCTTGACTCCAAGAGTTCTGCAGACACAAATGCCTAAAAGTAACTTAGCACTCAATTGGATAGGTCTGCACCTCCTGGAAAGATGGATGACTCTCAGCAATTAATTTTTAACAATATAGCCAAAAATGAGTATTAAATATTCATTAAGCTTAGCAGTCACAGTTCTAGAGAGGAGTGCCAGGCTCACAGCTCTTAGAATGCAAACCACTAAAATGTGCAGACTGTAATGTATAAATCACTTTGTTCAGCACCAGCACCATGTCATTAAGTAATGAAGTACTTACAAAATACTTTTTTGGTGAAAGTGATAAGGAATCAGAACTCTCAACTGCAGGAGACTGATAACTACCTCAAACCAGCAAATCCCCAAAAAAAGCAATTGGCAGCTCCGAGCGCGTGGGTAGAGCGGGGCCTCGACCTACAGCCAAGGCCTGAAAAGGGATCAGGAGCTCGTTTTCTAGGTCTTTCATTCTCACCTTTTTTGGTGTGTTGGTTCCATTTTCTCCAACCCGAGTGGTACTTCTTCCCCACAGCATGCAATAGAACTGCCAGCAGCTTTCTGCTAGCACCTTTCTAAACTGAGATGGAAAAGCTCTCTTCCTGCACTTTCAGTTGGTGAAGTTCTGGAGAAGTTCTGTGTTTGGTCGACGGGGACCACCTGGCTACTCTAGGGCCAATCCTTAGAGCCAATGGTGTGGCCTTGTATCACTGCCCGAGTTGGACCATTTTCCTACACTCAAAGTGAGGGACAAAGATTAATGACTGGATTGAGAGAAGCAAAGGAGTTCCTGAAAAATAAGTAAAGTGCATTTACCTAGCGAAGTGGGGAGAAGTAATGAACCAAATGAACCACTGTGCTGATAATTAAATAGAACTCTGTATGGGGCCCCATTTTCTGCTCCTGTTAGGAAGGAGAGTAGGAGATGGGACTGCCAAACAGTAGGGCTAATTTTAAAAATACATATGTAAAATCTTATATCTAAATGAGCTTTACTTTTCAAAAAAGTCATCACCTTCAATGGCCAACTTCTTACAGTGATGCTGAAAACATTTCTAAACTAAACAATTTGGGATTGTCTTCAGATATTGTTTGAATTGTTATAAGTAAAAGCCTTATTAATTTCTGGTTACATGGCAATGAGGAATCAACCTTATACACATTAATCAGTTATGGGTGACATTTAGTTACTTCCAAAAATCATAAATTCACTCAAACAATGAAGATTTGCCACCACTGAGACATCTTTAGAAAGTGTGCCATAGAATCAGGGAGCAATTCCATAAGGTTTCCAGAACTGTTTTGTGATTGTTTTGTACAGTGATCAATGGGGGCATAGAATAAGAAAATAGCCACTCATAGTGACTATACTAAAGGACAAACTTTTTTTGGTATTTAAGATATTAGTCTATTTGTTAGTTTAAAGAGTCATTATGAGTATTGTGGTGGCTATTCCCAAATCTACATACCCTACAAAGTACAAGATGGGTTTAGTTGTAACTCTCCCACCCCAGGAGTTTTTAATACCCATAGGTGACCTGGCAGACCCTGAAGACTTGGTCCATATACACCGATGGCCAGTGTAACATGAAACGTAGGTGTACCTAAGGTCTGCCCATGTGGTACAGGCACCTTTTCCCCATCTTCCTGATACTTAACACAGTAATCAATTTCCTGCATACTTGCTGCCTATCGAGGCTACTTGCACTGATAATGTTAAAATGATAATCAGAATTCATACCACTGTGGACGAAGCACCACAGGAATTTCATAAATGAAGATAAATACGTGAAAGGAACTTAAAAAAAAAAAAAAAAAGACCTGTTCAACATAGCAGTCCTTCATTACAAATGAGAAGTCCAGCTTAGACAACAGAATGTCATTCTCTGACGGTTCTGGAGGACAGAAATCAAGTGCGGGCAAGGTCACATTTCCTTTGAAAGGGGAGGGTCTGCTCCATGCTGCTCTCCTGGCTTCTGGTGGTAGCCCACAATCCATGGTGCTTCTTGGCTTTGGCAGCACAACGCAGTCTCTTCCTCCACCACATGGCCATCTCTCTCTGTCTCTCTCTTACTGTGTCCAAATGTCCTCTGCTATGAGGACGCCCTAATCCGGTTTGGCCTCACCTTAATAACTTCCTCAAGATCCTATTTCTAAGTAGGGGCACACTCATGGGACTGGGGGACAGGATTTAAACATATCTTTTTGGGAGATACAATTCAACCCTAAACATCTCGGCCAAGTAGTCTGTTCTGTCTGCTCCAGATGTGAGAATCAAAGAGAATTACGTGGTCCAAACAGAAAGACAACCCATGAGATCTACAGAAAAGACACATGACTGTTGCTTCCCAGGTCACTGTTCACAGCCCATTTATAAGTCTGCTTCCTAGAAAACATGACACTTGCAAGACCAAGAGAGAGAATGTCCAGGCACTCATCAGTCCACATACCCACCACTGACATATCCACCCATAGGAAACCTACAGTATTTTACTCTATGGAGCAAAATTGCCTACAGAATGGAGAAAAGCTTCAGAACACTAGATATAAGATCTTATTAAGTTCACTAAGGTTTCAGTAATTTTTATTTTCCCACTTCCATAGACAGTATGGATTTAAAGCTGATCTCAAAGTGACCTAGAGACAGTAAGAGTCTCACTAATGTGTTCTGAAGGTAATAGAAGCCAAAATCACATACAGAAAATCAAATTATAAAATTCAGTGGAAGTACTGTTGTAGTAAGAGAATTACTATATCACTAAGCAGGGATACTTGAGAAACCCATTTGTTAGTGGTTTTTATAAAGCATATCATTTGTATAAAAGTTGGTTTTCCTAAAGTTCATTAAAACAAATCTTTCCTTCTAGCAACATGCCAAACTGAATATTCTTTTAAAAAAAACCTTTACTGTAAAACACACAGTACATAAAATTCAACAAATATACATTTAAATGCATAGCGGTCCTTGCAAGACAGTCAAAGAAACACCTAGGGGGAAACAACAATAAGAAAAAGCAAAAAACCCCAATGGCCAATGATTATGAAAGCCATGGCTGCTCTGAGAACATTTGTCAATCCCAAGAATCAAGAGACTTGGGTTGCTATGCAGGGGACAGAAGACAAGGTAGAGAGTTAGAAGTGAGAATTGCAAAAACTCAGAACCCAGGATTCAGGGAATGAAAATCTTGTAGCTAAACAAAGAGATGAAATGGGAACTTTTCCACCTCAGTTTGAGTCATGAGGAAGGAAGATTTCTCTTTGAGAAAGCAAAACCATAGTCCTACCTTCACACAAGTTTGGGTGTTGAATTTATACTCAAGCAGAATCTAAGAAAATCTGAGCCAAGAAAGAACCATAAAGAAATCCCTGGTAGGGAATGCTTTGGCACACCAGACTCCAGCAACTGTAAAACTTCTCTTGAGTAGGGTAACAACCCAGGCCTCACAGACTTCCCTCCAAAAGAGAATAGGTGAAAAATACCCACAATTCAAAACTGCAACACACACAAATTATTTTTGGTTCTAATGACTCCAGCTCATGTTAGTTTATTTCTTTATCTAGAAGTGGAAAGGGGTCAAGAATTGTTAAAACTCCGTCAATCCAATAGAGGTCAGGAAATGGAGGGAAAAAGCAGCATAGAAAATTCAGGCAAAAGAAAACACCTAAATGAGATAGTATAATATATCTAATCAGCAATCACAATAAATGTAAATGGCTTAAACTGGTCCTTTAAACAAAAGTTATAAGACTAGACTCAAAATTTGAATCTAGCTATATGCAGTTGAAAAGAGGCATACCTAAACATGTTAATAGAGAATAATTGAAATGAAAAGATAGAAAATAACATATCAAGCAATTTTTAATATTAACTAAAAGAAAGCTAGAATGTCTGATAAAATAGATTCAAAACTGAAAGCATTAATAGGGCAAAAGATGGTCACTAATTAATTATAAAAGTTCCAACTCACCTAAAAGATATAGCAAATATAAACTTGAAGCATCTAAATTTACAGCTTCAAAATACAGAAAACAAAACTTGAGAGAATTAAAAAGAAAAATAGACATATCCAACCATTATAACAGTAAATTTTAACATATGTCTCTCAATAATTGGTACATCAAATATGCAAAAATTTAATAGGAATGCAGAAGATTTAGACAACTTAATTAATGAAAGTGAACATTTATAAGACCTTGCATCAAAAACTAGTGAATACACATTCTTCTTAAGCACACAGTTATAAATGAGGACAAACAAGTCTCAATTAATTTCAAATACCTCAAACACAAAAAAAAGTTCTGACATAAAATTCTACTACATTGAAAATCAATAACAAAAAGGTAATTTATAACATAATACATTGGAAATTGTCAGGCACATAAAATTACTAAAAGGTTAAAGTAAAAGTAATAAAGGGAGTATAATATACTTGCAACAACAATTAAAATAAAGTCTGGGAGATCAACAGCAATAAATTTCATATTAGAAAATTTAAAGACTAAAAATGAATGAACTAAGCAGCTAATAATAAAATAAGGGAAAGGATGAGTAAACCCAAAGATATGGGAAGGAAGGAAATAGTAAATCTACGAGCAGAAAGTAGTTAAATGGGGGAAAGACTCAATAGAGAGGATCAACAAAACCCAAAGTTATTTCTTTGAAAATATTAATAAAACAGTCAATCTTCTGTAAGACTGATCAAGAATGAAAGGAGAAAAGACAAATAAACAATAGGTGGAATGAAATAGAACATATATCTGTGACTATAGCATTTACGAGATAATAATATAATTAATAACTTTACAGTAATAAATTTGAAGACGTGAAGTAGATAATTTCATATAAAAGTGCAAATACCCAAATTTACTAAAGCTGTAAACTTGAATGGTTTTCTAACCTTTACAGAAATTGAAACAGTAATTAAAAATCCACTTCATCGGGAAGCGGCTGTGGCTCAATCAGTAGGGCTCCTGTTTACCATATGGGAGGCCCTGGGTTCAGTTCCCGGGGCCTCCTGGTAAAGGCAAGCCCGCCCGCACGGCGTGGTTAGCTGACCCAGTGAGCACAAGCAGCAAGGGGGGGATGAATGAATAAATAAATAAAATCTTTAAAAAAAAAAAAAAATCTACTTCATCACCAACTTCTCTCATCTGAAAATAAATCAATAAATAACACTGGACTCAGATGATTTCATAGGTGAATTCCATATTCCAATTCCACTCAAACTCATCTGGAAGATAGAAACAATGGAGATAGGACTACAGACTTTTGAAAGCTAAAATGTATTAAGTAAGCATTCTATATCTAGCCAAATTATCATTCATATGTAGTGACAAGAACAAAGACAAAAAGGCATTCTCAAACTTGCAATAATTTGTGACATATCATTTATGTAATCTTACTGAAAATCTACTCTCCAAATTAAAATGAAAACTGGCAAAGATCAAAATGTTAAAAATTATTATGGCTATTATTTCTTGAGTGCCTGATCTATCGGCAATTTTACTAAATACTGTATAAATGTTATTTCTGTTTATTCTTTAAGGATAGATATTTTACCTACTTTATAGATGAGCAATCTGAGAGTCAGAGAGATTAACCAATTTTCAAAACATCACAGAGCTAGAACTGAAATTTGATCTAGGATCTTACTGACTTTATTAGAGAAGTTGTGGGTTTATCTAAAATCATGGGTTCATGCATAAAATACAAGATTCCCATATACCACCCTACTATTAGCACCTTGCATAGTGTAGTTCCTTGGAGTTTTAAATGTTTATTCTGTTACCATGTATGCAATCTAACACTTCCCCTTTTAATCACATTCAGATAAATTACTTCAGTACTGTTAATTGCATTCACAATATTGTCCTACCATCACTACCATCCATTACCAAAACATTTCCACCATTCCAGATAGGAACCTTGTCCATTTTAAGCCTTTAACTTTTTTTTAATAATAATGTTTTTTTTTAATTTTTTAAAAGATACTTAGATTACATCAATGTTACACAAAAAATATAGAGATTCCCATATGCCCCACTCCCCACACCTCCCACAGCCTCCCACATAAACATCCTTCATTAGTGTGGCACATTCATTGCAATTGATAAATGCATCCTGGGGCTTTGCCATTAAGCTTAGACCACAGTTCACATTGTAGTCTACACTCTCTCCCACACAGTTCTGCATGGTATATGATGATATAAAATGACCTATATCTGTCACTGCAATGTCATTCAGGATGATTCCCAAGTCCTGAACAAGCCCCCATATTACAACTTTTTTTCCCTCTCCCTGCCCCCAGAGCCTCCAGTAGCCACTGGCTCCACATCAATGTCATAAATTCTTCCATTGCTAGAATCACAATATGTCTATAGTAGAATACCAGTAAGTCTACTCTAGTCCATAGTTTTTCCCCAATCCTGAGGATTCTGGAATGGTGATGTTCTCTCCAGCTCTAATTGAGAGGATAATTGATGGGGAAGATGGATGGGACTATCTTGCTTGCAATTTGCAGACTCTGGGAAGCATTACCTCTGGGATGACCTCCTGACTCACTTTGAGGTCTCTTAGCCATATAAACTCATTTATTTTTACCTTTGCCCCCTTTTATTCAAGGTCTTTTTCCAGTTGCATTACTAGTTGGTGCTTGGTAGTAATCCCTCTGTGCCAGGGAGGCTCATCCCCAGGAGTCATATCCCATGCTGGGGGGAAGGTAATACATTTATATGCTGAGTTTGGCTTAGAGAGAGGCCACATTTGAGCAACAAGGAGGTTCTCAGGAGGCAACTTTTAGGCACCCCACAACAATAGGCTAAGTTTCAATTTTGAGAGCAAAGGCTCATAAGCATAGTCATCAATATCAAGGGCCCATCAGTGGATCATCCTCCTTTGCCAGTCATTGCCCCTGCACTTGGGGGACAGTTGCTGCTCCATTAGAGAACGTGGCAGAGCTCTCCAGGATGGGAATTCAATATTCTCTTGGTTATTGTGGGAGTCTCTACCCACCGTGACAATGCCCTGTGAATATCTGAACATTTTATATACCTTATATGTATATCCAGGTGAACTACCTCCCATGTATTCCCCATCACTGACACCCCACACCAATGATCCTCCCCTGACCCAGTTGTAACCCTTCTGTGATCCAAAGGTTGTTCAAAAATGAGGCCATTAAAATAGCCAAATACAACTAATAGGAAAATGAAATAATGATAAGTTTAAATATAAGAAATAAAATACATCAAAATTTTTAAAAACTAAAAATTAAATTAAAAGATTGGGATATTTAAAAAATAAAGATTTTTTTTAAAAATTTGACATTTTGCCTTTCATCACTGTAATTAATATCTGGTGTCCTGTCTGTACAGTGGTATTTTCTTGCATTTATTCCCCAGTGTCTTACTATTTTTCACAGTCTAGATCAAACAGGGGTATTTAGGGGGCAATGGAAGTTTTCTACATGATCTTGCAATGATGTACACAGGCCCTGTTAAATATCATCAAAATTTATAAAAGTGTACAGTCTAAAATGTAAACCATAATGTAAACCATTGACCTTGTTTAGTAGCTATTTTCACTATTTGTATATCAGTTGTAACAAAGGTACCATCCACATATAAAAAGGTATTAATATGGGAAGGTGGAAAAGGGGGGAATGTTGGGTATATGAGAGTCCCCTGTATTCAATATGTGACTTTACTATGACCTAAAACTTCTTTGAAAACAAAAGCCTTTACCTTTTGACTTAAAGTGCTCGCGGCATGTGTTGGGCTGACCAGCAGACAATTCTTAAACTCAGCGGAGAGCAAGCACTGCGGCATAGTTCCCTACCTGTAAAGGAGCCAGGGCATTAAAATAACCAGGTCTTCAGTCCTTTTTCCAGTTTCACATATCCTCAAAGGCTTACCAACTCTTAGAATGTACACAGAGTGCCCTCAGACTACAACTTTAATAAAAGCAGAGTGGGTTTTAGAACCATGGCATTCAGCTGAAATTCAGACTCAATCAAGAGATCCGCCCTCCATCACCGCCCTTTCCAGCTTGCTGTCCTTTGTTTCTTTGTATTTCTCTGATCTAGTTACTGCTTTCCCCTCTTCCTTTTAGATTCAAAGCGAAGAGCAGGACTGGAAGGTGTGGACATCACAGAAGCCTGGTGAGATCTGGGGAATGGAGCCAAGAAAACCTTCTGATCAGCTGTACTCACGGCCAGATTGGCTCCTAGGGTGCTGACCCTCTGGGTGCCGCCTTCCCTTTCACTTTTCTTCTAAGCCTCACCTGCCCTGATGTTTTCACACTGCCTCTGACACCCCTAACACACCCCTGCAGCACTAAGAAGCCTGGAGGACAGCGATAGACATTCAAACCTTTAAACATCCACAGCCTCAACATGACAGCTCATGCGTGCACCCCACTACAGAAGCAACCATGCCGTGAGCCCTGGGAACCCCTCCTCTCTCCTGGGCCCGAGGGACCCAGGCGTGCTGTCGGCAGTGATGTTGTGCTTGTGAGAACGGGACTAGGTTGTGCCATGGTATGGCAAGGATGAAAGTGGGAGAGGCTTCCTATTTCCAAATACAGACCCTCTACCCTTCAAACCTGCCTTCACACCTCTCAATTCACACCTTCCATGAAATCCCACTGCACGAATAGGGAGGTACACACAGCATGGAAAGTGTCATAACCCCATCACCTTTCACCTCATTAAACCGACTGGAGAAAACTAGCTTACCTGTTTCAGCAGAGAATTTACCACATCTGCAGTATGTTTGGCACTGGTTCTATTTCAGATATAATGTATTTACAGGATAGTGTCTATAAAGCTGTACTGTATCTATGCATCGCATACAAGTTTATTTCCTGAGCCACGTTTGCTCCTTTGTTTCTTTTGTGGTCATCAGTGCAGAATCAGTGAGTTCATCACCACTGGAGAACTGCAGTTCAGCATCGACTCGAAACTATGGTCTTATTCCATTCCTGCTTGTATTCCCTTTGGAAGGTGATTACGCATCATGGAGTGAGTCATGACGTACATCTCCTTTAACGTTCCAGAAGCAGAAATCATCACCACCTTCCGAGTGAGCTTAGCTGTATTTTGGGGAGGCTGTTTCGGCCACCAGTTTGTCAGCATTGCATTCTCAGGTGGCCAGTCGCACAGAACATCACTGGATAAAGACTGACTTGGTGCCCTCAGGAGTGTGCAGTCAGGGCTGCCGGCCGTGCTCTGGGGTGAGGGCTGCTTCACAGAGAATGCCGAGCAGCAAGGTGGCGGGTCCAATGGCGCGGTTCCCAGAGCAGGCCGTCTGCAGGCCTCACAGCTCACCCAGCCCTGACGGGGACATGACGCCAAAGCAGCCGCGTCTCCGCCCCTCTATTCACTTAGGTCCACGAAGACACTCTTCCACTCTATCGAGTGAAATCCTATTTCCTGATTCCTTAAACAACTCCTACAGCACTTTGTAAGTAAAACTATAAGTTTGCATAATTACTTCATTTGAAATTATTAAACTGCTAAGCCTGACAAATTCATTACACTGATTTTCACTGAACTCTAATCATTAAGTGAAATAATATCTTTCCCTTTAAAAAGTCTCTATTTCCCAAAAATATACTTCACAGGCTTTATTTCCCTTTGCTAATTGATTCTGGTCATTTAATTCAATAACTTTATCAAAGTTGAAATTACAAGGATTTAATTGACTTTTGCTTAGCTTCCAATTAGTCTAATTTGTTTCTATTCAGTCTCATTAAATCCAATTATTGTTGGACCAATCGTAATTACTTACACTAATTCATTTACTTTAAAATAAAGACTTTGTCCTCAGTTACTTTGAAGAAGTTTTTACCAGGATTAGGCAGGGTCTCTTGATTATCTCAATACAAATGGCTTCCTACAGACATCAAGAAGTTTCCAGTTAGTACTTAACACAATCCCACGTTACTCGCAAGGCGGGCAATACCCAAGACATGGCAGAGCAGCTGCGTAGGTAGCTTCTCAATAGCCACCGTTAATATTAATTGTAATTGAAAGGCAATCACTTAGTTTCACATTTCATTACCCAGTTATAGGACCTTCTGAAAAATACAGATTTTGGATAAAAGGGACTAAAGAGCAATATGGGTAATGTTCACAGACATTTGGAAGAGGTGTCACTTTCTCTGAAGCGGTACATTCTGAGCAAAATGCTCGTTTTGCATTTTTAAGTATTTATTTCCACTTATATATAATACGCTAGAAGCTTACACCAGTCTGTGCTTTGCATTAAACTCATTACTAAGCTTCCTTAGAAGAGATAAAGAGCATGAAGTTACTTTAGTATGATGAAAAACAGAGAGAAAGAGAAAACAGAACAATAAATAAAATAAGTGGAAAGAAACCTGAATGGAATCATCTTGTTTTTCATTGATTTTCCATCCTGATATCAAAAAATATGGGAAAGATCAAAGCACATTTATTTTAAGTCCTATCTTGAAATTTTATTGCTAAAAGTTATTTTGCAGAGCTAACAAGTGACATCTCTGTGACTTGTTTCTTCCATTTAAAAATAAGATGCTATATGAACCATTTATATGAATTTTTGGAATAAATTATGAAGAAGAGATTAGTGGTTGCCAGTAGTTAGGGACAGAGAGGAGGAGAGTGGGTATGGCTACAAAGGAATGGCAGGAGGGGAGCTTTGTGACGGAACATCTCTGTGCCTCGATGGTGACAGTGGAGGTTGCGCAAATCTGCACATGTGATAAAATTGCCAAGACCTGTAAGTCCTGGTTTGCCAAGGCTGCTATGACAAGTATTATAGACAGAATGGATTAAACAACAGGGACTTATTGGTTCACAGTTTTGGAGGCAAGAAACCCAAAATCAAGGTGTCAACAGGGCACGCTTTCTCCAAAGCCTGCAGAGTCCTGGCGACAGCCTCCTGGCACTCGTCTGTCACATGCTGAGCTCCCTCCTTGGGTCTCCTCCTGTGGCTTCCACTGGCTGCATCTGCATTTCCTCTGCCCATAAGGGCTGCACCCTGACTCATCTAAAGAGGACCTTCAAAGATCCTATTCTCAAATGAGTCTACACCCACAGGGCTGGGGGTAGAATAGGAACATGATTCAACCTACCACACACACAAAAGAGTGCGTGTGAAACTAGTGCGTGCTGAATGAGTTCTCTGGATGGTACCTATGTCGATTTCTGGGCTTTGAAATTGTACTATGGCTGTGCAAGACGTAACCACTGGGAGAACGGGAGCAAAGCGTTCACAGGTGCACTCTCTGCACATTTGTTTGAAACTTCCAGTGAATCTATATTTCAAAATAAAGTTAAAAATTAAGGATGATATGACCTAAACCCATCACTTTCAAGGAGGGAAAAATAAGGAGTGATGGAATTTTTCCATACTTTAAAATATGCATTAGCCCATCCACCAGATGTATCCTGTCCCATTCACAGAATAGCTGTCATTTAGCATCCCTCTGATGTCCTGAAGGACTGAGCTCCTCTTGTGCGCCCGAGGGGCATAACATTTGTCACTGTGCTGCTTAATGTCACATGTAAGCTGGTCTGCTTGTCACCGTCATGGTCTTTTACTGATGGATTTGCATCTACAGTCAGTTGATTGCATCTATGGCTGATTGCATCTATAATCAATGAAGGAGCTTGCCCTCAGCAAGGAGGAGTCTCCTCATTCCATCGGCTGGAGGTCTGAAAACCAGATCTGAGGACCTCAGAAACAGAAAGAAGAATTTCTGCCTCTATTTCAGCCAGCCTCTCCTGGAGAATCCGACTTTACCTTCATCAGGGTTTCCTTCTTGCAGCCTGCCCTATGGAATTATCCATCCTTTTGGTTCTGTCTCTCTGGTAAACCTGACTAATACAGTTACTGATGTCACACTAAAAATGCTAAATGATAGAGAAATTGTTTATAATAACAAGCAGTATTTTATTTACAAAGAGATAATAATAGTAATAAATTCAAATATTTGGGGTAAAGGACAGGATCTCGTTATGGTTGCCATGGCAAAATATAAAGGAACAAAGACAAAATAAAGGAATTGGAAACAAGGTAGCCCCGTATTGAGGGGAAATGCAGTGTAGCTGCAATGATATCCTGTTTCTGTATAACTTCAGATAAGTCATTCCCCCTCTGTTTCTTTTCTACCAAACAGAGTGAACAAGATCATCTCCAAGAAACCAAAAGTATTACCCTTCTTTGGCTTTATCTGGCATCCCATTGAGTCCCTAATTTCAATTTTAATAACACTTATGTGCTGTACTACAAGCAGTATGTCCAAGCACTTATGCTGATTCTAATAAATAATGAAATCTAGCGTTTGGCAGCTAGAGGATATTGCACTCTGCTAAGTATTCCTGACATTTGTTCCATCGGTGTACAAGATAAAATGCTAACAAGTTAATTTTATAAAGCCTATTAGCACCTGGTAGTGTTCTGTTATCTCAGAAGAAATTTTGGATGTACTGCTAAGAAGTAGATCATGCAAAAATTAGACTGATTTCCCCCCAAGATGCACCAAAATGATTAACCATTCATATCATGAAAATTCACTGCTCCCAAATTTCTAATCCCCTTCCTAAAACTTACAGTTTCTGGGCTGACATTCTTTCTACAAGTATTAATTTCATCCTCATTTGGCTTAGCATCATGAATAACAGCATTTTGCAATTCATTGCAACTACTCTCTATACCTGTTTACGCTCGTGGTTGTTATACTGTAACCTTTATAGTGATATAAAAAACCGGAAGACCCCACATAAATGGGCCTAAATATCTAGGTGCTTATAAATAATCGAAAGCTGAAAGGCAATACCAATAATCACTGAGAGCAGTGTGAAAAAACTTCAAGCTCAGCATCACGCTAAGAAGGAACGCTCTTAACCAGCTGCTGAACTTTGAAGTCATAATGTTGCCTGCAACCGCGATGTAAGCTTTTTGGAGAGGGTGGGCAAGATAAACTGGTAAACTCCGTCTGACCTCACCATGAGCGAAACAGAAGGAGCAGTTGTGGGCACCACAGCTCTCTCAACGTAAGGCTCGAATCTCCAAGAGGCGAGGGAACAGGATTATCGGCCCCGTCCGTTTTGATCATCCAGGCAAACCTATAATGAAACAAAATGAAAGTATTAATATACACTTTCCATGGATGTGTTTTTCCTAGTTCCACACCGAGAAACACCTGGTCACACTGCCACGGCTGAACTTCTCAACCCAGGATTTTGCCTTCTCATGCTGTCGGCCACAAGATGCAAAAGGCCCTGCAAACCCATCACGATAACTGGAAACACTGCAGGTAAAATACCTGCTACAGGTGGCTGCTCCCAGGACACCAAAAACACCATTTGACTCCCACGTTCCAGCTTCTTTGAGGACTACCAGTTGACCCCTACCCAAGCTCAGGAATAACAAACTAGAAGGTTTGGCCAATCCATAGCCTCACTAGCAGCCTTGGGGATGGCTGGCATTAAAACACAACATCTGCACGAACAGAAACAATTTAAATTGGGAATGTATAGAGATCGGGCACTTGGCAATGGAAGCAGAAGTGGAAAAATGAGAGATAAAGGGGGCTTTAAAGGGCCAAAGGCGAGCCAAGGTTTACCCTGGAATGCAGAGCAATTCCAGCCCCTGCCCAATCCCTAGTCTGGGGTCTAAGCTAGAAATGCAGGAATACCGAGCAGGCAGTTTAGAGCTCAGATCAAAGAGATATTTTTAACTGCCAAGTTCAAAGGGAGCTATATTCCTATTGCCAGACTGTCCCAAACTACATCAGAGCCAAGGAGAACTGGCTAAGAGGCTCTTCCCTCCACAGAAGATAAAATAAGGGAGAGCCTTATTAAAATGAAGGAGAGCAGTCATAAATCCAAAGTACTGATTTTCCTTCCAGTTGCTGGGACGTGGGAGGGAGATGTGGCCAGTCCACTTGAAAATCTCTGACATCTGGGCCCTATCGGATTCCCAGAGTCCAGGCTGCACGTCAAGGGACTCGGGCGATTTGCAGGCCTAGAAGAGCCACAGGAGGCTTGGGGGCGCAGGTGGCTCGCTGCCCTGCCTCATCAGAGGACCCCGAGTAGGGCAACTTTGCACTTTTCACGGACTGTGGAATCTTAGAGGGAGAAGGTCTTAGAACCGTGACCTTTGACTGAGACTTTAATATCTCGCTAAAATGTTAAAAAATATTACCAGAGTGATCTGGTACTAAAATGGAACCAGCCTAGTCTTGGGCAACTAGGGATTTAAAAATCAAGAAAAAATGTGAATTTATAAAGCAAAAGTATAATCCATCTCATTAGTCTGCAGAGAGATACAAACCGAAAACACTGACATAACGCTATCCTTGCACCAAAACAGCAGAAAGTTAAAAATTGAAATACGAAGCTTTGTCAGAGACGTGGAGCAAATGGAACCCTCACATCTGGCTGGTGGAAATGTTACTTGGTACAACTGATTTGGAATATAGTTTAATGGTACTAAAGCTGAGCCTATTCACACCTTATGACCAACAATTTCAGTCCTCAGTATATACCAACAGAAGTCCATGCACTTGTAGACATGAATGCAATAAGGAAAAATGGAAACTGAAGTATTCATCAACAGTACAATGATAAGCCAATGTGGGCATATTTGTTCAGCAGCAGTAAATGTGAACAATTGCTGCTACATGCAGCCACATGTACTAAAACTCACAAACACAATGCAGAGCAAAAGAAGCCCAAGTAATTTCAATGACATGAAGTTTAAAGTCCAACAAAGCTAATCTGTGGAGTGAGAGCATGAGAGCAGTCTGCTTGACCAAGCTGTGGCCTGGGCCTTGAGACGAGTTCTAGACCGAGGCGTAGGCTATTTCTTATCTGGACTGCAGGTACATGGGCATGTTCACAGGTAATTCGTCCAGCAATACACCTCTGACTGCACACTGTCTCAGTTTGTCAGGTGGCTGTAATAGAGCACCACACACTGGCTTAAACAACGGAAATTTATTGTCCCACAGCTCTGAGGCAAGGCCACACTTCCCCTGGAGTCGGCAGGGTCTCCACGGCGGCGGCCAATCCGTGACGTCCCTTGGCTTGTGGCATAACTCAGCCTCTGCCCCGTCACATGGTGCCCCCCCCCCCATGAATATGTCCAAATTTCCTCAGCGTACACGGGTACCAGTCACATCAGACTAAAGCCCGTCTAATCCAGTTTGGCTTCGTCTCTTCTACTAGAGTCTTTGAAGACCCTATTTACCAACCCGCTCTCATCCTCAGGACCAGGGGCTAGGACTTGCACTTGTCTTTAGGCAGCACCACTCCATCCACAGCATCCCCTTTATGTATGGATACTATAATTTAATAAAAAGTTTTCTTAATAAAAAGTTTACTTGATGAAAGAGAAACACACAAACAAAGCAAGGCTTATTATAATCTCATTAATAAAAGCAGAAATAATGAGAAATTCTTAAAAGAACCCAGCAGAAAAAAGACACATAGTACACAGGGGTACACAGATAAAAAAATAATCAATACACATCTCATAAGGAACAGTGCAAGCTAAAGACAATGGAGGAACACACTTAAAGTATTAAAGATAAAAGCTATCAGAGAAAATAACATTCAAAAATGAAGGTGAAATAAAGATTTTTAATCAGACAACCAAAATCTGAGAGAATTCATCACCAGCAGCCCTGCACTGCAAAAAATGTTAAAGGGTTTTCTTCAGGGTAAAAGAAGATGATACCAAATAGAAACTTGAATCTATGCTAGAGAATAAAGAGCCTCAGAAATGGTAAATAAATGAGTAAATATGAAAGACTTTTTCTCATATTTCTTTAATTTCTTCAAAATACAATTGACTGTTTTAAGCAAAAGGTGATCATATATTTTGGAGTTAAATGTAGATGCAGACTAGCAGACGATACTAGCACAGGGGATGGAAATACAAGAAGTCCTCACTCTGCAGTCACGTGGGACTTAAATGTCTGTACAGGCTGACACCATGCAAAGTGATCTAATAATCACAGGGAAAAAATGCAATTGTTCTGTGACCTTTAAAAATGTTGTCAAAACATTTAAAATCTTACCATTGGTCATGAATGTATAGGGAAATTAAAAATAGTAAAACTAATCTGTATTTAGCATTACAGATAATATTTCTACTAATACTAAATTAAGAATTAAAGTGATTTATTTCTTTGTAAAAAAAGTCATCAAGAATAATTTGAAGAGTGCTTGCCTTCTTGTATTACTTATAATACAGAGCAAGCATCTTTTCTATGCATTGGAGAATTGTACTCTTTTACAATTCTGGATTCATTTCTAACATGTTATTCTTTGGGCTTTCAATGTCATGAAATGGCTCCAAGACTTTCTAATGTTAGTGTTTTATGCTGGTGTCACTTCCTCTGGCACATCCTCATTCTTATTGTTAAAACCAGTTTTCTCATTATGCTGATAAATTCATCTCCACAAAGTTTCCTCTCAAAGGGTGGCAGCATCAACACTTCTATGGTTAGCTTTCTGGAAGTCCATCACAGAAAATAGGCTTTAAAAGTTGAAATAAATACTTGTATCACTGGGTGGATTAGTAAAGCTCTATTTGGTGATAAAAAGCAAATTTTTACATTTTCAATCAATTCCCTAAATCAAGAAAGATGACCTGACCATTATCCAACAGTAGTAGTGCTTTAAAAGTTAAATTATGTGGGTTTTTCACTGGGAGACAAAGAATCAACACAACTGCGCACTCTAGTGTGTACTGAACTAAATTATCAGTGCATAGTAAGTAATTACCTATAGACTTGGAAAGAACTGACATTGCTCGATGATCATGTTGCTCTTCTTCTAATTACGTAGTGATTTGTGCACAGAAGACCTAGCAGAGGAGTTGGTATTTTATGTAATTCACAGTTAATATACCATGGTAATTGGAATTTTGACAATCTTGTCAGGAAACTGGTTTTATTCAACTAAACTGTGAAACTGAGAAACATGCATATCAGAACCATGAAAAGTGAGGACTTGCCTGTATACTGTCATAAAGTTGTGAAATTATTTGTGAAGTGGTATAATATTATTTGAGGGTAAATTAAAGTTAATTTAATAAGTTAAAGAGGAAGCACTTGAGCGAGCACTAAAAAAGAATACAAGCTACAACTAATAAGTCAATACGTGTGATAAAATGGAATATTAAAAGCTCAATTAATCCAAAAGAAGACAGGAATAGAGGAAACAAGGAACAAAGAACAAAAAAAGGGGGGGGGGGTGAGAAATTAGAAAATAAAAAGCAAGATAGTAGACTTAAAGCTAACTATGTGAAAATTATATTGAATGTAAATGGGCTAAATAGTCCAATCAAAGAGCAAAGATTACCAGATTGGATAAAATTCTGAATAGCTTATGATATGCTGTCTACAAGAAACTCATGTTAAGTATAAGGGAAGAGATAGGATAAAAGCAAAAGAATTTTTAAAAAAATAAATACAATATAAGCCCTAATAAATAATTGGAATGTCATTAGTAATATCAGATAAAGTAAACATTGGGACAAGAAATATTATCAGGGATAAAAACTGATATTTCATAATGACAAAGAGTCCATTTTTGAAGAATAACAATCCTAAATAAGTATACACCTAATAATAGAACTTAAAAATACCTGAAGCAAGTTGGGCTCATTTGTGGTTTCCCTACATATGGCTCTTCTGCCCCTTCTATTTGAACCTATAGTTAGTACTATACTTGATAGGTATATGTACAAGAGACTTAAATCTTTGGTCCATCCATGTGCCAGCTGGGCCCTGAATCTCAGCAGAGTTGCAACACCTACGCCCCAGTTCGTTAGACTCACTCAGGACATCTAATAAGGAGATGGTGGTGGACAACGCCCATCCCAAGGAACAGGGAGAGTCTGCAACTGCAAGCAAGACAGTCCCATCCATCTGCCTCAAGGATCTAAGATCCCTCTCAATTAGAGGCAGAGTGGGCATCACCATCCCCAAGTCCTCAAGATTGGGGAATGAACAATGGACTAAAGTAGACTTACTATTTTTCTACTATAGACTTATTGTTATTCTATCAATAGAAGAACTTTTATCATTGATGTGAAGGCAGTGGCCACCAGAGGCTCTGAGGGAAGGGAGAGGGAAAAAGAGATGTAATATGGGGGCCTTTTTGGGACATTGGAATTGTCCTGCATGATATTGCAATGATGATACAAGCCATAACTTGTCATAACTTACAAAATTGCACAGGACAGAGTGTAAACTCTCATGTAAACTTTAATCCACAGTTAGTAGCAGTGCTTCAATGTGTGTTCATCAATTGTAGCAAATGTACAACACTAACGAAGGATGTTGTTAATGTGGGAAAGGGTGGGAGGGGGAGGGAGTGGGGTATATGGGAATCCCCTATATTTTTTATGTAACATTTATGTAATCTAAAATTTCTTTAAATATTAATTAACTAATTTAAAAAAAAAATCTGAAGCAAAAACTGGTAGAACTGAAAGGAGAAAGATGAGGAATGTAGAATTCTCCATTTTGTTTTGTTTTTTTTTAATTAACGTAAGTAGGCCGAAAATCAGTAAGGATATATAAGGCTTGAAATTCTATCAAACAATTTGACCTAATTGACAGCAGGATACACATTGTTTTCACATGATACACATATACATCATAAATTTGCCAAGACAGACCATACGCTGGCCTTTAAAACAAATCAATACATTTAAAAGAATTGGTATCATGTAGATTTAATTCTCTGAGTGGAGTTAAATTAAAGAAACAACAACAAAATTTTATTTTAAAATTACCAAATATTTAGAAAAATTTTAAAAACACATTTCTAAATAATGCATGAGTGAGAGAGAAAAATCACAGTAAAGTTAGAAAAAATTTTGAACTTAATGATAATGAAAATAAAGTATTACCAAAATTTGTGGAATGGTGCTAAGGCAGTGTTTAAAGCAATATGCATAGTTTTAAATGCTTATATTATAAAAGAAGGTCTAAGATCAACTATCTGAACTACCACTTTTAAAAGCTAGGGAAAAAAGGAAATAATTAAACCCAAAGTTGAAGGAAGTAATAAAGATAAGAAAAGAAATCAATGAAATAGAAAACAAAAACAATAGAGAAAAATCAAACCAAAAGCTGGTCCTTTTAAATGAGCAATAAAATTGGTAAACCTTTACTCACACTGATCAAGAAAATAAAACAGCATTTTGACAATGCTCTTTCATAGTTTGTAAAAAATGTTTCACAACACTGCAAAGTGTAGGTGGTGGGGAGATGTATGGGAGCCTTGTATGATGTTTGTATGATATGTATGTTTGTTTTATAACTTCACAAATTTTACTCTACCCTTATTGTTTATGTATATCCATGTATGAATGATATACTTCAATAAAATTTTATTTTAAAAAGAAAAGAAAAATGAGAGAAACAAGACACAAACTATCAAATCAATTATAAAGGACCAGTTAGCATTACAGATGCTACAGACTTTAAAGAGTTAATAAGGGAATATTATGAACTTTATGCTCATAAATTCAACAATTTATATGATACGGACAAATTTCTTGCAAGGCAAATAACACAATAGAACATGGTCAAAAGACTTGCACAGACACCACACCAAAGAACATATCCGAATGGCCAATAACCACAAGAAAAGACGCTCGATATAATTAGTCATTGAGGAAATTCATATTTAAACAGCAATGACATTTCACTATATACCCACTAGAAAGACTAAAATTTAAAAGTCTGAAAATTTAAAAGTCCAGGATGTGCAGCAACTGGACACTCATACTTTGCAGGCAGCAGCACAAAATGGTAGAACCACTTTGGAAAACAGGTTGGTAGTTTCTTATAATGTTAAACATACCATGATGTCCAGCAACTCCACTCCTTAATATTACCCAAGAAAATGGAAACGTGCTGGCCATCTATAAAAAAGGAACAAATTCCTGATACATGCCATAACTTGGATTAATCTCAAAAACCTTATTTTGAATAAAAGAAACACAGAAGAGCATACCACATGAGTCCAATCATACAAAATTCCAGAATATGCAAGGCCAGTTGATATTGACATAGAGCAGGCCAGTGGTTTACCTGGCTGCAGATGGGTGTTCCCTCCAAAGGAGCGTGAAGAAACGTTTACGGAGGAAGGAGATGCTCTATACCTTGATCATATAGTGGTGGTGATCCATCTTACGTTTTTCAAAACTCTTTGAACTATATCTTTAAAATGGGTTTATTTTAATGTATGTAAATTATGTCTCAATAAAGTTTATTTGTTAAAAAAAAAAACACTTAAGCATACTCAGAATTCTACTAGCCCAGAATTCTACACAAATCTTATCCTCGGCTGAATGAAGAGACGGGACCTTGATGTCACCAAGCAGGCAGATGAAGGGCTCTTTCCACGCTATTCTAATGAGGCCACATGGAGCCTCCCTGCTCTACCTCTACTACAGGAGACCAGAACCCATTTCAAGGATTCACTGGCTGAGTAAGAACACAGCTGAAAAGCAGGTGGCAGGGAGGTAGGGAGGGAGGTGGCAGAGTATGAAAGAAGACGTGTGAAATGCTACATTAAAACCATGAAAATTGTTATCAGTGTACTTTCCAATCCCAGTTACAACCTCCAAGCATGTTGTAAAGTCTCCAGCAATTGAAGAAACATTTCGATTAGGGTTTACCTAAAAGGAATAGTACTCAAAAAATGAAATTTAAGAAAAAATAGAGGTTATCACATTATTAACAAATTGTGTCAGCATCTGCCTTTGGGATGCTTAACCATAGGCTGGAAAACAAATTGTGATAGGAGGTAAAAAGAGCTCTTTTGCATCTACTTAACATGTGAAACATCGACTTCCTTCCCTCCTCCCATGAGATACCAGGAAATAAATCCCCTTACAGGTGTTTCCTCTGTGCTTTCTTCCTATCTGAGCCTGAGTTCCTCCTCAAAAGCAGGGTCTAGAGAAGAGCCTGGGTGCAGGTAGCTAATTTTGTAATTAATCACTGGGAATAGGAGTGGGGGTCTTGAAGAGTGAAATGGGGGTGAAGAGAATCAGTTCAGAGGTCCATTACCTGCGTGGTCAGTACTGTGGATAACCAAAGCTCAGTCCCACCTGGACGCTCTGAGGAGGGGTGTAGAGCATGCGTGGGACGTTTCCACCCAAGAGCTGCATTTATCCACTGGCTCCTTCCCAACGATGCGATGACTCTCAACCCTGAGTGCACATCAGAATCACCTGCGGAGCATTTATAACTCCTGATTTTCAGGCGGCAAAGCGACCCTTAATTAGAGTATCTGTAGTGATGACCCAAGAACCTGTAGTTTTCAGTCATCCCCAGGTGGTGCCAATGTGCAGTCAGAAGCTTCCCCCAGGCATTCCACACCAGGGCATCCGAGGAGCCCCGGGGAGCTGGAGTAGAAGCACCAAGCGGCAGCTGAGGCGAGGTGCTGGCAGGTTACGCCTGTGAAAGCTGAGTGACAGAGGGTTAGAGCAGGGGTTGTTAACCAGGGGTCCACGGACCCCAAGGAGTCCATAAGAAGATTCCAGGGGGCCCATGAGCTTGAATTGAAAATTAAAAAAAAAAAAAAAAAAACACTATTCTTATGGGGACGCGTTGGTGCGGGTGGGATATATTTATGAAATAATACACAGAATAGTGTAGACTTTGATTTTTCATTTGACGTAGCATGTCCTGAGTGCAGTGGATAACTGCCTGCAGAAAGGTTGGTAAGGATGGCGGAGATGGTTTTATGACGCTGCGGGGAAACGAATTTCTAAATGTTTGCCGAAAATGACCATTTGAACAGATGTTGCGCCGGGTTAGGTTAGCAGGTGTTGAAATTATGGGAAAGTTGCAAAACCTAATTTTGAATAATCGCAAAATTTAATTTAAAGACATGCCGATGTTGAGTGTCAGAAAACTATCTGCCGCTACATTCTGAGAAGGGGTCCGTGGAACAAAGCAGGCTCAGAACCCCCGGGCTGGAGCCAAGGCACGGGAGGTGCTGAACGCTCGGCCCACACCCCCACTTCTGCTGCCAGGTTTGGGTGAGGAGACAAGTGAATTGAGGGAGAAGGTGAGTCAGAGGTGCTGCTTCTGAGAAAGGCAAAGGGGAGCCACTCAGAGCTCGGGACTACTTTAGTTGTCCTGGAACGCCCTGTGGCTTCTGTCAGCCACCAGCACTGCATGTAGTTGGCACTGCATAAAGGTTTAACTGAACTGAGGCATTCCCAGGACACCCAGTGATTGGCCCACAAAGGTGACACGTCACATCTGCCTCCTACCCCACGCCAACACATTTGTGACGTTTTATTATATGTAGCATCCCCAGACCTTTCTTGTGATAGTGCCTCCAAAGCTGGACTCCACACTGGGGGAATCTCCTGAGGGATTTTCCTATTGCCTTAGGGAGGAAGAAGAGTTTCCCTCCCCCGTTTACCTCTAGGAGAAATGTCACTAACATCTTTCTAAGATAGAAAGGGCAGAATAAGCTGCTTTGCTTCAAGTCCTCTGATGTGCTGTGTGACCTCGGGGTAGTTATGAAACTTCTCTGTGCCTTAGTTTCTTTTATCTTCAAATTAAAGCATTGGCCTGTATGATCTCAAAGATTCTTCCCATCTATCTAGGACTATTTTATTTTAAATTTCTTTTAAGTATCAATCTGCTGCAGAAAGATTGTTTCCTCTAACTATCCCCTCTATTAATAAAATCTTTTCAGAGTGCTAGTAGAGTGTCAATGAGTTTGACAAATAAACACATATCCTTGTCACAGATTTTAAATGTACTCTCCACTGTAAGTTGCTATAGTTTTTATAGTCTGTCCAAGTTTAGCCCTTAGTTCCACATATGTAGCTTTTGTCTCCAATTAATCTGAAAGCTTCCTGAGCATAGAACTATGTCTCAAACATCTTTACTATTCTCCGTAATGCATGGAAAGTGCTGTCTGAGTTGGAGTGGCCAAATATTAATTATCAAAATGAAGATAATTGAAGGTAACTTTCCCATATCATAAAACAAAATATTATTTAAAAAATTAGACTACATAGTTAATGTCTACCAAGTTGCCTTCTTGCACCATTCAATTCCCCATTTCACTTGGCAAATTTATTGAACAGTGTTAGGTACTGGGCATCAAAAACATGTTTACCAGAATTTTCACTGTAAAGGGTGTGAAAGAAACATAATATATGTGGCATTGAAATTATAAGCCTCAACACTTTGAATATGTCTTGGGTTAAATAAAAAGAAATTACATGTCATGCATTGATTTTGATGGAAGACTTAAAAGAAAATATATATCTTGACCATAATTACTCTGAGAATTCAAGTGTCGTCCAGGTTGTATCTCTCAGCAAGATAAAAGAGAGAAGGTTGAAGAGTGCTGAGATTTGGCGACCTAAGACAATGAGCTGTTGAAGATGAACCAAGGAAGAACTTACTTAAGTTGAAAGCTATACATGTTCTATTTCTTCTTATCTTGATTACAGTTCTTTATGTTTACTCTCATTTAAAAAGAAAAAATAAGGGTAGGTATTTTTTATTTTAGTTTATTTTTTGGCTTACCTGCCCAGGAATTAAATTTTAACCATAAAGTGCAGCTGCATGTTGTTCCATGATAAACAGAGGTTTAGTAAAGATATTTTTCATAGAAAATAGTAATTTTTCATTTGGGCTATAGAATATGTTTTTACAAGGAATTAAATTATCTCATGCTGTAAGTCAACTCATCAGCCTTGTGATAATTTACCCACACTCTGTAAACACACGAACATCGTGCTAATTAAGTCACTCCCATCCATGTTTCATAAGAAAATTTTTGTCCAATTTCCTCTCTGCAGAACTGCTTGGAATTGATTCAAACACAATATACAGCTTTTTTACTTCTATAAAAATGGGGCCCTTAGACAAATTTTGTGATTTGGGTCCATAATTGAAACTTAAAAGACAATTAAAGGTATCAGGAGCCATGTCCTTGTTTTATTTCATTGTGATTTCGTTAATAAGGTTTTCATTTTGCCGTCTTCAAAGTGATTTGAAAGCCATTATCTCGCTTGACTTGAGTAATCATGTTGTGAGGGAAGTATTCTTATCTCAATTTTATAGGTGTGAAAACTGAGGTTAGGAATTTGCCAAAGTTTGTTCAGTTAGTAAGTCAGGAAGTAAGTCTTCCCTTTCAGAACCTGAGTCTGAGACTCCTGCCAGTTCAGTCAGGGCTGCCCATCGTCTACACACACACACACACACACACACAATCACCACTTCCTGTCAGGGCTCCCCATCCTCTACACACACACACACACACACACACCACTTCCTGTCAGGGCTCCCCATCCTCTACACACACACACACGCACACACACCACTTCCTGTCAGGGCTCCCCATCGTCTACACACACACACAC
>JAKSZT010053830.1:26433393-26473292 GCA_026826555.1 Tolypeutes matacus | reverse complement strand
CACACACCACTTCCTGTCAGTGCTCCCCATCGTCTACACACACACACCACTTCCTGTCAGGGCTCCCCATCGTCTACACACACACACACACACACCACTTCCCGTCAGGGCTCCCCATCGTCTACACACACACACACACGCACCACTTCCCGTCAGTGCTCCCCATCGTCTACACACACACACACACACACACACCACTTCCCGTCAGGGCTCCCCATCCTCTACACACACACACACACGCACACACACACCTGCACAAATCCTGTCAGCCTCTAACCTTGGTTCTCTCTCTCCAGCCACTTTTCCTCGTCCCTTCACAGGCTACCAAGCCAAATGGAAGGGTAGTAAATGAAAGCATCATTGTTCTCCATTTTCTGAGCCACACTCACTCAGCACACACTTCCTGAGCATCCCGTACATCAGGTCAATTTCTAGGGGTTTCGGAGAGCACTGTCAGCAAGAGAGAGAAAATGTTCATGACTCTGCAGAGGCACTGTTTGAGTGTTATTTCTCTACCCATTTAAGTGACTTGGTTTTATGGCTATCTTCTATTTCAAACCCCTCAAATCATTTCTAAAGTAAATACAGTTAGAATAAAGACAAAAATTGAGGTCATGACTATATGTTGACTTATTTCTCTTGCAAACTCACACTCATCATAGTGAATATCTGTCTCTTCTTGTCTCTGGTTTTTTCGCTGCTTTTTGACCTTCCTGATAGCATCCTGTTTAAGTTACCTCACTCACTGAATTGGCTCCTGGGAAGGTAAATCCAGGAATCGGCTTCACAAGGAATCAAAGAGAGGTAGCTCCTCCCCCAGCTCTGTGCAGCCAGCGGCAGGCAGGAGGCAGGCTGAGCGCTCAGCTCTTCCTGGGCCCCATCAGTGATGGGAGGCAGAGACAAGGGATGTCTACACAGCTGCAGGATGCTGATCGGAGTCCTCCTCATGAGCGATCAGTGCAAGGCGTTCTGCTTCTTGGGCCCTTTGGTTTCTTTCTCTTCCCTGGTTTTCCAGCCTCTGTTGATTCTTCAAGCCTCCCTTCTATCACTACCACCGATATCTTTCCACTAAACTCCCCTTTTCTTTAGCGTTCTTTTTGAGTGTGGAGGCCTACGGATCCTTACCCACTGCACATGCAGAAAACTTCACACTCCACGGAGGGAGGGGCCAGGTCTCCCCTAATCAGCACTGGACACCCAGAATCTACTCCAGTGAGTAATAAGTGCTCAAGGACTGTTCGTGGAAGGAAAGGGAAAAGAGGGCAGGAGCAGGGGGAGCACAGGGGAGAGGAAGGAAGGGAGAGGGAGAAGGAGGGATGGAGGAACAAAAAGGAGCTGAAAGGGGAGAGGGGAGGGATAAACACGAGGGCTTGGGAATTAATTCCACAAGGCCATTTCTGGCCAAAAACACGGAGTTAAAAACAAAACAACCACTGACGAACCACCTCTCTTTCTGTTTAGTTATGTTATCTCTCAAAAGAAGAAAGAAATTACATTTTTTAAGTTTTATGTGAGAGTTGAGGGAAATTAAGACTTAAAGAAAATCTAAAAAAATATATGAAAATACAAAAGTTAAACATGGAATTACCATATGACACTGCAATTAAACTCCTAAGTACACACCCAATGGAATGAGAAACGATTCACAGAGACTCGAAAGCAGGGTTCATGTTAACACTATTTACAATAGCCAAAATGTGGACGCATCTCAAGTGTCCATCCACAGAAGAATGGACAAACAAAATGTGGAAAGTACGTACAGGGCAATATTATTCAGCCATGGAAAGGAATGGAGTTCTGATACATGCCACAACACGTGTGACCCCTGAAAGCTTCCTGTTAGTAAATAACCAAGGCACACAAGGAAAAACATTGTATGACCTCACTTATATGAAATATCTAGAATAAGAAAATTCAAAGATGGAGAAAGCTGATTGAAGTTACCAGGAGAGGGGAACAGGGTGTTGTTTCCTCATGGTTAGAGATGCCGCTAGGGGTAGGGGCAAATTTGATGCTGTGTGGAGAGGATGGTAGCATTATATTGTAAATATAATTAATTAGTGTAATGTCATTAATGCCACTGAATTGCATGTGTAAAAATGGTTAAAATGATATATTTTATTTAATAAAATATTTGACTTACTCGGGAAAAATATATGAAAATACAAAATTAGATACATAAATGCAGAAAGTTGGTAAATATTAATGAAGTGAAGGATTAGTCAAAGAACTTGGAAATGGGTTTTAGAAGGTAGACCTGAATAAAAGAATTATTAAAAGTCATTTTAAATTTAGTTTAGGACATTCATAGGAATGGAAAGCTATGGAGTCTTGATTTTCTGCCACTTTCATGGGCAGTGTGGAGCTCCAAAAAGTAGGGAGAGTGGGAAGACCATGGGTGATCGTTCTGCTGCTTAAATAAAATCGTATCCTCCCCCCACCCCCCCAAAAAAAAACACGTTTTTTATTGGCCTCCTACTATGGAGATCTCTCTCAGTAGACATTTTTATGACTGTTATTTTGGGTCCTTAGAGTTTTATTGCCTGAAATGATTTTTCCCTCTATTCTTGCTATTTGCTCAGCTATTTGGTATCATTTTCCTCTGCATCCCTTGTTACCAATTGTTTCCTGTTTAAAAAGGGCTCCATCTCTCCACACTGGTACCAGATTCTAGTGATGCCACAGTCAGCACACATCCGCTCTGTAACTCAGGGCCCCTGACCTGCTCATCTCTTTTCACTTTGTGACATAGAAACTTAACAGCCCCTGCCAAGCAGAAGCGCCGATTAGCAATATTTGTAAAATCGGTGTTTACCAGATACGACTTATTTATGCCCTTATTAACCTTAGAATGGAAATGTCATCCAGCCTGCACACCAAACGAATCCTTCCCAGGAAATGTAGCTACTGTATTTATCAACCACCGTGTAAGGGGTGAAAAATAAGGAGAACAAATTATAATTTCTCTCTAGCTGAAAAAAAACTTTAACAAGCCCCCCTTTAGCATTTCTGTAGGTCATAAAATCAATTTTTAAATCGACACTAACTTATTTTTAGGTAACTTACAGAGGAGAAAAAGTTACTTTAAAATTTGATGCTTAAAGGAGTGATTAGAAGAAGATCAACCTGGCTTAGCTAAAATGAAATGCTACAGGAATTATATATGATTAGTTTCCAAATAAAGACATCAGCTTACTCGACACAGGAAGAGGATATAAGTCCTTCATC
This sequence comes from Tolypeutes matacus, assembly GCA_026826555.1. Taxonomy (NCBI): domain Eukaryota; kingdom Metazoa; phylum Chordata; class Mammalia; order Cingulata; family Chlamyphoridae; genus Tolypeutes; species Tolypeutes matacus. The sequence goes on along the minus strand of JAKSZT010053830.1, from coordinate 26,470,064 downwards.
TTAGTTCTGTTCAAGTACAAATAAAAATACACACAAAACCCTTGCTAAATCTTAAGAGCAAATCTTAAATCTTGATTCTAATCATCCCTCTCCTGGTTGGGTTCCAATCGACCCTCTCCTGGTCGGGTTGAGAGAAAGAGTCGCCTATCTTTTGCCCCTTTTAGCACATTTAGGCTAAACCGTTGCAGCATTTCCTCCGGCACCCAGCACCACCAGGAACTAGGGGGCAACGGGGAGATGTTCAGTGACTTTGTCTTGCCACCCAAACCAGAGCCAAACAAACTGCTGCCAGAGGCAAGTCCCCTTGCAGCATCTTCCCTGCTTTGAACCTCGCATTCCCCATTCCATTTCTTCCCACCGCCTTTCCCTGATTCCCAGCTCAGGGCCGGCTCAGGGCAGGGCCAGAAGGTAAGGGCAGAAGGCACATGGTCAAGCCGGGCCACTGCAGTAACCAACGGTGACTTGGCAGGGGCTGCAGTTAAGCACGTTCTCCACGCAGGAAGCAAACTTGGAGAACTAAGCTCAGCGTGTCAGCACCCACTTTACCCAGGTGCAGAGGGCTGGTGCTAAACCAAGTCACGGAGTCCCAGATGCCACCGGCACCCCTACTCTCCACACCAGGGCAGGCCTTTCTCACCCATTTCACCTCTTTCCTTTATCCACATCCCATCCCGCCTTTCCTTCTTAGTTCTTGAGAACGATCACATCTCTCCAAACTAAAAAAGGAAAAAAAAAAAAAAATCCTTTCTTTCCCCTGAATCTCCCTCTGGACCAGGGGGTCTGACCAGGAGTGATTTTCCTTCACCGGGACACTTGGCCATACCTGGAGCTATTTTAAACTGTCACAGCCAGGGTGTGCGTTTGGGGGAGACCTGACGTGGCATCTCGCAGGACCCCAGTGGTCCATAAAAGAGTATCAAGCTGTCCCCCTGGCCCTCCTGCTTCGGCTGCATCCCTGGTGATGGGCACTGCGACCCCACACCTGCACCTCTGAGCGGGACTGTGCACTAGCTCTTCTGGGATCAGGGGAAGAAAAAGAAAATAGGGGCCTACAGGGTGCTCACCCCGACTCTAGATTCCTCCATAGCCATTTAATCTCCCTTCAGCGCTTTCACTGCCGATGAGAACAGGGCAACCCAGGCAGGGCAACCCACCCAAGGCGACGGCAAGGATCGGAGCTCAACTGCTGCCTGTTGGACTCCAAGACTGTTTCTGCACTTCACTAGCACGGGCCGGATTTAAAACTGTGGATACAGAATGGATGCCAACGCTATCATCTCTGCATCAACTACTTGATCACACCCTCCAGCTCAGTGTCCAAGGCTGCCCAAAACAAATACCGTGAAACAGGGAGGCTTAACCAGTGGGAATGGATTAGCTTACAGTTTGAGGCCAGGAAAATGTCCAAATCAAGGCATCATCAGGCGATGCTTTCTCTCCAAAGACCAGCTGCCAGCGATCCTGTGCTCCTCTGCCACATGGCAAGGCACATGGTGCCATCGGCCGGTCTCTGCCTTCTTTTCTGGGTACTGTTGATTTCAGCTTGCTCCTATGGTGCACAGGTGCTAGCGTTCTCTCTCTGATAATTAAGATGGTTCACAAAAACTTTCCTAGTGAACTTTAAATCCAGTTCACCCACCTGGGTCATGCCTTACCTGAAGTAAACTCATCAAAATTTCCCACTTACAATGTTTTTAAGCCCACAGGAATGTATTGAACAAACGTTTTTCTGGGGACATGCAGCTTCAAAAAACATACCCTCCATTACGAGGGAGGCAAAAAAAAATACTGCTTCCCCCTACCACAACCAAAGGTGGCTCATGCCAGTCCCCAGACCCTGTGAACATGTCACCTTATGTGGTAAAGAGGGCTTGGGGGAAATGTGATTAAGAACGTGAGATAAGGAGGTTATCTTGAGTTGTCTGGGTGGGCCCAATGTAATCACAAGGATGCTTATTAGAGGAAGGCAAGGGGGTCAGAGCCAGAGAGATGCTTGAGGGTGCCACACCACTGGCCTTGGCGGGGCTCACAGACAAGGCAGGCAATCGGTTTCTAGAAGCTGGAAAAGGCAAAGGCTCTCCAGAAGGAGCCCTGCCTTGCCTTCAGCGCAGCGGAATCCATTTTCACATTTCTGGCTCCCTGAGCTGCAGGATAATAAAGGTACACTGCCGTAAGGCACTGAGTTCGTGGTAATTTCTTAGAGCAGCAGTAGGAAGCTAATGCACTAACTTAGGCATTTGACTAAAGCATCCCAATAGTAAGGATATTACAGTAATTATATTAATACATGATCACATTACAGTAGCTGTCTTGGAAGACCTCTTTTTCCCTTACATAGTCCTGGTGTCATACGGTGTCAGGCATTTATTCAAAGTTCACACCATGCCAGTACTCAAAGCACGAGCTGATTGTAAGGACAGCCCTCTCACATCAACACCCACCGCATGGACTAGCCCCTCCTGCAAGATGCATTGTCACCAGCTATAAATAAAAGCCATTAGAGCTGACAAAAAGCTGTAACAGCAAAGTGTCGATCATTCCCTATCATGATTTGAAAATAAATTTTGCAAAGAGCCTTTGCATTCAAGAGTGAAGGCATTCCACAGTACTCTTTGGGCCGCATATCGTATTTCAGATTCCAAGGACTCTTACTAGAAATCCAGGCTGGACTTAGTTCACAGCCCTTCTCACAGACAGAGCAGATGGATCTGGTAGTTAGGCTGGAGCCCTCACTAAGCGCTTTCTTGCATGTTTCTGAAAGAGCGAGGGAGACTGTGAGGACCACTTGGCGGTCAGAAGCAGGCTCCTTGACGCCGTCAGTCCTTCCTGAAGCCTACGCTCGGCAGTGTCCAGTATGGCAGCCACTAGCTAGGCGTGGCTGCAGAGCCCTGGAAGTGGGCTGGTCCAAACTGGGATGTGTTGTGAACACAAAGACACATGGGGCTTCAAAGGCTGCACACACACAGGAATATGAGGTATCTCATTAGACTTTGTCTATTGAAATGGTAACACTTTGGCTATGTTTGGACTAAATAAAATACATCATTAAAATTAGCACCTGTTTCTTGTTTTGCTTACTAGAAATTTTTAAAGTACCTCGTGCCTCGCATTGCATTTCTATTGGACAGCACTGACTTAGACTCCTTCGTGTAAAGATTTAAATTTATTTATTTTTTATTTTTTATTTTTTTAAAGATTTTATTTATTTAGTCATTTATCCCCCCCCCTTGCTGCTTGTGCTCGCTGGGTCAGCTAACCACGCCGTGCGGGCGGGCCTGCCCTCACCAGGAGGCCCCGGGAACCGAACCCAGGGCCTCCCATATGGTAAACGGGAGCCCCACTGATTGAGCCACAGCCGCTTCCCAGATTTAAATTTAAATATTTGAATGCTTTCTTCCACTTGCTGCTATCATCTTGGCAGGGTGGAAAGGTGAGGCAGGGTGTACAGAACTCTCAAGCGCTGAGAGCCGAGTGGATGCACTTTGCCGTGGAAATAAAAGGTCAGAAATTAGAGCAAAGAAAGAAGGACGCCGTTTTCATACTGGCATTTATCTAGATGCCGCCACATGCAAGGGTTTATTCCCTCACAGAAAATGGCAATCAGGGAGCTTTCAGCAGCAGCGAGCAGTGTCCTCTGCAGGCAGGGAAGGAAGATGGGCTACAGGTCGAGAACCCGGCACATCAAGCTTTCCCCGTATCGACCAAGTTCTTTCCCTTAAATAGCTCTTGCATATACATAGCCATGACCACATAGGAATTTTTAAATAAATGCAACCTGAGAGACAAAAATAAATAATTTCTAGAAAAGAATTGGTGTCTCTTCCTGATCTCGAAGCCCAGTTGGAATTAATATCTACTTATTCTCACAGCACATATTTTTCTCAGGCACTACACAAATATCCTGGGACCTTTTTCCTTTTTCTTTTTTTAACCCATGGAACTCCTAGTGAATATGGCCCTCTAGATTCCTTCGGCACTTTCTAAGGCTGGGACAAGTGCGGTGTCTGGCGTTCAAACCTTCTGTTCCTGTCTGCTTCTTAACTTTAGAGTCAAGAGCCTGGACCATTTGTCAAAGAGAAGATAATTTCTCTTTAATTTCCTTTACTTTCCCTATGAAGAGGCGTTAGTGGCTGAGCCTTCGGGCTGCAGAGGAGCTAGGTGATTACCAAGGACGTCCGCCTCTCTCTGAGGGTAACGATAAACCACGACATGGGTCTGGGCTATGCTATCCACAAACTTCTCATTAGACTGCCATCGAAGGGCCAGCTGTGTGTGGACAGCGTGTTTGCACTCGCCCACCTGAGCACACGTGAGGAAAGCAGTGTGCTGAGGTTAGGAGACTCTTCTCAGAAACATTTCACCTCAAGCCACAGGTAGGGAAGAGGAGGGCAAGGAAGGAGGGAAAGAACTTTAGACGACGACCTGGTGAGAAAGATATTCCTAGAGTCCTCCAGAAACACTCCCTGAGAGAATTAACAAAGACTTCACAGAAGGAGTGATATTGTTGAGTCTTAAAAGAGGTTGAAAAGAAATCGAGGTGGAGAGGAAGGAATAGAGAATTCCATGCAGAGAGAATGGCCCCTGCAAACAGACAAAGCTGTGAAAGAGCAGGTTTGCTCTCTCCCTTTGCACGGACACTGCACATCCTTTCAGATCCAGTCCAGGGCTCGCATTGGCCCTGGCACAGAACAGAATCAGGTGACGCTCTTTAGGTTTGCCCTGCCCACAGCACTGCTGCCTGCCACTAAGTGTCATGCGTGCATTCTCTGAATAACTTGTACCAGCTCCTATGCAGAACCGGTTAGGAAAAAAAAAAAACTGCACAGGAGGGAGAAGGGGGAGAAGCTTCTCACAGAATGCACTAACTTGTCAGCAAAGCTATATAATCAACCTTGCTGCTAAGAGCCACAGAAGTTGAAAGACAAAAGCAATGTAACGTCTCAAAGTAACAAAGCAAATGGCCTCTAAAATGGGTATTTTGTGAAGAGGTTTTTTTTCCTACTGAATTGCCTAAAATGTTGTATTTGAAAAAAAATTTTTTTTCATCCTGACAGCATTTCAATAAGATGAAAAAATGACTAATGCCATTCCATTAAGACCTGAGTCACGTTCATTATTGCTTTTTACAGTCCTCTCTAAGTCTAAATTCCTCACAAAATGGAATAAAAAGAGACTGCTAAACTGCTCCAGTCAAATGGAACTTTTGACCCTGATTCATTCAACTGGCAGAAGGATGGAAAGGTTGACCCGCTCAGCTTGCAGGTAAGGAAAACCGTGTTGTCACATGACTTACTTGCTCTGTGTGTTTGGAATGGGTCGGAGACAGAAGGATAACCTCCAAATTAGAGAAAATTAGTAGCTAAAAACGCAACTCTCTCAAATAGAAGTGGAAGACTCTATTATACAAATGGCACCTGCAATGTGACTCTCAAAAACAGAAAAGAATTATACGGCAGTTTGCTGTTTTTTGCTTTTATTCAAACATCTATGGATTTATTGCTAACTTTTGTTATCTAGCCTCTCCAGTAATAAAGAATTCATGAAAAACTCGATTGTATTATACAGCCTTTTCCATCTTTTCAAGGTAAATTTTGTTCTGGGTCTGTAACACTTTAGGTTTCTAAATATTCTAAATGCAAGCAATTAACATAGACTCACAAACCAAAAGGTGGAGCACACAATGCAATATTTAGAACACAAACAAGGTAGAACTTATTTCTCTTTCACAAAGCTTTCGAGGGGCAGACAGGTGGTCCCAGGTGGGAAAGCGGCGCTGTGCTATGCAGTACCCGATGGCCCTGATGCCTTCTGCCTTGTCACTCCTGTACATCCTTCAGATGTAGCCTCATCACCAGTCAAACCTGACTCCCCACTGCACCCGTGTTCCAACCCGTGGGAGGAGGAAAGGAGAGAAGGTAGGTGCGGGCATCTCCTTTTAAGGGCACCTTCCTCCACCAAGGAGCAGAGGGCCTGGCTCTGGGTTTCCTCTACTCCTGCTCTTGTCGTCATTTTCAGAGACTTCAGCAGCCGTGGAGGTGAGAGACCCAGCGATGTGCTCTCAGTTCCTCAGCCTGGGCCTCCCCAGCTCTCTTGCCTCTGCCATGACTCAAGCCCATTCCCACATCATGCTCTAGAGCTCGTCAATAGCAATTAATACACTATCCCATATTCTTGAATTGAACATCTCATTCTTTGATTAGGCCTTATCTTCCCAACCCACTTATTCTAGGATATCTACTCTAACAATTTCCCAACCTTGTGTGGCAGTTTGAAATTATTTTATGACGCCCAGGAAGAAGAAGCCTGTCTGTGGGCTGCTCCACTCCTGTGGGCTACCTCAGTGAAGTGTGGCTCCGGCTGAGCTTCTGCCCCCTTGCTGGGTCTAATAGAAAATGGAAACACACAAGAAAAGAGAGCTCTGCCATTTTTGATCTTATCATGTGAGAGAAAGATGAAGCTCAAAAAGCTGAGGCCCCAGGGAGAGATGAGCCATATGTCTGATAGCTTGTAGCTGAATTCAGGAAGAAAGCAGAGCAGCCAAGCACGAGAGAAGAGGCCTGGTAAGAGACAAGCCTGGTTGCCCTCAGCTGAGCTCCAGGAGATGGTAGAGCCAGAGGGGAAGGAGAGACAAGTCAGAGATCAGTGGCCAGCTTGCTTCAACATGTGGCAGATTACTTGGTGAGAAAGCACCTCTTATGGTGCCTTGAGTTGGACTTTTCATGGCCTTAGAACTTGGAGTTTTTACCCTAAATAAACACCTTTTATAAAAGTCAACACATTTCTGGTACTTTGCATTAGCACCTCTTTGGCAAACTAAGACAAAAATTGTTACCAGGAGCAGGGTTCGTACCAAAAATATAGGAACAGTTTTATAAATGGGTAGGGGGTATTTTTTGGAAGAATTGTGAAATGCTTGATAGAAAATGACTAGATTGCTTTGAAGAGATGGTAGGAATATGGACCCTAAAGTTATTTCTGATGAGGACTTAGACAGAAATGATGGCTGGAAAGAAAGTGATCCTTGTTTTAAAATTGCAGAGAACTTGGAAAAAGCAGCCCTGGATGTTAGATGGAAGGCAGATTTGAAACATGTGAACTTGGACATTTATCTGAGATTTCCAACTTAAATGTGGGAAATGTGGCCTGGCTTCTCCTTCCAGTTTATAGCAAAATGTGAGAGGAAAGAGATAAACTGAGAACTGAATTGTTGGACAAAAAGAAACCAGAAATTGATGTTTTGGGAAATTCTGAGCTTCTGGAAAGCAAACGCCCCAGGGACAGTACCTTCTAACTGCCTTCTCAACATCTCTATTTAGATGTCTAATAGACCTCTGAAAATTAACATGTCCAAAACAAAACTCTTGAATTTCAATCCAAGTAAACATACTATCCACCCAGTTCTTCAGACCAAAACTCTAGAAGTTATCCTTTTTCTTCATTCCTCACCATCAGTTGATCAGCTAAATCTACCCCCTTTGGTCTAACACCATTACATGTACAATGGATTATCTATTGCCTAAAGTACACTAATTGCCTCTTAACTGGTTTCCATGATTCCATTCTTTCCCTTTTATATCCATTCTCCACAGAGGGACCACAATGATCTTTTTAAGGCATAAATCAAATCATGTCCCACCTTAAAGCCCTCCAGTAGCTTCCCATTCCTCTTGGGTCAAGCCTAACCTCCTTACTGTATCCTACAAGGCTCTATAGGACTGGATTCTTGCTAACCTTTCCATTTTTTTATCTCCTGGCACACCCTGACTTGGTACACTTTGGTTTTCAAACAGGTCCCATTCCTGATAGCTTTTGTTCTTGCCTTTACTGTTAGCTGAAATTCTCTTCCATCGGATCTTTACGTCTTTCTCCTCATTCGTATCTCAACCCACATGTCAACCTCAGAGCCCTTCCATGCAGCCCCCAGCCCACCCAGAGTCCATCACTTTACACTGTTGCATTGTTTCAGGCTGATATCCCCATCAGAAATTATCTATATGCTTATTTGTTTATTGCCCGCCTCCCACCAGCAGAATTAATTCTGTGTCAGCAGGAAACCTGACCTGTTTGCCCCCTACTCCATCAGCAGCACTAAAACATTGCCTGACAAACAGTCGGTGCACAATAATAAATGACTACATGAGGACAACAGAAATACATGCTTGAAACGGTACACATGAGTGAATTTCCTAAGTAGAAACAAGTGTGTCGTGAAAGGATATATACTTCAAATGATTTGAATACTCTATCTTTATTCATTACCTACCTGGTTGTGCATTTTGGAGAAAACCAAGAATCTGAATGAGAATACGTCAGGGAAAAGAATTCTGATTTATACTTGTGTTACACCTTCTTCAAACCGTTCTTAAAATATGATTGTGTAGTTCTTCCACTTCAAAGAAGTACAAAGTTACTTTGATTAATAAATTGTTGAAATGCCTGGATGAAACAGAAGCATCCCCATTTACATTTTGCTGCTTTTTATCTTATAACATTCAAACTCCACTGCCAGGGACACCCAAGGAGAACCAGTTCCTCCTCCAGGGCAAAAACTTGCAGGTTTTTGGGTATATCACAGGCATTCAATAATCATCTAATCTATCAATCAGCCAATCTTTTACTCTTCCAGTGTTGTAATCAGTCAGTCCCTAACATATAGAAGGCACTAAATCAAGATGTTGGTTGGATTAACATGTTCCATGTTAACATGTTACCAATACATCATTCATCTGAACCCATGAGGTTGGGTGGCAGCAAATTCAAGAGCACGGGCTTTGGGAACAGACAGGCTGGGGCCAAGGGAGCTGCAGCCCACTTCTTGGCATCTAGTTGAACTTACTCAAGGCAACCTTTCTGGACCTCAGATACTTTGGCTGATAAAAAATGGGATAATAACGTACAAGGTGCTGTGAGCGTTTAAAAGATAATGTGCAGGGAAGCGGATATGGCTCGAGTGACTGGGCTCCCACCCACCACATGGGAGGTTGCTGGTTCAGATCCCAGTGCCTCCTAGGGAAGACAGCGAGCTGGCGCAACAGGCAGGCACAGCAAGCTGATGCAACAAGCTGATGCAACAAGAGACGCAGGGAGGCAAAACATCATGAAAGAAGCAACAAAGCAGGGAGTAGAGCTGGCTCAAGCGATGAGGCACCTCCCTCCCACATCAGAGGATCCGGGTTCAGCCCCCGGTGCCTCCTAAAGGAACAAGGAAGACGAATAAACATAGCAAGTAAAAGGGGGGGGGGCGGGGGGGAGAAATAAATAAAATAAATCTTCAAAAAAAAAGAAAAAAGATAATGTGTAGCACCCCCCAAGCAGTTTCTCTGGCTCAGAATAAGCCCTGTAAGAAATTACGATGCTGGCATTATTATCTTGGGCATATTTATTCCTCAAGAGCTCATGGATACAAATAGTAATTACTATTTTCATCATTGTAGACACAAGAAGGCTTCATGTGATTCTTTCCTAAACAGAATCAAAAAACTGGCCTTACTAGTCCACACACATATTCTCAGTCCCAAGACTGAGAGAGGAGGGGAGGGTCAGAGCCCACCCTGTATCCACCGGACTCCTAGAAGCAGCTGACGGAATCGGCACAGAAGCAGGCCTGAGAGCAGGGAACCATCAGTTGTAGATAGTTTCTACAGAAGGCTGTTTTTTCACACCAGAGGAAATATTCTCTTGGCGTTTTCAAATGACAATATGAGATTACAATACAAAAATACATCTTTTACATCACTTTATTTTTTACTGCTGTACGTAAGGGATTTCTATTAATAACTGACTCGGGGCAAAATCCTTACCGTCATCTTTGACTGTTTTCTTTCTCTCACACTCTGCATCCAATCCCTCAGGAAATTCCTTCGGCTCTACTTTGGAAATACACCCAAATCGGCCTCTCTTCACCACCTCCACTTCTACCTCCACTTGCAGTCGCCACCCCTCCTGGGTTTTGCACTAAAAGCCCCAGCAGGTCTCCCGGATTCAGCCTTTGTCCTAGTTTATCCCTGACCCAGCAGCTTGAAGGCCTTTAAACTCGGGCTCCTCCTGTCCCTCCCTGCTCCGCATGCTGCATGGCTCTCCTGCCTTCTAGCAAAAGCCGCTGTCCCCCAGTGGGCTCTGTGGCCACCAGGCTCTGGCCCCGATGCCTCGTGGACAGCCCTCCTAGGACGCCCCGCACTCTGGTCCAGCCTCCTAGGCCCCCTCGCTCATCCAAGCTCTGGAAAGCCAGCTCCCACCTCCCGGGTCGCTCCACCTGCTCCCGCTCTGAAGAGCTCTTCTCCCAGATGTCCCTTGGCCTCTTCACTCAGCTCCTTCAAGTATTTGCCATGAGGCTGGCCCTGCTGCCCTCACCACCCTATTTCCTACTGAAGCCCCCCACCCAAAACACGCACATGCTGCAGCCCTCCCCACTCCCGTACTCTGATCTGCTTCTGCTTTTCTCCATAGACCTGTCACCTTCCGCCACACTGTGCAACCAACTTTATTGTTTCTCTTTCTATTCCCTGTCCCTCCCCACTGAAGCAAGCTCCTTGAGGACAGAGATCTTGGTCTGTTTTGTTCACTGATCTTCTCCAAACATTGAAAGTAGTGCTGGGCACATAGCAGGTGCTCAGTAAATCCTGAATGAATTAATACAACCTAAGGAGATTAAAACACCTTCCCATTAGTAGAAACATGCCTGCAGAGGGAGGCAATCAATTCCTTGCATGTGCGAAACTCGGGTGTTTTCCACCTGGCTTAGAGCCACCGTTTCTGCCCCTGGTTGGAGGCTTCGTCAGGACATGGAAGGGCACTCAGTGGAGGATGTGCTTAGTTCAGTTCTCAGAGCAGATGATGTACAGATTTTGCCCACGTGGATTATGAGATGTTGAGTTTAGACAAAATGAACGCAAATAAGGTACAAAAATAAGAACAAAAAAATTAGTCACTTCTGATGTCATTTTTCCCATCTCTAAAATAAGCATATAAAAAGTAATTTTTCATTTTTAAATTATGAAAGTTATTGTTACTATTATTTGCCTATAGTTGCTTTTTCAAATTTCCTACTATGTGCCTTTTACTAAACTCGTGGAGGGAAGAAGTAGGAGAGGAAATGAAAGATGTCATGAGGTCATAGGATGGTGGGATAAAGGAAGCAAATGGGTTTTTATGAATGTGTAATATTTCAAACATTAAAAAGTCTATTTAACAAATATTTAGATGAAATAATCTTAAAATGGACAACTTTGTACCCACCGTTAGAAGACCCCATCCAGAGCAAACAGCTTTCTGAATTTTTTATTATTATTAACTTAGCCTGGTTTGGACATTACTATAAATTGAATCACATGGTGTATATTTTTCTGTCAATTGCTTCTTTCAATCTACATTTGGTTTTTGAGATTCATCCATATTGAAATTCATAACTGGATTATTATTATAATAATCCACTGTGTGAAAAAACACAATTTACCCATCATTTTGTCAGTGGACATGTGGCTCTTTTTCCAGGTTTTTGCCTTTATGGACAATGAAGCTATGGGCCTTCTTTTATATATCTCCTGGTGCACATGCATAATAATTTTTTAAATAATTTTATTGACATATAATTCACAAACCTTATAATTCACACATTTTTTAAGTGTATAATTTAATGGTTTTCTTACTATTTTTTTGCTTGTTGTCTGCTCATTGTTTGTGCCCATTGTCTGTTTGTCTTCTTTTGGAGGCACTAGGAACTGAACCCGGGACCTCTTGTGTGGGAGGCGGGTGCTCAACTGCTTGAGCCACATCTGCTCCCAGTAATTTTTTTTTAAAGTGCCCTAAAGGTGAAGTTGCTGGGTCATAGGGATGCACATAGTTAACTTTACTGGGGGATATAACTCAATATTTTTTGGAAAAAATACTTTCCAAAGTATTTCACATCCATGAACACTCTGAACACCTAACAAGCATTCAATAGATAATGAAAGAGGGGACTTTTGAATTTTTCATTTTGAAATAATATTAGATTTATAGAAAAGTTGTAAAAATAGTATAGAGTTCCCTCATAATCTCCACCCAAGTTCCCCTAATGTTAGCATCTTGTATAATCCTGGCACATTTATCAAAAATGAGGACTCCCCACTGCTGTCGCACTGGGAGCTGAACAGCACAGACTTTATCTGGGCTTCACCAGGGTTCCCAGCAATGTCCTTGTGTGCCGGGATCCAGTTAGGATGCCATGTGGCATTTAGTCCCTTCTAATCTGCCCACGTTTGTCCTGGTTCCCATGGCCTTGACACTTGTGAAGAGAGCTAGTCAGGCATTCTGCAGACTGAGCCTCAGTCTGGGCTTGCCTGATGTTCTCTCGTGATTAGACTGGGGTCAGGGAATTGGGGGGTGGGGGTACCCCAACGTAGATCTCCCTTCCCATCCCATCCTCTCAGGGCTTGGTGGCATCGACATGACGTCACTGCTGATGTTGCCCTCCGTCACTTGGGTAAGGTGGAATCTGCCAGGTTTTCCACCGTAAAGTTATTTTTTTTCCCTTTCCCATACTCTTTTGTTTGGAAGCTGTCACTAAATCCAGCCTGTCCTCCTACATAAACATTGTAAAAATCACCACAGTAATTAATAAATATTTAGAGAGTGATGTTTGAGCTATGCAAATATCCTCTTCTCCTTCAAGATTCAGCCCCTGGTCCTGGCATTCATCCACGAATCTTGCCTGCAGCGATTATTTCTGAGGTTTTCTAATGGTCATTTCCTATGTCCCTCGTGCTTTCTGTATCTTCTATTTGGAACTCTCCTCTAGGGAAGAGCTGTCATTTCTCGCCTACTTGTTTGTTCATTCAATCTTTTATTTACTTCAGTATGAACTCACGTTTATTTTATCGCTTAGATTATAATTCAGTACTAGTATCATTTGTTTTGTCACTCACGTTGTTCCAGGGTGTGCCTCTGGGAACTCTTTCAGACTGGCTGTGTTCTTTTCACTTGCCCCATTCTTTCTTTTTACCTTTTTTTTTTTTTTCAGTATTTCCTTACTTTCTGGTACTTCTGGCTGTTCTAGGCACATCACCTGTTTTCCCTGATCCAGCCCAAGAATCAGCCATTTCTTAGGGAGCCCTGGTTCAGAAGGAACAATTTTTAAAGCAACTGCCATGTGTATAATTCCAAGATTATTTCCACACTATAATTAGCGCTCTGATTAACTTTAGGTTTTCTGCAATTATGCCGTGTGCTTTACAGTGCTGGGTTAATGGGCTGCTTTAAGAGGGACACAAATGCATTGTGAATGCCTCAGCCTCCTTCACCTGCTAATGCTCACCTTATAATCTCTATAATGAAATGACTAACGGCAACTGATACTCTGATAGGGAACTTTTCAGTCAGAGAATTGTTTCATTTTGAAAAAAAAAGAAAAAAAAAAAAGCATTTATCTCATAATTGGATCCCATATCATTTTCCAGCCCTCCTATAGTTTCTCTATACGCTCCATTTTATTATCAGCTTTGAAATAAAATTTAAACTTGTTTTGCTATATCAAATTGCGATAGAAATGCACTAATGACACAATGGGACAATGACTTGGAATTTGAAAGCCATATAAATATTCTGCTTACTCATAGAGCCTATATTTCCTTCCTTGACATAAAAGAATACTCTCTAGGGCCGCCGGAGCCCCTCGTTGTCAGCTTAAACACCACTGCAGTGAGCTGGTCCCCCAGGGGACATTCGTCACTACCTGAAGGCATTTTGGCCGTCAGACCAGAAGCGCTGCTGCTGGAGTCTCGTGGGGGGGCCCGCTCAGCCGCTCGGCGCCTACGGTCTACAAGCAGCCTCCCTCAGCAACGAGCTGTCTACACACGTCCATGGTGGCAAGGTTGAGAAATCCTGCACTAGAGGAACTTCCAGCTTTCAAAGAACATGTATTTTTCTTCCAAACTCTTAAGGAAAATGACTAGCAAATACCAAGAGCGAGCTCCACTAAAAAGTTGAGTTCTCTATAGGATATGCTGGAAGAGTCAGATAATAACAGAATATGAGGAACACACCAGAGCCACACACCACAAAGAAAGCAAATGCAGAATTAAAGGTCCATGCTACATCTTAAATCATTCCACTTTGAATAAATGTTTTACTTGACACAGCCAAGGGCCAAACGTATCCGAAAAATCAACTGTCAAATACATGAATCACCACTGAATTTGCACTTTAGACAAGCACACTAATGGTCCTCTGGCTAACAAGGTTTGATTCTAGTGTGAAGTAGGTAAGAGAAGTTGGGGTGCAGAAACAGGCTCCATCTCTGGACAAGTCATATGGTTCCCATGGGTTCCAGTTCCTTATGGATAACGTGAATTCTGCTGAGGATTGCACTGTTCATCTTACAGGTCACTGTGAGAATCAAGTAAAAAGAAAAGGTTCTTTCTCCATACTCACTGGGATAGTGATATTTCTTCCTAACATCTTTCTAACACAGCTTAAAGTGTTGAAAGAACAGTGCCTTGGAAGACTAATGAAAACTGATTCCGAGAGAGAGCAGGCCGCTCATCCCAGGGTACAGATATTATTGGGCTCTTGTAACTGGCTAACATCTTTTCCTCTTTGAAGCTCCCATTATGGAGCCAAAATAAATTGAAAAACAGTATTATAGACAAACCACAGCTGGGAGAAATACTGTAAACACATATGATAAAGCACTTGTGTCCAAATACACAAAGAACACTTCAACTTGACTGTTAGAAAACAAAAAAGTCCAATTAAAAAATGGTCAAAACAGCTGAATAGACACCTCACCACAGAAGATATACAGATGGTAAATAAGCATATAAAAGAAGCTCAGCATTATTTTTCATTAGACAACTGCAAATTAAAGCAACAATGAGATATCACTACATATCGACTAGTTATGCATAAGAATATAATTTGGGGCATGGACAACAAAAAGGTGGGGGACCACAGAAGTGTGGGAATAGTGTATGGATATGCTATTAAAGTTAATATGGTATCAAATCAAACATGATTGTAATGGACTTAAGATGTTACATTTTAGCCCCATCGTAAGCACAAAAAAAATATGTGAAAAATATATTTAGAAAGAAGTGAGAAGGGACACAAAATGACACAATACAAACAATTGAATAAATATATAAGTAGATATGAATTGAAAGAATTGAGGTCAAAAGAGGTATAAGACATACAAAGACCAAATAGCAAATTAACAGAAGAAAGTCTTTCAGAAGGCAGAATGGACTTTTAAAAGAAGCAGGATCCAACAATATGCTCTTTACAAGAGACTCACCTTCAATGCAAAGAGACAATTAGGTTAAATGTGAAAAGACAGAAAAAATATGCCATGCAAATAGTAACCAAAAGAAGGCTGGGGTAGATATACCAATATCAGATAAAATAGACTTTAAGTCAAAAACTGTTCTGAGGGACAAAGAAGGTCACTATATACTGATAAAGGGGTCAATTCATAAGAAGACAAAAAATTTAAAAATAAATATGTACCTAAATTTTATGTAGAGCCCTAAAATTTTTCAAGGAAATATTGACAAATTTGAAGGGAGAAATAGATGGTTCTACATTAAGAGGAGGAGACTTCAATACACCACTTTCAATACTGGATAGAATATCTAGAAAGAAGATCAATAAGAAAGTAGAAGACTTGAACAATACTCTAAACCAACTAGACCAAACAGACAATATAGAACACTTCACCAAACAGCAGCAGAATACATATTCTCCTTTAGTGCACATGGGTCATTCTCCAGCATTTTCCACATCTTAGGTAAAAAAACAAATCTTGATAAACTCCAAAATATTGAAATCAAACCATGTATCTTTTCTGACCACAATGAAAAGAAGTTAGATTTCAGTAACAGAGGGAGAACTGGAAAATTAAAAACTATGTGGAAATTAAACAAATACTCAAACAAGCAAACGGTCAAAGAGGAAATCACAAGGGAAAATAAGAAACATCTTGAGGTGAATGAAAATGAGCACATAACATACCAATATTGATGGAATGCAATAAAGGTAGGGCAGATAGGGAAATGTATAGCTCTAAAGGCTTACATTTAAAAAGAATTTCACAAATCAGATTCCTAATATACAACTGGGAAATCTAGAAAAAGAAGAAGAAACCAAACCCAAAAATACCAGAAGTAAAGATATAACAAAGATTAGACAGGAGATAAGTGAAAAAAACAGAATAAAAAAAAAAAAAAAAAATAAGAGAGAAAATAAAAAAAAAAAAAAAATAAAAAAAAAAAAAAAAAAACAATTGAGAAGATCAAGAAAACGAAAAGTTCGTTCTTCAAAAAGATCAATATATCAACAAACCTTTAGCTAGACTGTCAAAAAAAAAAGAGGGAAGCTGCAATTAATTAATATCAGAAATGAAGGGGGACATTAATATCAACTGCAGAGAAAAAAAAAGGATTACAAGAGGATACTAAGAAAAACTGCACACCAACAAATTAGATGCTCAAATTCCTTGAAATACAAAAACTACTGACTGAAGAAGAAATAGATGTCTTCTATCTAATACTAGCTAAATTATCTTTAACTAGTAAAGAGTTTGAATCAGTCATCAAAAACCTCCCAAAAAAGAAAAACCCAGGAACATATGGATTCACAGGTGAATTCTACCAAACATTCCAAGAATAATTAACAGTAATCCTACTCAAATTCTTCCAGACAGTTGGGGAGGGAACACCCACTAACTGATTTGATGAGGCCAACAATACCTTAATATCAAAGTCAGATAAAAATAATACAAGGAAATAAAATTACAGACCAATATTCCTTAGGAAAATAGATGCTAAACTCCTCAATAAAATACTAGCAAACTGAATCCAACAGCACCTCAAAATAATTATATACCATGGCCAAATGGGATTTATTCCTGGTATGTAAGATTGGTTCAACATTAAAAAATCAATTAATCTAATGCAGCACATTAATAGAATAAAGAGAAAAAACACAAGATTATATTGAAGAAAAGGCATTTGGTTACTCTAGCATCCCTTCTTGATAAAAGCACTAAGAAAACTAGAACAAGAAGAAAATTTCCTCAACATGATAAAGGGCATATATGAAAAGCCCAGAACTAACATCATAGTCAGTGGTGAAAGACTGAAAGCTTTCCATCTAAGATAACGAACAAGACAAATATGCCAATTGTCACTACTGCTTTTCAACATTGTACTAGAGAGTTCTTGGCAGAGTGATTAGCAAGAAAAAGAAATAAAAGGCTTCCACTTGAAAATGAAGTAGAACTTTCCCTATTTGCAGATGGCATAATCCTATAGACAGAATACCCTGAGAAATCCACAACAAAGCTCCTACAGCTAAAAAATGAATTCAGCAAAGTGGTGGGTACAAGATCAACACCCCAAAATAAGCAGTGTTTTAATATTCTAAGACTCAACAAAAGGAAGAAAAAATCCATTTACAATAGCAACTAAAATAAACAAATATCTAGGACTAAATCTATCCAAGGATATAAAGGAATTATATACAGAAAACCAGAAAACATTGCCAAAAGAAATCAAAGTAGACCTAAATAAATGGAAGGGTATTTCATGCTTATGTCTTGGAAGAGTAAATATTGTTAAGATGTCAATTTGACCCAAAATGATTTATAGATTCATTGCAATCCAAATCAAAATACCAACAGCCTTCTTTGCAAACATGGAAAAGCCAGTTATCAAGTTTATAAGGCAGGGTAAGGGGCCCTGAAGATCTGATGCCACCTTGAAAAAGAGCAAAGTTAAAAGACTCACACTTCCCAATCTTAAAACTTACTAAAAAGCTACAGTAATCAAAATAGCATGTTATTGGCACAAGGAGAGACAAATAAACCAATGGAATCAAATTGAGAGTTCAGAAATCAACCCTTACATTTATGGCCAACTAATTTTTGACAAGGAGTCAAAGACCAACCAATTGGGAAAGAATAGTCTCTTCGACAATTGATGCTGGGAAAACTAGATCTCCATTTGCAAAAAAAATGAAGGTGACCCCTACCTCACACCATTTACAAAAATCAATTCAAAATGAATCAAAGACCTAAATATAAGGACCAGAATTGTAAAGCTCCTAGAAGAAAATGTAGGGAAGCATCTTCAAGTCCTTGTGTTAGGCAATGGTTTCTTAGACTTTACACCCAAAGCACAAGAAACAAAAGAAAAAATAAATAAATGGGACCTCACCAAAATTTAAAAGTTTTGTGCATTAAAGGATTGAATCATGAAAGTAAAATGACAACCTACACAAGGGAGAAAATATTTGAAAACCATATATCTAGAATATATAAAGAAGACTTTCAACTCAACAATAAAAAGACAAAAAAAAAAAAACAATTAAAAAATGGGCAAAACTTGAATAGACATTTCTCAAAAGAAGATATACAAACATCCAAAAAAGCACATGAAAAGATGTTCAATATAAATAACCATTAGAGAAATGTCAATCAAAACTACAATGAGATAACATTTCACACACACTAGAAAATTTCAAGTGTTGGAGAGAATGTGGAGAAATAGTGATTTAGTTTCCTCATTGCTAAAGCAAATAGTATGCAATGGGTTGGCTTAGCAACAGGAATTTATTAGCTCATGATTTTGAGAATAGGAGAAGTCCAAATCAAGGTATCATCAAGTCACTTTTAAAGATCAGCATTCTGGGGCTGGTTGTCAGTGACCCTTAGTCCTTGGTTCCTCCTCTGGCATATGGCAGTGCACATGGTGGCTTCCCCTGACTCTCTCTTTTCTTCCAGGTTCCAATGTCATTCAGTGTCTGGATGCTCCCTCTGTGGCT
This sequence comes from Tolypeutes matacus, assembly GCA_026826555.1. Classification (NCBI taxonomy): domain Eukaryota; kingdom Metazoa; phylum Chordata; class Mammalia; order Cingulata; family Chlamyphoridae; genus Tolypeutes; species Tolypeutes matacus. Next base: position 26,451,269 of record JAKSZT010053830.1, on the reverse strand, counting down.
TTTTTTCATCTCTCCATTACCTTCCTTATGAGGTCTTCAATAATAGGATTAAGACCCATCCCAGGCCATACCTTACCTTAAGTAACCCCATTCAAAAGGTCCTATTTATGAGGGTTCATACAAGAATGGATTAAGTTTAAGAACATGTTCTTCTGAAGTACATAGCTCCAAACCACCACAAATAGGAAAACTTATTCATTGCTAATGGTAATGTAAAATAGTGCAGCCACTGTGGAAGACAGTTTGGTAGTTCCTCAGAAAGTTAAGTATAGAATTAACATATGACCAGCAATCCCACTTCTAGTTATATACACAAAAGAATGGAAAGCAGTGACTCAAACAGATATTTTTAAACTGATGTTCCTAGTAGCATTAGTCACTATTGCCAAAAGATGGAAGTGTCCACCAGCCATGAATGGATAAATAAAATGTTGTATAAACACACAACAGAATGTTATTCAACCATAAAGCCGAATGAAGTTCTGATACATGGGATAACATGGATGAACCTTGAAGACATCATGAGTGAAATATGTCAGACACCAAATATTGTATGATCTTCCTGATATTAAATAATTAGAATAAACAAATTTATAGAGTCAAAAACGAGAATATAGGACTTTTCCCCCAGCGAGGGACATGACTCCTGGGGATAAGCCTCCCTGGCACCAAGGGATTACTACCAAGCACTAGCTAGTGATATAACTGGAAAAAGACCTCGAATAAAAGGGGGGAAATGTGAAGACAAATGAGTGTATAAGGCTAAGAGACTTCAAAGGGAGTCAGGAGGTCATCAGAGAGGTAACGCTTATACACATCTCAGCAGGATCTCATAGATGGCCAAGGTAGATACTACCCCAAATAGTGGGGGTCCTGAGGGCTCTGGAGACACCCAGTTCCTATGGTCATGGCAGATAGCTCCAGAGTTTGGTGCCTTGCCAGTGGGCCCTACTTTGGAGTTTGTGCTCCCAAGTGTGACAGAATTGGACTCAGATGTGACTTCTTTACACATGCCTCTTCTGTCCCTTTAATTTGAACCTATAGTTGGTGTTGGAGTTAGTAGGTGTATGTCCAAGAGACTTTAATCTCTGGGCTGTCTATGTGCCTGCTGGGCCCTGAGCCTCAGCAGAGTTGCTACACCTACTCTCCAGTTCATTAGACTCACCCAGGATAACTAACAAGGAGGTAAAGATGGACAACCACCACACCAAGTAACTGAGAGAGTCTACAACTGCAAGCAAGAGAGTCCCATCCATCAGCCATATGGGATCGAAGTCCCCTCTCAATTAGAGGTGGAGTGGGCATCACCATCACAGAATCCTCAGGTTTGGGGAATAAAATATGGACTAGAGTAGACTTACTGGTATTCTATTATGGACTTCTAGCAATAGAAGAAATTATACCATTGATGTAGAGATAGTGGCCACTGGATGTGCTCTAGTCAAGGAAAGGGGAAAAGAGGCATAATATGGGGGCATTTTCGGGACTTGGAATTGACCTGAGTGACTTTGCAATGACAGATACAGGCCATTATATATCCTGCCATAACCTACAGAATTGGGTGGGAGAGAGTGTAGACTACAATCCATGCTTAGTGGCAATGCTCCAAAATGTGTTCATCAATTGCAATGAATGTACCTCACTAATGAAGGAAGTTGTTAATGTGGGAAAAGGTGGGAGGTGTGGGGAGTGGGGCATATGGGAATCCCTTATGCCTTTTTTTTTTTTTTTTTTTTTTTTTATTTATTTTTTTTTATTATGGGTAAAAATCAAAATTCTCACAATACATACAAACATTTGTAAAATGATATATAAATATATATGCATATATGTGTATTTGCTTACAAAAATGTTATTTATATATATATATACATATATTTTAAGAGTTGCTTAGATTACCTAAAATATTACACGGAACCCACTGGGATTCCCATGTTGCCCACCTCCCACACCTCCCACCACATCCCACACAAACATCTCCCTCAGTGTGGCCCACCACCCTCAATGAACTTACACATCCTGGAGCCTTGCCACCAACCCTAGACCACAGTTCACACTGTAGACCACACTCTCTCCCACTCAGTTCTGAGTGGTGTGTGCTGATTTAAAATGGCCTACATCCATTGCCACAACAGTACTCAGGACAACCTCCAACTCCCAAAGAAGCCCCTGTATTTCAACTGCTCATCCCCTCCCTACCCAAAAACTGTCAAGTGGCCACTGGCTCCACCTCATTGTTATAATTTCTTGCATTGCAAGAATCACCATATGTGAGCAAGAGAATACCATCAAGTCCACTCTAGTCCATAGTTCTTCCCCCAATCCAGAGGCGACTGGGATGGTGATGTCCACTCCAACTCCAAGTGAGAGAGGGCTTATATCCCATGGATATGGTGGGTGGGATGATCCTGCCTGCAGATGCAGGCCCTCTCCATTCCCTGGGATGGCCATTTCCCATCGTTGTCTCCTCTTATGCTTTTTTATGTAACATTTTATGTAATCTAAATATCTTTTAAAAATAAATTAAAAATATATTTTAAAAAATCATCTGGCCATTAAAAAGAAAAATAAAGGTTACCAGTGGTCAGAGTGTGGGTAGGGAATGGGGATCTCATGCTTATTGATATAGAATTTCTAGTTGAGGTGATGAAAAGTTGTGGTAATGGATGGTGGTGATGGTGGTACAACATTGCTCACATAATTGACAGCACCAAATTATATATTTGTGGTTAAAAGGGGAAATTTTAGGTTTATATGGGACTCTATTTAGGTGTATATATTTCTAGAATAAAATTTTTAAAAAACATAGGACTGTATAACACAGTCAGTGAACCTTAGTGTAAACCATGGACTATAGTTAATAGTACAAACATAATCATACTCTTTCATCAACTGTAACATACCACACTAATGCAAGGTGTGAATAAGAAGAGTAGGTGGGAATTCCACATTTTCTGAATGATTTTTCTGTAGACCTACAACTTTTGTAGCAAAAAAAATAGAAAGAAATGAACTAGCAAGCCACAAAATGTCATGAATGAATCTTAAATGCAAATTACCAAGTGAAAGAATCCAGTCTGAAAAAGTTACATGCTGTATGATTCCAATTACATGACACTCCATAAAAGGCAACACTATAAAGACAGTAAAAAGATCAGTTGCCTTGCTCTGTCAGTGAGGAAGGCTAGAAGAAATGACACTCCAGTAGCAAATAGCATACCTAGCACCCAGATGTTGGTTTCTAAAATAACTCTCCAGTAAAAGGAGCCAGGGATCTGTGAAGGAATAGTTGATTTTAGCACTGGAGCAGGAACTATACAAGATGAGGCTGGAGCTTCTTATAGTGCCAAAAAAAAAAATTTTTTTTTTTTTATTTTAAAATCCCTATACTGATAATATGTCAAAGAAATACAGGAAGCAGCTGAAAACACTCCCAATAGCCAAAGGTCGAGCAATTTGTGCGACAAAATCGAGTGATATTGGATTATAACCCAACGTACAAAATAAAGATCCATGAGCCAATGCTGATATAAATAAATGACTGGAAAAAAATAATAAATGGGGGAGTGGATGTGGCTCAAGCAGTTGAGCACCTGCCTCCCACATGGGAGGTCCCAGGTTCTGTTCCTGGTGCCTCCTAAAGAAAACAAACAAACAACAAGCAAAACAAGCAACAAAACCAACTCAGGGACCCGATGTGGCTCTGTGGTTGAGCGCCAGCTTCCCACATGCAAGGTCCCAGGTTCACTCCCCGATCCCTGGCACCTCAAGAAAAAAAAAATGGAGGGAAAGAGGCAAGTCCCACGTATGGAAGAATTCCGAATGGTTTTTGTAGCTACCCCACCCTGTGAAGCATAGCTCCTCACTCTTGAAGTGTGGGCTGCACGCGGTGACTCCCTTCCAAAGCGTGCAGCTTTGAACCTCTAGTGGAGAAGCCTGAGAAACTCCCCTCAGCCAGGGGACCAAGGTCAGCCTCAACAGTGATGACTCCCGTTGACAGCACGCATCCTTGACGAGACACGAGGAAAACAGCACTTTGTCTCTGTGGTCCTCCTCTCAAAAGCCCATAAGCCCAGTGTAGTCGTTGAAAACAACAGAAAAATTCCAAGAGAGGGAAATATACCTGAGGAATATACCTTAAAACTATCAAGGTCAAAAAAAAGGGAAAGTCCGAGGGGCAGTCACAGCCAGGAGGAGCCTAAGGAGACTGGACAACTAAACATAACGAGGAATCCTCAATGAGATCCTGGGACAGAAAAACAACATTCGGGAGAAATTAAGGAAATCCGCATAAAATATGGACTTCAATTAATAATAACGTATCAATACTGTTAAGTCACTTTAAAAGGGTACCATACTACTGTACTTTTTTAAAAATAAGGGGATCGGTCCGTGAGGGGCATATGGGAACTCTCTGCACTGTCTTCTCAATTCTTCTGTAAATCTAAAACGGTTCTAAAAAATAAGCTTTATATTTTTAATTATTATAACGATCAATATAAAATACAAGAGCAGGCAATAATGGATTAAACTGTAATTGGATTCGTCACAAGCCGTGGTTTTACTAACAGAAGACATTTCAGAATGTGCTCAGTGGTCTGCCATTGGACAGCTGGAGCCATTTACACAAGCTTGGTGAGGAGCTGCTGGCATCTGAGTGCAGTGAAGATGGAATAAGCTGGAAAGCCTCTCCTTCCACTTACCTGGTGGCCTGGGTCTTCTTTCCTAGCACCCTAATAAAGGACAAAGGGAAAACGACTTTCCTTCGTCGGATCCGTTGTGGGTCACGAGGTCCTTCTCCTGTGAATTACCAGGGGCCCTGGTGCCTTGCATGTGCTGCTCTACAAAAACCACAGCCATCCCAGTCTCTGGTAGTCTATTAAATATTTCAAAATACATCTGCAAATATTTCTTTAACATGGCAAGTAAAAAAGCCATAAAGGATAAGTTACTAAACTTGTCGGGACAAGACTCACAAGGGCTCCTTGCCAGAAAGTGATGGCATGTCTTCCTCCCATTTCTCCCTCTTTCTCTACTCCAATCCATACACATCAGTACCAGACTTACTGCAAAAAAAGAAAAAGAAAAAAGCCCACACGAGAATTAGTTGTCCATTTAAACCAGAGATCAGTTGAGATTTGTATCCAGTAAGACTGAAAGATAATATATTCTTCCCCAAGTTCCATCCTGAAACATAGCTTGCTGACCCACAGCAATTTCCCTCTTAGTTAAGTACAAGTTTTTCCATGTGGGGAATCACCAGAGATGTTTTCAGCCTAATTTAGAAGGCTCAAGTGAACTTGAAATTGAACCCCTTCTAGGAAAGAAGGAAGGGTAGCACTGGTAGTCATTATACAGCAAGTCTTGAAAACACTAGAATGTTGAACTAAAAAACTCATCCCTTTATTTCTTTTCTCCACCACAGACAGCCTTGCTGATATGGATGACATATCATTATGTGCATATAAATATCCTAGTTAAAACAAACAAATAAAACTCAGTCTGGGATACTAATTGCTGATCCTTCTGTGCTGCAGATTCTGTTTCCTGTCTTTGGGGATTCACTGCCTTTTCCTCACTTCACACTGATATTAAAGACATCACGCCTGTGCAGTCCCAGTGCCTTGGGGATGGTGACGTGGCAGCAGAGGAGACCATGGACAAACGGGGGAGCATGTGAGGTACGTGCTGCAGTTCTATCTGACATCAGGTTGTTGAAACTGAAAATGGAAACTCCTTATGGAATCATGTGGCTCTCTCCCATGGGGACAGTAAATTATGAGGACAGTATATTACTTAGCACTTAGTCCAGTTCTATTTTAAATGGTTCTCCTTGGAGGCCTAGTAACTCAAATATGGCAAGGATTTCATTACCAATGGAAGGGCTTTATAAGGGTTGGTCATTTCTTCCACAAAATACACATTCATCTACTGCGATATTGAAAATAAAAATTACCAAAGAACCTGAAAACAGTAGAGTAGAAAGACTGCTGCAAAGTGGCCCCAGATGCATGCTCTGAATTGCCTGCCCAGCGAGCTTGCTGACATTGATCTCCTCCCTGATTTCTCCCTGGAAGAGGAGCTGTGCCCAAGCCCAGCTTCCCACCCACCCACTGTCTGCCATAGGAACATCCCATAGGTCCCAGGATCTCCAGGGGCTGGGCAGTTAATGCTCCCAGACAACTCCAAAGAGCAGCTGGCACCCATGCGGCCATCGGACTGCTTGCTGCTGAGGCAGCGTACGCAGTTGCCCTCAGGGCCGTCCTCTTGGACGGGCAGAGTCCCTCCACTGGAATGCAAAGCCATGCTGCTTGTCGGCAGAGCATGTACCCTGATGTCATCCCTATGGGAACACCACCTCTCTGGCCTTCCAAGAGTCTGCCTTCCCCAGTAAAGCTGAATCCCTAATCCATGCCATTCCCAACCTGGTGCATGAGGGGTGTGACCCAGATGGGACCTTCCTGGCACGACAAAGACTGAAGACCTTGGAGCTGAAAAGCAGGTCACATACGTGCTCGTAGCAAATACTTCTTCAATCTGAGACACTATTCCTTCATGTACGTACTTCACAAAGGGGTCTCCTTGTGAACTTGCGAACACAAAATACCAGAAAACAGATTAGCCAACTCCCAGTTTGGACGTCTTCACAATTTTCACTGCAGATCACCCTTTTTAATCTTGGTTGAACAATATACACCCTAATGGGTGCTGAATTCCAGCTGTGTGATGAGCATGTTCTCTTGGCTGAATCTTTACTCTTCATTTAAGAAAACTTATGACTAAGCCTTTACCAAAAATACCTGGACTAAGAAGTGACCAGGATTCAGATTCAATGTCTGTGCAATCATTGCAAAATCAAAACTTTTAATTAAAAAAATATATATGTGCTATGATGCTCATTAGCTAAATGTGAGCCTGAATTTCCTCATCTAGCAACTAGAAATATCTGTGCCAGACAGTAAGAGTCAGGGATAACGCCTCAAAAGTCCATAGTGAAGGCGGGCACGCTAAAGAAGCTCAGTAAAGGGTAGCCATGGTTGTGGCGTAATTATTATCAGCAGCAGAAATGAACAGGTACGAACACTATTTTTAAAACACGTAATATGAAAAGTACACAGCTTGGTTTATTAGACAGAAATAAAGTGTTTAACCCATAGAATAGATGATGATGATAAAGCACTGCTTAGCGGTTATGTAAGTGAGAAAGAAAAAGAAAGAAGCAAAGTGCCCATCTTGATCTAGGCACATCATCACATCAACCCCTCAGCTGCAAAGATGAAAACCCCAGACACGCATCAGCTCCAACGTCCCTTTCGCCTTCTCTCCGTATCTGGGTGTTGCAGGCTCTAACCTCACGCAGTCATTTAACATCGGGAGGCGGATGAAGGCCTCAGCGCGTCACGCAGGCTTTAATGGCGAGCTTTCAATGCTGTGGCACCAGGGATTTTAAAGATGTGAGCATATGTAAGATGTGGAGGTGAGGAAGTGCGAGGTGCGAACATTCCAGAATGTGAGAGAGTGTGTGAGCATCCTAGCAAGCACAGCTAGGGAGGACCCGCCTTCTTTCTCCCAGCTTTAAGGCTCTGTGTGGGCTCCAAGGTGCTCTGACCTCATTCCCGAACCTGCTGCTGCTCACAGTTGTCCAGCGAAGAAGGCTCGTCAAAGAGAGACAATAGAGGACCACGGGCTTCAACAGCTTTAAAGAATTCCTCTTTCCGTGTTCGCAGTGTCTCAGGTTGAATTAAGACAAAACCCAGCAACAGTGAAAGGAGCAAGAGGCTGCTTGCTAGAAACATACGGGAAACTGAAGCAGAAGCTAAGGCATGAAAGGCTGGGTGAACACTGTGGATTGAGCTGTGCTGACGGCCTTACCCCTGGACCTCCGAATGTGGCCTTATGTGTCCACGGGATCGTGACCAGCGGAATTCGGAGAATTAAGGTGAGCTCACACTGAAGTAGCCGGGCCCCTAATCCAACAAGGCTACTGTCTTCATGAGAAAGACTGTGGACACAGACAGACAGACAGACAGAAGGGAGAATGGCACAAGATGACTCCGGCAGAGAGAGGCAAAGCTTGCCGGCAAGGCACCACCAGGAGCCAGGAGAGGGGCAAGCAGCAGAGTTTTCCCCACTTCTCAGGAGAAAAGGCCCTGCCACAGCTTGAATCAGACCTCTGCTGTCCAGAACTGTGAGGCGACACTTTTCTGTTGTTTTAAACCGTCCAGGTTGTGGTGCTTTTTTACTACAGACCTAGGAGACTAAGGATATTTTAACTGATCAAACGTACACAAGAGGAAAACAGGAAAAGTAGTATCAAAGCATTGGATTAAGTTGTATAACATTAAATGGGCAAGTTAATAATAAAAATGTGATGTTAATAAAGTTTAATATGCCAAATAAAAGAGCATCAAAATGTATATAACACAAGCACATAGACTTATGGCAGAAATTGATATAATTTTAACTCACCACTATCAATATATAACAGATCTAGTGTTTGAAAATAATAAAACAAAATAGAATGAGGACAAAAAAGAATAAGTAATATAATTAATGAGGTAGAACGAATAGAATATGCCAAACTCTGTATCTTAAACATAGAGATTTCATCCTCTTTCACACTTTTGGTCCATATACAATTTCCCCACTGTGAAAATAAAATTAATAGCCTATTTCAAGAAATTATTATGGGAAAAAGCTGATAAAATATTTACCCAAATGAACCGTTAGAATGGTAAATGATAATGATGTACATGATGACTTAACTATGGTATGTACCTTTGATAGGCCCCATAATACAGATATTTGTGTTTTAACTTTTACAACCTTCTGGGCTGCAATAATTTTATAGATTGCTGTGGAGCTGAACCAAACCTATAAAATCTGCAAGCGTCCAGGTGTGTGGACTGGCACTGGCCCTGATAATTGTTCTCTACCTTTTCCTCTAAACTCCTCAACAAAGAAAACACCAGCATACCCCATGCTCTGGGTAAATGGAGACAGCTGAGCTGACACTCAGCACCTGTCCCAAGTCGGCACTTGAGTCTTTTGTAGACAGCTCTGCTTTCAATTCCCCAGTCAACACATTAAATAGGAACCCTTCTTAAAAATTATCGTCTCTCTACCTTATGAATCTAAACACCAAAACCATTTCACCAGGAGGTGGGAACCATCTCAGGGTTGCTGTGGATGAAAAAACCCTACAGCTCCATCAAATCATGGACATGAAGCTATGGGTGAGCAGTGCAGCAGGAAGCCTGAGCATGCAGGCATGGCCCACAAGGCTGGTGCATCCGGTAACTTCTCCCAGAGAGGAACTCAGAAGATTAGTAGCAGTTTCTCTGTCCCTTTTCTTCCCTCTCTTCTTTTCTTGCCACCACCAATGAATCGATCCTTGCATGACTCAAGGGAGAGACATCTCACTCGTTCTCCATCCAGACGGGATTTGTCAGAGCAGCAGAGCCAGGCAGCTGGTGTTGCTATTGAGGCTATTTTGTGGACCATTATTCTCTGACACATATGAGGACTGTATTAGTCAGCCAAAGGGGTGTTAATGTAAAATACCAAAAATGGGTTGGTCTTTATAAAGGGTATTTATTTGGGGTAGAAGTCCACAGATACCAGGCCATAAAGCGTTAAGTTTCTTCTCTCACCACAGTCCATTGCCACGTGTTAGAGCAAGACAGCTGCCGGCGTTTGCCAGGGTTCAGGCTTCTGGGGTTCCTCTCTTCCCGGGGCTGCGTTTCTCTCCGGGCTTAGCTCCTGTTTCCTCCACAAGGTCAGCTGCAGACTATCAGGCTAACGGCTCACTTCTCTTCTCCTGGGGCCTTCTTCTGAACATCAAAACTCCATCATCAGAACTGCTTCTCAAAAACTGCTTCTACTCTGTTCTTTGCCTTGCCTTTTATATTCGATTCCCCACCCACCAAGGGATGAGGCTCAACGCCCTACTGATGTGGCCCAGTCAACGTCCTAATCATAACTTAATCATGCCCAGATTAACAGATCAGTTTACAAGCATGATCCAGTTTTATTTTTGGAATTCGTAGTTACATCAAACTGCCCAACGACCACAAGGACTAATGTGCTGTGTAGATTTTTAATGAGGCAATTTAAGGACTGGTGGTTCACAGCCTTCAAGAATACCAAGGTATTGCTCTATAAAAGATGCAAAAGGGGTGATTTAAGAAACACAGCAGAGGGGCAATGACTGGCAAAGGAGGATGGTCCATTGATGGGCCCTTAATATTGACGACTATGCTTGTGAACCTTTGCCCTTGAAATTGAAACTTAGCCTAGTGCTGTGGGGTGCCTAAGAGTTGCCTCCTGGGGGCCTTCTTGTTGCTCAAATGTGGCCTCTATCTAAGCCAAACTCAGCATATAAATGCATTACCTTACCCCAGCATGGGACATGACTCCCAGGGATGAGCCTTCCTGGCACCGAGGGATTACTACCAAGCACCAACTAGCAATGCAGCTGGAAAAAGACCTCAAAAAGGGTGGGAAAAGGTAAGGACAAATAAGTTTATATGGCTAAGAGATTTCAAAGTGATTCGGGAAGTCATCCCAGAGGTAACGCTTATGCACATCTCAGCAGGATCTCATAGACTGTCAAAATGGATACTACCTCAAATAGTGGGGCTCCTGAGGGCTCTGGCGACACCCAGGTCCTATGGTCAGGGCAGATAGCTCTGGAATTTGGTGCCTTTCCAGTGGGCCCTACTTTGGAGTCTGTGCTCCTGAGAGTGACAGACTTACACTCAGTTATGGCTTCCCTATACATGGCTCATCTGTCCTTCTATTTGAACCTATAGTTGGTGCTGAAGTTGGTAAGTGTACATCCAAAAGACTTGACTCTTTGGGCAGTTAAGGTGCCAGCTGGGCCCTGAGCCTTGGAAGAGTTGCAACAACTACTCTCCAGTTCATTGGACTCACCTAGGACCACTAACAAGGAATTGAGGATTGACAACCACCATACCAAGGAAATGAGAGATTCTAGAACTACAAGCAAGAAAGTCCCATCCATTGGCTGTATGGGATCGAAGCCCCCTTTCAAGTAAAGGTAGAGTGGACATCACCATCCCAGAATCCTCAGGATTGGGGAATGAACTATGGACTAGAGTGGACTTGCTGGTATTCTACTACAGACTTATTGTGATTCTAGCAATGGAAGAAATTACAACATTGATGTGAAGCCAGTGGCCACTGGAGGCTCTGGGGGCAGGGAGAAGGGAAAAACAGGTATAATATGAGGGTTTTTCTGGGACTTAGGAATAGTCCTGAATGACACTGCAATGGCAGATATAGGCCATTAAATGTCTTCCCATAACCTGCAGAATTGTGTGGGAGAGAGCGTAAACTACAATGTGAACTATGGTCCGTGCTCAGTGGCAATGCCCCAGGATGCGTTTATCAATTGCAACAAATGTGCCACACTAATGAAGGATGTTGTTTATGTGGGAGGGTGTGAGAGGTGTGGGGAGCGGGGCATAATGGAATCTCTATGTTTTTTGTGTAACATTTATGTAATCTAAATATCTTTTTAAAAAAAAAAGTTTAAATATTTAAAAAAAAAAAAAGAAAGAAACTGCAGAAAACTGGTATGTTTTTATTTGCTAGATAGTATAAATTAAGGAAATAAAAATTTCATCTTTACCCAAGATGTACGTGTGAACTTTCATGAATACAAGCCTGTGGGCTATGGCAATAGTAATTAAAAGGCAAGTGTGGCAGTTTGATATTGTTTATGAATTCCAAAAATAGGTATTGGATTTTGTTTTTAAACTGGTCTGTACCTGGGCGTGATTAAATTATGATTAGGGCTTTGATTGGGCCACATCAGTAGGACATTGAGTCTCTACCCCCTTGGTCAGTGGGACTCACAGAGAAAACTACACAGCAGAGAAGAGAGTTGGAGTTTTAATGCTGTAGCCCCGGGAAGGAAGCACACAGAGGAGCAGAGCAGCTGAGCCCGGAGAGAACCAAGACCTGGGGAGAGAGACAGAGCCGGTTGCCTGATAGTCTACAGCTGGTCTTGTGGAATGAGCAGGGCAGCTAAACCCAGAGAGAAACAAGCCCCAGAAAGAGAGGAACCCAGGAAGCCTGAACCCTGGCATACATTGGCAGCCATCTTGCTCCAACACATGGCAAAAGACTTTGGTGAGGGAAGTAACTTATGCTTTATGGCCTAGTAACTGTGGGCTTCTACCCCAAATAAATACCCTTTATAAAACCCAACAGATTTCTGGTATTTTGCATGAACACCCCTTTGGCTGACTAATAGAGCAAGCAAAAACAATAACCACTGCTCTTAGGATCTCTGGTAAGAAATTATATGGTTTTCCAAGGGATCTTGTTATGTGTGGTAAATTAGCGAAAGTATCAGTGAGCACTTTATAAAGAGGACATTTTTTACTAAGAAAGAATGAATCCCTCAAAGTAAACTACATGATAAAACAAAACTTTATTTCACCCCTAGAGATTATAAGGTCCACTATTTCCCGGGGAATAGAATAATTAAAATTTTGTTATTATTTATTTCCCCTAAAAAAAAAAAAAAAAAAAAAAAAACAATAACCAGTTTTACTCTCCTCCTTTCTAAGCTTCAGTCTCTGAAAATGGTCCCAAAACTGATAAAATATAATTATCTGCTATAAAATCAATCCCAAAGGGTTAGAGACAGAAACAAACCATCCTAGTCTCCTTTAGCACATTATGAAATGATTCTCCAAATAAGGTCTCTAATTACATACTTTTTAACCTTAAAACTTTCTAATTTATCTAGTTCCCTTAGTTACTTTGTGAGAAGTATGACAAGCATAGGTGGATTTTCATTAAATTTCAAGGTACATGAATTGAATGTACAGATGAGCACAAAGTAACTTACACTTGTTATGAATCCATCCCCACTCAGAATCCCAGGATGACATAATGGATGTGCCCTGTCTGGAGCTCAGCAAGCTCAGGTCTCGGGCCTCACCATCAATTGCTCTGAGACCATGTGCAAGTCAGAACCCTCTTTGTTTGTCAACTGAGGGAGTTAAACCAAAGATGAGCTAAGGCTCCTCACAAAGTTAGAATTCTTTGCCTAGAACTGAATACCAAGTAGTTCATGGGGACACCCAGTGTGTAGAAAACGGAGCTGCCAACCAGAACAGAAGGCCATGCTCCCCTTTGTGGCCTGTCTTTACCATTCTCCTGCCTTTCACTCGGTTCATCAGGATGATGTAAAGAGTTAGAGGCCCTTCTGGAGCAAATGTGTTCATCGTCTACTTCTCCTCTCCTCTGACAAGCAAAAAGCTGTAAGTTTGTCTTTTATCATTTCCAGTATTCCAAAATTATGTTCCACTGTTGTGGCATTGCATAAAGACTCATAGCCCATAGAATTCAATGACAGCCCATACCCACTGCCCTGAACTTCTAAATCACTCTCCTCAGGAGCAGGCCATTAACTCAACAATGTAATTTACTGGCCCCTGAGAGTATCTCAGACATCCCAAATCGTGGACATGACGCGTGCAGGAAATCGTACAGTGGCCTTGAATCTCAAGGCACCAAGATCCATAATGGATAGGCCGGTCTGCCGTGATCGTAGTAAATAAAGGGCTTGAGCTGCTCTGGGTGGGCAGGAGTTAGGCCCACCAGCCCGCAGAGTCGTCTTCATCACAGACGGCCCCAAAGCAGGAGACTGCAGCCCATCTTGCTTCGTTCTGAGTCTTAGTTGTTAACCTTCCCCAATGAGTCCCAGGAGAGTTTTAGCCTGTGGGAAAGGCATGAAGTAAAATCTGTTCCAGAAATCTGACCCTGAGCACAATTATGCTTATTTGTTTAGACCAAGAGAAAGCCTCATTAAGAATTAGGCTTTGTACCAGGACAGCCATGCCTTCAGATGACAACCGTGCCTTCACTGTGATTTTCACATAGGCAGCAAATTCTTAAATTTCCATCCACTCATGGGAAACACTTCTCACCTTTATCTACAAGGTTGGGTTCCATCTCAGGGTGGGTTAGGCATTTTCCCAAGAGCTTCGACATGGTGCACCAGGGACAGCTCACCTGCAAACTCCACCTTCCAACCTCCTGTGCCTTTGCTTCTCAGTGTCGTGGGTCCTCAAAAATCACCGACTCTAGAAGTCTCACCCCACACCACAAACTGCCTGACCAAAATCAGCACAATCACGATTTTTTTATATGATTGTAATTCATCTTCACGTTGATATTGTTTTAATATTTTAATAATACAGTCTTGTTTTGACAAGCTCTCAGAAATTTTCATTCAGGTTAATATAATGGTAGCATTATTTCAGCTCAAATTAAAATACTTTTTTTAAGCTAGTATAATAAAAGTTTTATCAAATACCAACTAACACCATTTTTGTGGCTGACGTGAATAATCAATATTTCATTTTATACTAAATCTTCCTATAGAACCACTCCATGTGAGCACGTGAAAACAACAGTCTTCTATGGAGATAAATGGACTGATGTATTACGGAGGTATTAAAAAGGATTTTTATTTTATTCTTCATGCTTTTCTGTATTTTCCCAATTTTCTACAATACTAAAAGAATTTGTTTTTGAAATTGGAGCAACTTTTTGAAAATGCAGACATTTAGTACAACATTCTAAACAAGATGGAAGCCCCAGCTGGGAGCATATTTCTATTCTATGTATCAAAAGCACTCACAAGGTGCCTAGGGCATAGCAAGAGCTCTGAGATCTCTAATTCACCAGTTTCAACAGGAAAAGCTGAATCATAGAACAATAATTCCTCAATTATTGGTGGTTTTCCTGGGAGACTCCCTAGCCTCTCCCTCTGGGAAAAGACAGCCCACCACCTTGACCACCCCACACTTTGCTCTCAGACCTTCTGCATTTCCTCTGGAGAGGGCGTGAAGTACGGAAGCACGCTGGGAAAGCCTGAGCTTCCCCACCGGTTTTTCATGCTTTTTCTTCTTAATAAATTGAAGTTTGTCTCCAATATTATAAAGTAACCAACTGAAAGATTTTTTTTTAAACTATGTCACCAAAAAGGTGCTTTTGTTGCTCAGAACACCAAATAATGAGTCCAACTAATACTCGCGATTGGCTTGACTTTTTTTTTACTTGACTTTCTCTGTCCTTTGGCATCACACAGACACAGCTTTAATCTAAAAGTCATTAGCAACTAAATGTAAGATTATTGAATTGCCGCACAGGAAACGAAAACCTTGAAATACTGTTGGAAAAGCTTCACACATTTTTTATAATGAGAATAAATAATATTTAGCAAGCCCCTGGTATGTGCCAGGCAATATTCTCAGCACTTTACATTTATACATTAAATAATATATGCATTCAGTCCCTGAAATAATCCCACGGAAAAGGTAATATTTCTATCCTTATTTTAAAGAAGAAATTGAGATACACAGTAATTAAATAACAGCTGGTAAGTAGAGGCGCGAAGAATTGCTCCTAAGCAGGGCTGGTCTGGGGCCGGCACTCTTCCCGCCAGGCTGCAACGTCATCGTCACCCACAAACGGTCCTCTGGCCTGGGCACTTGTTGGGGCCCATGACGCCATGAGCAGGACTATGAGCGCTTCCTTTTTGTGTTCCATCTGTAACTTCCTATAATCCCTTTCTCTCCCTCAATTGCCTATTGAGGTAAATCCTAACACCCTTTGCAAAATGAGTTCCACGGAGTTCAAGGGCTCCTGGTAACACTGGCCCTCTCCCATGAAAAATTCTGCTTACTGTTGTGGACGGCGACTATGGTTAATAGGACAAACATGAAAATGTTCTTCCACAAACTAGGACAAGTGTACATCACTGTTACCAGTTAATAATAGGGCAGTATATGGGAAAAAAACACAACTAACACAAACCAGGGACTGTGGTAACAGTAGCATTGCAATATTCCTTCATCAGCTGTAAAACTGGCACCACACCAATTCTGTGTCAATAAAGGGGGCATAAGAGGTATGAATGCACAATTCTGTGATTATACCAAGAGCCACTGTTTGTATACTTTGGATGGATTGTATAGTGTGTGGTTTTAAAAAAAAAAAAAAAACATTAAAATCTTCAGTATTGTTCACACACTCAGAAAAAAATCTGTCTTAGCACTGTAAACTGTCTACAAGACCATTTCCAAGAGAAGTCTACAATTTAAACCTTTTATATAATTTTTTCATTAGAGAACTTGTAGGTTTACAGAAGAATCATGCAGAACAATTTAAATTGAGTATCTGGGGAAGCGGCTGTGGCTCAATCAGTAGGGCTCCCGTTTACCATATGGGAGGCCCCGGGTTCGGTTCCCGGGGCCTCCTGGTGAAGGCAAGCCCGCCCGCACGGCGTGGTTAGCTGACCCAGCGAGCACAAGCAGCAAGGGGGGGATAAATGAATAAATAAAATTAAATTAAATAAAATAAATAAATAAATAAATAAATAGAGTATCTGCCTTCCCTTAAGGGATCACTGGGTAACCTGTCATACACTGCATCCCTATCTACCACGTCAACACTGCATCCCTATTTAAGTTAGCATGTCATATACTCTGTCCCTAATTACCATGTCAACACTGCATCCCTATCTAAGTTGCCATGTCAACACTGCATCCCTATCTAAGTTGCCATGTCAACACTGCATCCCTAAGTTGCCATGTCAACACTGTGTCCCTATCTCAGTCGCCATGTCATATACCTCATCCCTATTTACGACAGTCTCCACATTCAAGCCTCTTACTATCTCCTACCTTAATTCTAGTTAGGTTTTGCTGAAGACTGTGGGTTTGATGTCACTCAGACTCGGGTTTTAATGCTCAGTCTGCCACTTACTATCATTTGACAAATTACTTAATATCTCCTTGCCTCAATATCATTACTCTAGTACCTAATATACATGATTGTCATAAAGATGAAATTAGATCATGTTTGCAAAGTGTTTAACCAGTGCAATCACATATTAAGGCTTCTGTGAATGGTACTGATTCTGATTGTGCTACTTTCTAACATAAGTTTTCTCTTCAAAGATAGTAGAATGCATTTACAGTGTTTACAGTCAATGAAGAAATTTACAAGTCATGTGGATTCCCTTCTTTCAGAACTAAAGAACTAAAAGCCAAGATTTAGCTGTAGTTGGAAAGTTTTGCAGATCTCAAGTGAATTCATCTAATTATTCTTTTATTCAAGGACACAGGAAATACGCTTATTGGAGTGTTTTAAACTTATTTTTGCTGCCAAAAGGCAGAAAAACAATGCACTGCTTGTGATCTTTGCCTCAAGGGATCCGTGAACAAAATGAAGAAACAATGAGCTGGCAAGGACTGCGCTGGCCCAGTTTGAGGCAGCACTCTTTTTTGGAGGGAGAGAAAAAGAGCAAGGCATTTCTTCCATGAGAACAGCCAATGCATATTATTCTGGTGAAAGTACTTAAACACTCAGAATCAAGACAGAATACACAAAATCGGCAAATTGCTTTTTTAAAAAATTCTACTCCTGTGGGAGAAGATGCTCTACTTTAGTTTTGTACCAGGCAAGCAGCGATAAATGCTGGGAGGCGCTGTCTAGCACAGGGCCAAGCATGGAACAGGTAAGGGTGTCAATTAGCATTACCAGATGAGCAATAGATGGACACCTCGAGGATTTTCTACATGACAACCATGCTCCATAAAACAACCATGCTCCATAAAACATGCTAAACTTGGTGGCCTACACAACAACCTTTATGTTACTCACCGTTGCATGGGTTGGCAATCTGAGCTGCCTTCCCCAGGCTAGTTCTCGTGATCTGGGCCAGTCTGAGCTGATCCGGGCTGGGCTCACTCCTGCGTCTGAAGTCTGAGCTGATCTGGCTGGGCTCACTCCTGCGTCTGCAGTCTGAGCTGATCTGGCCTGGG